>CM046794.1:7041666-7401269 GCA_025617405.1 Perca schrenkii
TGACCGGAGGAGATGGGAATGGATGAGGGGACTAGGACAATAAACAGAAACAAATGGTAACCGTAGCAGTAAGAGGAAACGGTGTCTGGTGGGGAGTAGATTATGGGAGGGTGGTTGGGCGAAGTAATTAAAAATGCTCTGTACCCCGATAACAGCTGCTAATAACGGATGTTTTTACAGCAGAATGTTGCTGACGCTTCATTTTAAACTGTGATGATGAGAGAAAAACGAGACAAGATATGGGGGAGGGGGGAGAAAGACGTGGGTCGACTGAGAATTCAAATTTCAAAACTTGCCATTTTCAGTTTGTTGTTTCCCAAAGCAAACAGATTTTGAGAACAGCAACACACCCGATGCAGCGCAGCGCAAAGCCCGACGCAAGTGTCTTTGCTAGTTTAAGACCGACGCAGTTGTTAATGTCCCGTCCAGCGCCCGCGTCGTTTAAATAGCAAATGCACCTGAGCCTATCTGTGCGCCCATGGGCGTGCTGGTCTTACAGGGAGGTGTGTTCAGGTGCATTCTGGGCGTATTGCTATCTTGAGGCAGCGGGAAGTGATCGCGCCGTTGACCATCAAAAACCTGGTCTAAAGCCAATAACGCATCAGTTCATTGTTATTTTAACAGCAAATTAGTAAAATGCGCCTAGGCTTATGCACAGCGCGCGCACACTATACTTGTTACACACACACAGGGATGTGCAGCAGCACACACACATGCAGAAGATTACAAATAAAAATATTACGGTGCAAATCCACCATCATAATAGCAATGCGCCAAGGTACAAACGCGCCTGGCTTTTAAAGGGAATGGGAGATGACACTCTGATTGGTCGCATGTTACGCCCAAAACACACCCATGATTAATAAGGACACTAATTACAACCGTTTTGAACCATGCGCCAGGCGCACGGACCCTTTTTTCCGCCGTCAAACTAGCAAAAGTGGATTTGGACACACCGTAAATGCACCTGCGCCAGGCGCTTCACGCGCTAACTTTAGATGGTTAAAATAGGGCCCAGAGAGCGGAAGGTGAGGGACATAAAGCACATGTGCAGAATGTAAGGCAATTATCCTGGAAATGTACTTCCATTGATCCAGACTAGACTCGGTCGGTTGTGATTAGTTTAAAGAAATACAAACGAGCCAGAGCATTTTTTTTTCCCTATCCCAGAATAGATATTCTCATTAGCCCATTAGCCCATTACATGGCTAACTTAAACACAATTACTCAAACTCAGTTTCATCTAGAGTCAACAGCTCACTATATTGACATGACTTTGTGGAAGAAAAAAGGGAAATATTTGCCGATGCTCCCTGCATTGGTGTCCCCACTGAGGCGCCAGACTGACCTCATTGAAATGAATGAGAGTCCTGTGTTTTTTGCCTTGTTGGACAACAATGGAGCTCTATGACACAGAGAAATAAGCTATGTCATGCTTTGGCAACACAGGCGACAAGTCTTCGTAGGATCAATCCATGTTGGTTTTGGTCTTTTCATGGAAATTGTTGACATTAGGAACAATAGAATATTGGCAGACTTATCTTTTAAATGGCGGAGGGCAAATTCTACATTGATATATTTCACAATATACCTCTGTGAAAGAATGTTTTATTATGTTAGGATAACAAAACCATCTTTATACTTATTTGTAATTGCGTCCTGCTGAACCCTGCTGCTTCGAAGTCACTGTTCCATTATTAATTTGACTATTATCGCCACTGTTCATCATATCCCCAACCGGCCCGTCAGACACCGCCTACCAAGAGCCTGGGTCTGTCCGAGGTTTCTTTCCAAGAGGGAGTTTTTCCTCGCCACTGTCGCACTGCTTGCTCTTGAGGGAATTACTGTAATTGTTGGAATTATTGGGGCTTTGTAAATTATAGAGTGGTCTAGACCTACTCTATCTGTAAAGTGTCTCGAGATAACTCTTGTTATGATTTGATACTATAAATAAAATTGAATTGAATTAATTTTTTTTTCATGTACTGCAAAGCTGGAGCAGAACTGTCAAGTCTCCCCACAGCGGGTTTTCAGTTTTCAATAATAATACTCGCTGTTCTGCAGCAGTGCACAGAAACGTGGAGTAAAACCGCTGCTGCGAGTGCCAGAACTGTCTGCCACATCCGTACAGTACACTGTGGAGCATGTTTCCTGGGCTTTGGCCCGACGAGTGCGTGCCTGAAAGCCAGATGCATGGGGAGAGATTTATACTCGAGTTAGTCATTGTTTTGTTCAGTCAATAGACACTCTCACCTACAGCACAAAACAGAGGAGGTGAGACTGGGTAGACTGGCGGCGTCATAGACGAGAGCACTCAACAGGAGGCAGAGAGAAAAGATGGACGTTTTTCGGCACCTGTTAAGAGCCATTGTTACAGGAAGGAAGCCGGCAGGAGGTTATTGGATGATAATCACTAGCTGTAGAAATGTGATTGCAACAAACATCCAGGAATCTGACGGGACAATGGGTACGCCTAAAGCAGAAAAGTGGAGAGAGCGAAGGTAGGGGAACGTGGGGGAGGTGATTGACAGTTTAAAGTGGTGAGCTTCTGTTAAGTTAAAAATCAATGCAAGAGAAAAGTTACCATTCAGGAGGCAGTGTATAAAAACTGTGCAGAATACAAAACACAGAAGCCAAGTTCACATACCGAAAGCTGCTTCCAAGGTGTATAGATGTATTAACACCTAGACAGGTGATGTCTCCAGGCTGATGTAGGATGCAGCATGTGCAGGACTTATTACCTGACATCAATGCAACATAGATTAACCCTGTAATGAGGCGTGATCGCTGCATAGAAATGTGTTCAGGGAAGCGATGAATCATTTCGACAGAAGATTTCATTGACAGCTGTGTGTGGACTCTAAAGAACATACTTGACAGCTGTTTTTTATTAACGGCTTCCATAGTCAACAATTATCTGCATTTGTCCTTTGCTTTCTCAAAAATGAATAATGGATTCAATAAAAAAAATGCTCTCAGTTGCATTGGGAGGATTTCTAATTAAAACCAAAGGGGCAGAGGTGAGCGTCATGCTCAAATTAATTGCATCCCTTGGCTTCAGTGACAAATAGAAGGAATGCTAACAAGCCATTACACCGAATATGAAAAGTGAACAATTTGAGTGTAACAAGTGTAACTAGAAGGAAAGTAAACCAGCTTAAGTTCATATTGTAAACCTGCAGCTTGTTAGGACTCAGAATACAGCTGTCTTCATAAGTTTGCATGTGTGTTTGTGTGCATCAGCTGTAGTTTGTAGCTGCACTTTTACACCCGGATGACATCCAGTGACAACGGGAAAGTTATGACAAACCACCAGGACAGCCAGGAATGTGACTCCAGTTGTAAATATGTGCAACTCTCTGACACGGAAGGTGTGATATATACAGCAATTATATAAATGGAACATAAAAAGAAAGACATTTGTCAACTGGAGGAAAGCAGAGTCTGTCCTGGTTCTCTAGCATGGATTAGATGGGTCAAGGTTGGGGACTCTGTGGTTTGTGTTGCCGTAACAACCGTGCATTGCTTCGCTGGCTGCCATGGCGATGCATCAAAAATAGAGTAGTGGAAAATATTCGTTGATTGTTGGGTGGGTGGGTTGTTAGGTTGGTAGCAAGAAAGGGAGGCAGAGTGTCTTGGTAATGTCATTTGATCCTCATAGGTAGAGGGGACAAAGAGCAAGACATTCCAGTACACAACTAAGTATTGTTTGACTCAGAACAGCACACAGGGATATTTTTAGTTTTCAGCATAAAGGCTCTTACACACCAACCCGACGACCGACCATCAAGACAGAAAAGGCATTCGGAACACACCGAAGCGACGCCGACTTGAGCATACGTTCGGCGCGTGCACGAGACGTAATATGTCTGATTGGACGAACGCTTCACGTGGGTCTGGCTTCTCCCAAATTTCAAAGCCAGACCATAATGGCAGCTCATTCGGTATACGATCTCGTATTGTACTAAAATAGTTCACCGAAAAGTGTTTCTGAAACCATTTTAAGCGAGAAATAGGCCACGCAGTCGCTGGATCTGTCTTCATTTCAGATCGACAAAGGTCAGTTTAAAAGATTTTCGTCAGATTTTGAGAGGCTCTAGTCACGCTCCTCCCGCTCGTCATTTCCGGAAATTGGTCATTGAGTCCGACTGCCCGCTGGCCGATTCGACATGTAAAATCGGCCCAGATGAACGCCAACGGCTCCTCCTCCTCCGACTGACGATGGCACGGAACACACCGAACAGATTCGGGTCACCGACCTCGCCAGACTGTCCGACGGCCGATAATCGGGTTGGTGTGTCAGCGCCTTTAAGAAGCCTGATTGCTTTGGTCCTTACTTACTAAAGGACCACACAGAGGTTAGGTGCTGGTAAAACAGAAGCAAGGGGGGGGAGGGGGAGGGACATTTGTCTCACAAAGTCTCAATAGCAGGACTGCAACTATTATTTTCATTATCGATTATTCTTCTTTCTTTTTTTAACTGTTTATGTTTCATTTTTTTTTAAGCAACAGAACATTCCCTGGCAATGAACCTGAGAGAAAAATAGTAATGTAATGTAAGTAAATAAGAATAAGTAAATAATATAAATAAATGATATAAAGTAAAATAAAAGGATTGTGAAACATGTTTATACATACTCAGCTATAAAATTCATACAAGTACATAAACCCACAAATCAAAACAAGTTAGAATCTACCCAACAGCACGTTGCTTCCCCCCACACACCCAGATATTGTGCGACACATGTCCATTTCTTGGTGGAGAAATGGTGGTGTCCATTTTCCATTATAGGTTATTCTGCAGATTATTTCTTCAATTAATCAACTGGTCGTGTTATTGAATGTCAAAAAATAATGAAAAAATGACAATCCAAATTTCTTAAACCTGACGATGATTTCATCAAATTGCTTGTTTTCTTCCATCAACACTCCAAAACCCCAAACAAAATATTAATTTTAATGTTTTTTTTGGCATTTTAGATTGAAAAATCACCCAAACGATCAGTCGTTCGTCAGCTAATTATTCTTCCGTGGATTGAGTAATCGCTCCTCTCAGCTCTACTTTATTGATCGTTAGACAAAATGAGAATGCAGCACATTTAAAGATGCATTGCAAAGTTACTTTATTAAAGTAGCACACCAGACAAATTGCATGATTTCGGCTACCTTTCTGTCAGTGGTCTCCTGCGTTTGTGTTTTTCCTGACTTTAAGCGGCCTATAGCAGGTCAGAGGGCAAAGTCTAGTGTGCGATGATTTAAGTCAGCCAGTAATACTTACTAAGTAGGCCTGTTCGATTATTTTAATCTTTTGTTTACAGCAACAGTCTGAAAGGAGTCTACAAATCCTAAAATCCCTCAAATCCTTCCTTTGTCTTAAGGACTTGGAGACTGTTATTCATGCTCTTATTTCGTCTTGTATTGCCTACTGCAGTTCCTTGTATTCTGGGATTTGCCAATCATCTTTATCACGCCTGCAGCTCGTCCAGAATGCGGCTGCTAGATTGTTGACTGGTACCAGAAGGAGGGATCATATCTCCCCGATATTGGCTTCTCTTCACTGGTTGCCGGTCGAATATAGAATCGATTTTAAGGTAATGTTGCTTGTTTTTAAGGCATTACATGGATTGGCCCCTTTATATATTGCTGATCTCCTTACCCTACATCACTCCTCCAGGACCCTAAGGTCGTCTAATCGGTTCCTTTTAGCAATTTTTTAGCTATTTTTTGTGGCCCCGAGACTCTGCAACAAACTTTCTTTAAGTCTCATCTTAAAACACATTTTTATTCTTTGGCGTGTGATTTAGTTGAGGGACATTTGTATGGAAGTGTGTTGTTTGTATGATGTTCATTGTTTCTATATTTTTATTGTCTTCCTTTGTTTGTATAACATAATATAACTTTGTACAGCACATTGTTCAGCCTAAATTGGTTTTTAATGTGCTCTATAAATAAATTGACTTGACTTGACTAGAAGTTTTACCAAAAATCTCCACATTATTGAGCATTTTTCACATCTTATTCAATCACTGACCTTTTATTTGAGCTGATGACATTTAAATATTTAGCAAAATAGGCTTAGCAGATGCATGATCATCTGGTTTAGCAGCCATAAACACAGCAGCTTCCAGATCTGAGAGGAGTTTGTATGGGAGGTCTGTTTCTCTGCTTAGTATTCTGCCTCGACTCTTTCAATCTGTATCCTGTCAGTCTACTTCAGCATTTCCAATTCAGTATAATGACATTTTATAATTTCTTCAGTATCGATCAGCAGACATACAAACAGGACAGAGCAGAAGTTTGCTCCTGTTCTAGCTCCATAATGTTTGCCCTTGTCCCTTGTGATGGACACACTCAAAGACAAACTGAGCAAGAGGAGTAAGGAAGAAAAGAAGAGAATGTGTAAAAAGAACAGATGCAATCAAAACTACTGGCTTCTGAAGACAAATAAAAACCGGCGTGGAGCGACAGGGTGGCTTCTTGGGCTCCAGCCCCTAATGTTTTCTCAAAAGCCCAGAATCTTTTAGGTTTTTTAAAAATAACTTCAACTTCATTTCCCCTCAGTCTGTCTGACTGGACCGGATAATCAGTGGAGCAGAAGTTCTATTACTGGGGAATTCTGTGCAAATAGGTTTCAAGATCCGTAATGCTGTTGATGCCAAATTCCTGCCCTACCTTGTGTTATGTAACTTTAAATAGTAACATCAGACAGTGTATGCCTCTTTTTAGGTGGCAGAAGTAAAAAAAAGTAGTCATCCTCAACATTTGCTGTGTTCTGGTTTCAGAATGATGAAGACAGCTGAAGAACAATTAGATATAAAAGAGGAATGTAGGCTCTACAGGATGATTCTTTACCTTGGCAACTATCATGTTTTTCCCAAATGATGTACAGATTTTTAGGCATTCTATTATCAAATGACATGAAAAATAGCTCTATGTAGCTGCCGTAAATGGGTTTGGCCGGAGCCCGGAACGTTTACGACGTCTGCCTCCGCCCCTGAGTTTGAGGTGAGCGGGGTTAGACTGAGGGGAGAGAAGAGGAAATGAGAATTAAAAAAGAGAGGAAGAGGATCAAAGTGGAAAAGGAGAGGAGGATTAAATATGTCAATTTGGTCAGTGAGGCCAATGGCAGTAAATGGCATTCTGTCTCTTATCTTTTTGTCTCTCTCTCTTTGCCTCTACAGGTTTTCCACGGAACAGGAAGCCAGACTCCAGGCGAGAACGACACACTGACCGACACCGACACACACAAACACAAACATTTGATCATGACATAAAAAACTTTAGAACTTTACTGGGACCAGTGGTTTGTGCCTTAGGGGTCCAAGTTACACAGAAACGCACACATCAAAAGTAGTTGTTATTGCAGCAGAAAGAAGCAGTGTGTGTGTGTGTGTGTGTGTGTGTGTGTGTGTGTGTGTTTGTGTGTCTGTGTCTGTGTGTGTGCAGGTGAGTTAAGCAGGTGTTTATTTGGCATCAGATGAACATGGGTAAAGTGGGCACTGCAGAGGTCTTACCCTCAGATTACAGTTTAGCAGATTAGAGCTAAGCAGCAGTCACCTCAAGCTCACCAGCCTCATGTAATTTATGCTGCCAGCCAACACACACACACACACACACACACACACACACACACACACACACCTGCACAGCTGTAGAACACAATTAAATTAGTGCAACTGGCACTGACAGTGTGCAATCCTAGCTTAATCCGTACACACTTTAAATCACTGGCACAAATACGTGTATATACACACACACACACACACACACACACACACACACACACACACACACACACACACACACTCACTGTGGGATGCAGGACAGTCGCTGCCCCCACCCTTCCTCCCGTCATCCTCGCAAAGCCAGCTGGAGAGAAGATGAGATATGGGGCTGATTAGTTTTGTCTTTTTTTCCATCGCAGCCTCTTGCACATCACTCCATCCAGCACTTTTGCCTTTCCTTGGCGCAGCTTCGTCCCTGGATGAACCTTTCAGTCGGAAGAACGTTGGACAATCTGCTTTGATTACTTCTCCCAAAGTTATTTTTGACTTCTTTTCCATCTCTATGGGTACAGAGAGGAGCAGCGGAAGGACTTCTTGATAAGTTGTTGGACTGTTTTGTGATTTCTAAACACTACATCAGTCAGACTCGGCGGAACCCGCTCGACTACAGAACTGACATTCAGAAGGCGATCGCGGCGAATGCTGGACTCTCATTGGAACAGCGTCATGAAATCTCCTGCTACACTCTAAGTGCGTGAAATGTTTTTCATCTCAGAACTTCTTCTGCCGACTTTTTAAAACTCTGTGTCAGGGGGGGAGAGTGCAGTGCAGAGGAAGGACATCAGAGCTTTAAACTCCTCCGAGAGCCTCAGTGAAACAGGCAGACACAGACAATGGACTAAAAGGGGTGAAAGAGGAGAGGAGAGACCTTGAGACGGAGAGAGACGAGTGTAGGTGAGGTGAACCTCGAGAGAAAAGCAAAAAGAGGAAAGAACAAAAAAAGAACAGAAGAGAGAATACTGACAAATCGGCGGCGAACAGAGGAACCGAGCAGCGAAGGAGAAAAAGAGATGAAGAAGAGAGGTGTTTTTTTGGTCTAGGATGGCTAGAGACATGATAAAACACCCTTCAGGCCAGACCTCCTCCCTTCTACTGCTCCTCCTCCCTCTCCTCCTCCCATCTTCCCTCCCTCTCTCCGCTGCTCTCAGCTAGTCTGCCGGTATTCTTAGGCTGAGCTGCTTCAGTGCAACGAGAGAGACAGAAAAAGAGAGAGAGAGAGAGCAGAGCGCTGGAGCCGAGATCATCATTCACACAGATGGCAGAGAAAAGGAGAAGGACCTGCTGCATCCATCCACACCGTACACTGGATTTCACTGAAGATGGACATTGCAGTTAACCCCTCCCCCCAAAAAAAAGAAAGGGAAGGAAAAGAGAGAGGTGGACTTAAAGACAGTGGAAGCCAGAGAAGGGAAAGTTAGAAACGTAAAGAGGGAGGGAATGAACGAAGCATAGAAAGGTGGAAAAAGCAGAGACTGGGATCGAAGCTGAAGGAGAGATCACCTCTCGTGGAAAGCAAAGCAAGCGGTCAGGCTACAGCTGTGTGTAATTCAGCTGCGACTCCAACGCGTGCGCGTGCATGCGTGTGTGTGTGTGTGTGTGTGTGTGTGTGTGTGTGTGTTGAGACATTTCTGTGTGTGAGACGAGCACATAGCTGTGAAAAGAGAGGGAGAGAATCCAGCGGGAGACGGAGAGAACGTGTAGGAGCATCGCTGAGCACACAGCTTGACTGTGAGACAAATTGACTCTGACACATTGTCCTCCGTCAGAGTGTGTGTGTGTCTGTGTGTCTGTGTGTGTGTGTGTGTGTTTACTAGTCCGATATAGTGGGTGATCTTGTGGTCCAAAGTGTTAGTCAGGGGGTCGTTCAAATCCCGTTTACAAAGCCTCGGTGGTGGTTTGCGGCAGTGCAGAAGGTGGTGGTGGTGGGCTCGGGACAGTGGCAGGCCTAGGGGTGGGGGCATGGCCATGGGGGGGCCGCATCCCATCCTCCACCCTGCACCGGGACAGGCGCTGGGGCTGGGGGTCCTGGGGGTCCTGGGGCGGGGGTCCATCTAGGGGCCCCTCCAGACTCTCAGAACTGCGGCCCTGGCTGAGCGTGGGGACGGCCGCGGCAGCGGGAGGTGGAGTTAGCGCCGGGGGAGGAGCCGGGGCGGAGAAAGTAGGCAGGGTGAGGTGTTCCCGCAGGGTCTGGGTTCTCCTCGCCTTGCTGGCTCTCATCTCTCTCACCTCGCTCTTCTTCACCATCTCGTTCCGTGGGGGCGTCAGCTTCAACTACCTGGAGCCGCCCGGGTGGGAGGAGTCGAGGAGGGTGAAGCTAGTGCCCAACTACGTGGGCGCACACAGGCTGTCGCCACCTTACACCTCGCAGCAGAAGACATGTGCCTGCTCGCGCTGTGTCGGAGACCCGGGCGTTTCTGATTGGTTCGACGAGAACTTTGAGCCGGATATCTCACCCGTTTGGACCAGAGACAACATCCAGCTGCCCTCTGATGTCTACTACTGGTGGGTGGTAAGTAACAATATCATTTAACTTTACAAGTACTGTGAATGTTAAGTGTATACATGTGTTTCAGTTTTTCAGCAAGAGCTTGGGTGATAATGTATCTTTTTAAGATCATTTACATCTGATATGGTATGAGGTTAAAGGACTAGTTCAACATTTTGGAAAATACCCTTTTTTTTGTTTTCTTTCCAAGAGTTGGATGAGGATATTGATACTAGGGGTGGGGGAAAAAATCGATACAGCATAGTATCGCAATATTTTCCGTGGCAATACTGTATCGATACACAGACGCCAAGTATCGATCTTTTATTATATATGTGTTGGTCAGTTTGTCTGCTTGACAATCCCATTTTGCAGCAATAAAATTGAAGTGAGATGAACAAACAGAGAAATGTATCTTTTTAGATAAAACAGATGTTGACAAAGTTTTCTTCTGGGGACATAATTTGAAATTGGGAAAAATTTGAAGTTGGGGAAAAAAGGTAATAAGTTGCAATATATTGTAGAATATTGCAATATCTTTAAAATCACAATAATATTTATCGTGACATAATTATCGTGATGATATCGTATCGTGAGGCCTCTGGTGATTCCCACCCCTAATTGATACCACTCTCATGTCTGTAAAGTATATATGAAGCTACAGCCACCAGCTACTTATCTTAGCTTAGCATAAACACTGGAAACAAAGGGACACAGCTAACCTGTAAAAACAACGACCGTAAGGTAAGGAGGATGACGTTATCTGTCGTATTCACCAACATCACACACAAACGTAGAGTACAAAGCAACCAAACACTTTGTGTCCATGTCAAGTTTGTCACGCGATGTTTCTCAGTATATCTAATGTATTTACAGTTATAGTTAAACAGTTATTGTGTCAAATTATTATTTATTCTCTCAACTGAGGACACTAAGCTAGTTAAAGTCACTATTTGTAGAGGATTCATATGATTATAGCATCTTTCAAATTGTTCTGATGGTATACGTTTTTGTTTGTAGGAAAAAGTAACGTTGACAATCTCGATGGAAATGGGTGCAGTCTTTGTTTAGCTTTCATCGTTTCATCTCTGGGTCCAGACCCTTTGCCACTGTGTCTTTTTGATACTATCACTGGGAGTCACCATAGACAGAAATACAAATCCTACACATGGGGCCTTTAACTTAACATTAAATACTTTTTTTGTTGAAAGTGCCCGTATTATGAAAAAATCTCTTTTTCTGGGATTTGGGGTGTTATTTTGTGTCTCTGGTGCTTCCACACGCATACAAACCCATCCATGCTGTTTTGAGTGAGATAGGGTTTCTGAATGTGTCCTGCCTTCAGTCTCCGGGTGAGCTGGTCAAAATCGGCAGGGCCGTCTACGTCATCGGCGGAAACATTTGGTGTGTGCTAACCACTTTAGCTAATACCACATCAGCTAGCTGTTTCTCCAACTTCGGTCAGTACAAGGCAGGATTAGCCAGGAGACTTCTTCTAAACGAGGGCGCACTTCCAACTTTGCGTGGAATACCTGCAGAACAGGGACACGTAAGTAGTTCTACAGTGTTGTAGCAGTGTTTTGCTATTGAGAACAAGGTGGCTAACCGCTAGCAGCGCTAGCTTCTAGCTAGTAGTCCTTACCTAGCTTCTGCGCATGTGCGACTCCCAACAAAGATGGGATAGAAGTGTGATGCCTCACTCTGTAGCTAAAACAGAGAGCTCAACACACGGGGTGAAAAGAGGGGCTGCAGCAATGTGCAGTACAACAAAAATATGGTGAACCTATAACCTATAATATGGGCACTTTAAGTGGTTTAATTTCTCTATTTGGAATAAAACTCCCAAACAGAACATTTACAGAACACATGACAACACTTTAGCATAGATGACATGCAGACTCTTTTTCTGATTTAATATCCCTACCTATTCATTAAAAACACACAAAAAGATCATTGATTGTACACTATATTAATCAGTATTTTGCAGCATTTCAGTGTGTTTTGACTTTGCATGCAGCACCATGAAACACACAGGGGGGAAGTCAGTTACATGGGAGATATACGTTTTTTTAGAACACCAACACAAGGGGAGTAATACATCATAATCGCAGATCTCTCTCCATCCTCCTCATCCTCCCTCGTCATTGAGCCAACCAATCCCTTCTTACAAGATCTACATGCTCCTCATGTATCGCTGCCAGTCACATGTCATGGATGTCATGGTGGAGCATTACACGATTGGTCACTGGGCGTAAACCACTACTGAGTAATATCTGAAAAACTGAAATGAACATGTCTGTTTGAGAGAGTGCGAGAGAGAGAGATGCACTTAATTGAAGACAACTTTTATTACATCACCCCCTTGTGTGTGTGTGTGTGTGTGTGTGTGTGTGTGTGTGTGTGTGTGTGTGTATGTGTGTGTCTGTGTGTGCTCGTGCGCATGCGTGTGCGTGCATTCGTGTACTCATTTGTCAGCATATGTCCACTTGAATCAAAGTGTAAATGTGTGTTTCCAGTATTATCTCCAGTGTTTTACAGTTTCCTTTAGTGGCCTAGAGTCTTATTTTAGAGCTGTAGCCTCATTCTAGCTCTGAAAAGGCAAAAAACTGCAAACACAGGCCAACAGCTGCCAAGTCACTAGGTCACACTTCAACACGGAGGCGATGAACTAGGAGAGAGAAAGAAGGAGACATAAATATTAAGAAGAAAAGACCGAGACAGGGGATCTGATAGGGAAGCAATAGGGGCGATTACATCCAGAACAAAGCACAGAAAGGGGAAACATGGACGGTAGGAAAATGGGAGCGGTGAAATTACACCAAAGTTTGCAAATAAACTAGAGAAATAGGGTGGAATGAGGACAGAAATGGAGAAAATAAGAATATAGAACATGGAAGAAAACAATGAAAGGAACTAGAGAACAAACAGAAGAAAGGCACAAGGCCATACCAAGCAGGATAAACATACCAGTCTCCAGGGGCATTTCCAGGACTTGAGGAGGTTCGGGGGACCCATTTAAATAGACTGCAATGCAATTAAAAACAGCAAAGTTGGCTTGCCCAGCTTGTTAATAGCCACTGTATGTTCATTTCAGCTTCCAGTTTGTAGATGTAAGTTAGATGGCACCAACATTTGGCCAAATCATAACTGGCCTGGCAACCCAAAGGCCAAATTTTGAACATTAATCACTTAATTTCCTGCATTCAGGTGAATTTTTATGCACCTATTTCTACCTTTTTCTTAATCAATTTACGCTGGAAATATGTAAAGGGAAACATAGGGGGCAATTCAAAATATAAAAACATAATGGAATATATTGCAGTAAGGCTCTCAGGCATTGCTTTCAACTATTTATTCTCCTTTGGATCGACTTTTCTAATTATATCTGAGTCAGCACACATGTAGCCTATAATTTACTCTTCCCTCCTCTTTTGCGTCTTTTGTTGGGGAAGTAACCTCCTTAAATGTGCACATGACAATTATTCACCTCAATGATACATGAATTAATTTTAATGAATTAATAAAGCCCTGGACTGTAATAGTTCAGATGTGTTTGAGCAAGATTTCTGCTCATGTTCAAAACTTTGAACATGAGAAAAATATAACTCATCCCAGCTGTGTTCTCTGTGATTTGGAGGAGTCGTGGAGCAGTACTTAAACTTATGTTGTCCTTTTCTTTCATCTTATACTCAAAACCTATTCACTCCCTTATGGAGTTAGATTCCCCTTTAGGCTACACCTTGTTGCATGTAACAACCAGAAACACCAGCATATTAGATTCATCCCCAAAACATGTAGGCTAAGCACTGTAATGCGAGGTTAAAAGAGCTGAGTCCTTATCGTTGCAATTTCCAAGTTGAACCACTTCTCAGACCACTTTAACTTGAATGTAGCCTAATGGTAGAGCGCGTCTTGGCTTCAGCTTGAAAAGTTGCGCTTTCAACACACACTTGCTTGCAGTCGATATGGCCACGACACGTCATGGGCTTTGCTTATCCGATCTGCTGGATCTTCGAGTCGGTAGCCTACCGCGGCGGCGGTCTTGTAGTCTCTCCTACCAGTGCTGAGCGGGCAAGGTCCCACTGTAGGTTCACAGTCTTGACTTCTCACAGTGAGACATGCGATCAGACACACTGAGAGACCGACGGATGGACAGAGACTAATGCACGCGCGCACGCACACACACGCACACACACACACACACACACACACACATAGGCTACAATTACCACAGTTTTCCCCACTCATCCGGTCTCTTTCTATCGGCAAGAGAGATAGCAGAGAGGGGAGGGATCGCTTTGTGACAGGCACGGAGAAATAAGCGTCAGGGATGAATGGCCAGGCGATGAGGCACGTTTACATAGGCTATTGTCCAGTTTCATATTCAACTTTTCAAAATACATTCGGAGCTACTCCGCCTCTGCCAGTCTCTGCAGAAATCTTCACCATATCAAACTTTCTTTTTCTGTTCCTCCAAGCAAAAGCTGGACATAAATACATACATCATGTCACAAGCTTTTAGAGTTGTTGGTGTGTTTGACCCAAGGAGTTTAGCAAGATTAAGATATTTTACATGATTTCATCAACTGGGAATTTGGTGGAAAATGTTTTGGAATATCCTGGAAAGATTTTGGACAAATGGACAACATTGCTGGAAGATTGCAACATTTAGGGGAGACCAACAAGTCATAACCACCTTTAGGGATGGTACCTGTTGACTCTAAAAAGAATAAACATAAGTTAAATTCTCTTTATTTACCTCCATGGCAGAGAGAACCAGGCCTGCATTTGGCTTATAGGCTTATATTTTTGGACACCATAATGTAAAGGTGAAGGGAAGTGAGAACTCTTTCTGTTAGGAATCAGAAGAAACAATAAGAGGTTGTTAGTTGGCAAAGAGTTTAGGAGGCAGACAACACTAATGCACACTAAGAAGTAGCCGTGTAAGTGCTCCACCGTTAATTACTTTTAGCTTTTACTTGTCAGCGTTTATTTTGTCATTTATTGGGATCTGGGACCTCCAGGATCTGTGCTAAGCTAGGCTAGCGGTGGGTGCGTCAGACAGAGTTACGACACGCACGGAGATGAGAAGGGTATGTATGGACTTATCTAACTCTGGGGATACGGTGAATAAGCTATAAGTCCCAATACGTCTGCATGTTCCTTTTACTATGGAGATTTGATATAACAAAGCAAAATGGTGAGCTAAACCTCTGCTTTGTCTTTTTTAGTTTTGCATCACTTTACTTTAATGTTGTTAATCCTGAGACCAATCAACCAATGTTAGGAAGGAAGGAAAACAAACGATTCTGTGTGTGCATGATTGAATATATGCTCTTCAATCAAACCTAATTGGTTATTGTGCACTCCTGCCTCAGGAGTGGAAGGAATCAAGCATTAAATGGAGGAAACATTTTGAAGAATGATTTGTTGTGCAGGACTTGAGCGATGTTTTAGTTCGGTGAAACATTTTCACATGCCAATCCGCCAATCTTCGTTGATTAAGTGAACCGATGTATTACCCGTCACTTTGAAAGCTCTCGCTCTGATTTTCAATGAATAATTTTGAATGTTTGCTGTTTCTTTATGACTTTGAGAGCTGAAACCGAAAACAACGCTTGAATGGAGCCTTTTGGCTTCCAAAGACAGCTGATTTAAGTCCAGGGTTGGGCTGCACCAGCTATTCGTGAATCCTTTACTGAGTTTGCGTAAAGTCCTTCCTTAGTTTTAAGTAACTTTTAGCTAGTGTCAAATGTTTCGTTAAATGGGGTTCCAACATTAAAGATGAAGGAGCCAGTAAATACTCACTAAATACCAAATAGTAATATGTAAATCAGTAAAATCAAACACTTAAATCAAAAGCAATTAACTATGTAAACAGGAAGTCACTCTCGCATAACAAGGTGTAATATAACGTCCAAAAATAACAGCTTTAGGAGTCCAAGTGACATATGACACTTACCAGATAATCATTTGTATATGTAGGTATGAATCTGTTAACATATGCATACATGGAGAAATATGCTGCGTTCCATTTACCTCGGAAGTCTGTGGTTGGAACTGGAAATGACATCACACCCGAGTTGACCGCGTTCCAGTAACAAGTCCAAAAACCATTATATTTAACAAGGTGGAGGGACTCTAGCCAGGTTAGGCATTGTTAGCAATACCAGTTGATAACAATGCGGTATTCGGTATTTTGCACGTACAAACACCATAGCAACCTGTCCACAGATAGAAGATGGATAGTAGTGTGTGAATGACCGTTTAAATGAGACACAAATTAGACAGAAGTGCTAATAAACAGTATATTCCTACAGCTTTCACTACTGTTGACGCTCGGAGCAGTTTAGAGTGAGAGACAGACATCAGATTAAGCTAATGTTAACTAAACCAATGGAATTTCCACATTTAGGCTGATGTTCATGTGTTATACTTTGAGGTATATTATGAATTGTAATTTCACAAAGGTTTGCATTATTTTTAGATAACCGATAACAGATCAATTGTTGACCACATTATCTCCGTTACTCTACAGTCTAAACGTGTCATACATTAGCAAACTAATGTAAGTTTTGTCATTTGGTTCAATTAACTAGGCAGCAGTTATACCTGGCAGTTACTTGGTGTAAATGTTTAGTTACAACTAATCTCAATGCAAGAAATTGTTTGTGTGGTACAACCCGTGTGTGAATCTGCACTTCGTTAACACTAATGTTATATTACGCTAAGGTTGAACTTAGGAACAGCTGTTGCAATGGCACCCGGAAGTAGCATGGTTCTGCCAATGTGAGATATTGGTTTATGGTAAGTGAAAAAGTGGTATTTACTTGAAAGTAGGTGCCAGGAAGCTAATACCTTCAGAGTCACAGCTGAAAGGAAGAAAGCTAAATGGCATTTGGCCATCTTGCTTCCTGGCTGCCAAAAAACATCTGCCAAAAATTAGAAGCACCTGAACAACAGCGGTGCAGCGTGCCAAGCTAGCTCTGGGATCATGCAGGGAGTCAGAGGCAGAAGAAGGCAAAGGGATGGAGCGATCAAGGAGGATGGAAAAACAGAGAGGGCAGGAGATCTGATCAGCACGCAGGCGTCCCAGAGAGACGAAGAAATGATGAAAGACAAGAGGAGGAGGAGAACCAAAGAGGGTGCAAGGGAAATTAAAGAGAAGGAATTAGACATGAGAGCAAGGAGACTACTGGAGAGGATGCCTGAATGAAAATGTAAGTGAATGAGATCTGTGTTGGCAAAAGCGAATTAAGGCCGATGGTGGGTGAAAAGGAAGCGGTGACAAAGGAGTGAGAAAATGAAGATCACTGTGTGGGAGAGAGGGAGAAAGACAGAAAGGAAAACATGGTTATGGAGAGGAACAGCCATGTAATATCTGCCAATAGCCTCAAGGAATGTTGTGTGTGTGCATTTTTGTTTTGGGGCATTTTTTGTATGCGTGTGCAGGTGCTGGCTTAGTCTTTAAACACATGAATGCACATTTGCCTGTGTGGTTTGGCACAAGCTAAAATTGGAAGAATATTTTATAATAATTTATATTTTTTCTTTATTCGGACTTCTCTTTGTCAGCCGACGCTAGTACCTATGTGTCATTATAACTATAAGACAGTTCAAAACCATGATCAAAGACACACTCGACATTTAAATGAACAGACAAAGCAGAAATATATTTTTACTCTCGACTGTGAACATGTGGCTTCACAATCTATTCTTCTACAGTAAGAACACGAGAAATGACTGCATCGGAAAGCACCGCTGTTAAAGAAGATTTCTCAATTGTTCAATTTCTCTCACAACAGGTGCCCATATAAACACTGAATTAGGTTCTGCTGCTGAAATCATTCCCCCTGTTCATTCTGGCTATTTAAAGAATCCCTTCCTAATACACTTCCAATGGTCTAAACCCACAGTCGGTGCTGCCAGCCTGATAAATGTTGATAAAGGAGTTTGTAAGTGAATTAGTGGCCAATTTCATGAGGTGCTTAACATCTAAAGATGAGTAGTACCTGCTTTAACGGACAATACCGGCACAAAATAAACCTTGGGGTTAATAACATATGTGTACCGAGTTGTTCATTCTCTGGGATATGTTTTCATGCTAATCGAATGTGTCTCTAACTTGAAACAAGCTAGCGCAAACCGCTGATTAGCTTATAAAGCTAGTGGTTGGGACAGAGGGTAAAGTAAATCTCTATTTCTATACCACTAACAAGCAAACGACTTGAAAATCCTTGAGCTATGTTACTGGTTACTAGTTACATGGCGTTTGTCACTTGGGTCATGACTGTTTTCCCAAGATGGTGCCTGTCTTTATAATCTATCTTTTTAATAAACTGTCTGTACACTTACAAAGTTCTCAATGCTTCAGTTTACATGTAGGGACCCTTATTATGCTACCGTTGAAGTGTGGTGCTATTTTGAGCTTTGTTAGTGGTATAGAAATAGAGATTTATTTTTACTTTACCCTCGGCACTGATGACTAGCTTTATAAGGTAATCAGCAGTTTGCGCTATCTTGTTTCCAGTTAGTGACCCATTCGATTAGCATGAAAACATATCCCAGAGAACGGCCGACACAGTACCGGTACATATACACTCACCTAAAGGATTATTAGGAACACCATACTAATACCGTTTTTGACCCTATACTATAAATATGGGCCAACATTTCTAAAGAATGCTTCAAGCACCTTGTTGAATCAATGACACAAAGAATTAAGGCAGTTCTGAAGGCGAAAGGGATCCCCCCACACCATTACACCCCCACCACCACCAGCCTGCCCAGTGGTAACAAGGCATGACAGATCCATGTCCTCATTCTGTTTACGCCAAATTCTGAATGTCTCAACAGGAATCAAGGCTCATCAGACCAGGCAAATATATTTCCAGTCTTCAACTATCCAATTTTTTATTTTAATTTTTTTAAATTGTAGCCTCATTTTCCTATTTTTAGCGGAGATGAGTGGTACCCGGTGAAGTCTTCCGCTGGTGTACCCCATCCGCCTCAAGGTTGTGCGTGTTGTGGCTTCACAAATGCTTTGCTGTATACCTCGGTTGTAACGAGTGGTTATTTGAGTCAAAGCTGAACTTCTATCAGCTTGAATCACTTCGGCCCATTCTCCTCTGACCTCTTGCCCCCAAAATAAAATTTGCCTCAAAAATGAAACTAAGTATATTATTTAACTTGGCTTACCACTTAAACAGGTTATAGTTTCCCAAAGCACCTTTTAGAGGATTAGGGCCACATGTGCCACATGTGAAAAAATGTATTGAGTTCTGAGATTAAAGTCAGAATTCTGAGATTAAAGTCAGACTGTAATCTCAGAATTCTTACTCTTTTTTTCTTAAAAAAAAAAAAAAAAAAAAATGACTTTAAAAAAAAGTCTGAAATCCGACTTTAAACTCAGAACTCAATTACATTTTTCACATGTGGCCCTAATCCTCTTCCGTACAATTTGGAGTGGGGTTTAATTATTGCTTTCCACAATTCAGAGGGACTTATTTTGTATTAACTTTAATCCATCCATCCATCTTCGTCCGCTTATCTGGTGTCGGGTCGCGGAGGGAGCAGCTCCAGCAGGGGACCTCAAACTTCCCTTAACTTTAATATCAGTCCTTCCAGAAAAATGCAGAGTTTTTTTGTGATTGTTGCGGGCAAAAATCCTTGATTATGCGGCACGTTTTCTTAAAAAATGCGATGGAATATGTGGGATATTTATGCAATTTTATGCGATGAAATTGCGGGAACTTGCAAAAATTGCGGTTTGATGAAAAAGAGAAAAAAAAGTGATTCCCCCAACACCCTGCTTTTTCGATGATGTTCACGTCGCGTAATTACATCACTTCATAACGTTACCATGGCAGCATGGGAAAATGGCTGCTCTTGTGGGAAGTAAATGCAACATTTTTCAACTTACTGTTAATACATTTATGACTTTTTTGCAACTAAAATGCAGGGATTATGAAATCATGCAAGTCCCGGAAATCGGCAATTTATGCGCCGAAAGTGCGGCGTATTTGAAAAAATGCTGCCCCCGCATAAATATGCAGACTTTGGCTGATTATGCATTGAATTATTATTCATTTTATTTTTATTATTTGAATCGCGTTTTTCTGGAGGGACTGTAATATCCACTTCAATTAATTGCCATGGCTTATTAACATTGTAATGGATACTATTCAAGCTGAACACTTTCATGGGATTTAATGTTTTCAATAGTGCATTAAGGCCACTTTCAAGGTGGCCGGACAGAAAACGAAACACTTCACATTCATGGTGTTACTTATCCTTTAAGTCTTTGACAGTCAGGTACTTAAAGGACAAGATCACCTACAGTATCATCTTCCTCCCATCTTCTTTCTTTTAACTTCCTTTATCCTCCTTCCCTCTTTACATTCAACACATAACTAACTTGTTTTTGATCTACCCTTTATTTATTCTGGTCGTTCAGCCAGACAGGAGAGGCGTGTTGTCATCTCTGCTGTCACTTTTGTTTATCCTATCAAACAGAACTCTGGGTACTTTGGACATATCACTGCTGATGGACGGTGTAAAAGAAAACTTGCCTGATAAGAAACAAAGAACCTTTTTTACATTTGTCATCCCTTCTTCCACTGCCATCTGTTGTTTTTTTTAATTATTTTTATTCAGCTTGTTTTTGACATGTGGACAGCAATGCCTCTGCTCCTCTGACCACAGCTCACCCAGTCTGACTGCATCCTGTCAGTCTGGCACATGGCTGTGACCTAAACACACACACACACACAGGCACAAGCACCTGCTTATTTGCACATGAATGCAAGCCAGTGCATGCATACATACATACACGGGTACACAGAAAGTAACTAAATATAAAGTCTGTTGTCACATCCAATTTGTCTGCAGAGAAGAAACTATGCATCCTAACCATACTCTTTCTTTCTTTCTCTGTCTCTCTAGATGTTACAGCCCCAGTTTAAACCTCACAGCATCAAGCAGGTGTTGTGGAAGTTGTTCCAGGTATTTTATATAATTAATTCATCTTTCCAATACCCTGGTACTTTGAAATCAGCCAAGTCATCACTTCACACTCTTGGGCAAAGGCTGAGGGGAACAGATAGACATAAGGGTTTATCAGGGTTTCTTTCTTCTTCATTCTGAATCTCAATGCAGCTCACATAAGGCTTTCACATAAGGCTATATATTTCAACATCTCAGTCTGGCTCCTTAAGGGCAGAAGGCACTCATGTATTTTTCATTGATGGTCCCATGAAGAATTCACCCCAGTATCGAGAGCAGGATGTATTTTTACAATCAGGTCTGAGCTGCAGGTTAGGTTCTTTTATGTCTCTTGCTGTTCTAATGCTAGTGTCCTATTTCATTTCCTGTGTAGCTCGAATCCAGTCTGCTTTGATTCAATCATGGCTGTCATTCGCAGGTGATTCCCGGAAGGTCGCCGTACGGCTCGTGGGATCCAAGACGTTGCCTGCGCTGCGCCGTGGTGGGGAACTCGGGAAACCTCCGCGGGTCCGGATATGGGGCGACCATTGACGGACACAGCTACATCATGAGGTGAGAGGGATGGGTGCAATAGATACACGGGCAAAGAGATAGACCGGAGAGCGAATGCAGGGCTGCATTAGATTAGAGCAAGACTGAAAGATATGGAGATAGAGGAGAAGATGAAGACTGAAACTGAGATAAAGAAAGGAGGAGGAGGAGGAGGAGGAGGAGTGAGATCGCTGGAGAGAAGAGGAAGAGAGATTTCTCTGGGGTGTTGTACATCTTATTTTACTGTATTTAAGGCACTTACTTAGACCATAGGAATGGTTTAAGTGGTTGGCTGTTTGTATGTGAGTATAAGTATGTGTAACTATGTATATTTAATTGTATAGGGCTAGACTTTCTCTCTTTTTAAACTGATATAAATTCTGCTTTTTATTAATTTATTGTTTAACTGTGAGCGTGAATTCAATAAACTCAAACTCATAGATTTCATGTGAGGGAGAGCACGTTAGCATCACACTACGCTAGTATTTATAAAGAAGCAGAGAGCAAATGTGTGTTTCTGACACTAAATTTAATCCCACTGTTCAAAGCCGACTGGGTGACAGGGAGGTCACATGACTCGTGTGAGGTCACCACTGAGAGCTTTGTGTCCTAAGAAGCTGAAGCGTATACATTGTGCCTTTCACACCCATGCAGAGAGGCATATAAATCTGTTTGTCCGAAATCCATTTCCCCGCTCTTTTTCGCGCAGCAGTGATGGATCACAGAGCCTGATTGTTGTCCGTTGGCACGAACACACAGCCGTATGTTGTTTCCTGCAGCGAGTGTGCGTGTGTTGTGGCCACGTGCTTGTGGCATGAAAGCCTCCGCAGGAATGACTAGTATTTTTTGTTTCTGCGTGCAAAAAGCATTAGCATCCATTAGCGTCGCGCTCTCAGTAGACCTGTGTGGGCAGCCTCCAACTTCCATCTCCTGTTACACTTTCTCATTGCTGTGGTTTGGATTCTCATTTGCTTCTATAATCAGCTTGGTCCCACTCACCACCACCTCCTGTCTGTTTGTCTGTATGTCTGTCTGCCTTTTCACTCCCGCTATCCTATCTGATTGTTCACTGATATATGGGAAGCCTTTTTTTCAGGTGCACCTTCCTGTTTACATAAACAGCTCACTCCTCCAGACAGTGAGTCACATCTACTGTAAATACAGCAAAAGTCTGAAGTACTTTTAAATATAAATTATATAATAGAATTTGCTGAGAACTGGGAACTGCTTGTCATCAGACCTGTTAAAGTTATGCATTGAACCACTGCTCTAACCATTTTTTTTATATTAACGATGACTCAAATGACTACGGCTATGGTGAAGTGGTTTGCTGGTAGGGACAAACCCACGGTGATTTATCACCCTACGCTGCTGTTGGTTTTACAGCCTGTAGCTTGTCTGTTTTGGTTCACTCTCAACTCTGCAAAATAGTATAGTAATAATAGAACTTGTTTCTGGTGGAACATTTGCACCCTGCAAAAGAAAGACACTCAACAATATTAAATTAAGTTAATTGTTGACACAATACAGTAACGTGAGCTATTTAAATTAGCTGGATACATGGTTAAACATAATTTATTCTTACTGTATTTGTTCATATTGCCATGTGTAACTTAGTCCAGAGCAAATCCCCACCAATCGGTCCCAAAACATCCCAGTTGGATAGTTATTACCGTATACATGTTCATCATTCCCCGAAAGAACCAAGCAGGCCAGCCTTGTTGCACGATCCAAATTCTCAGCAAAACTTGGCATTTTTAGCATGTAGCTTGCTAGCTCGAAGGTTGTTGTTGTTTCCTGAAGCCAAGGGAGTTTGAGAACGTCAACACACACACAGAGCGGAAGGTGAGGGAAATCGGATGTCAGGCAGTTATCCTGAAAATGTACTTCTGTTGATCCAGACTCATTTAAGAAGAAAATAATGTTTTTTTTAACAGCTTGTTGCGCCAAATTCCAAATTCAGGTTTAACACATTAAAAAGAAACAGGTGATCTAATATAAATCTTGATCTTATAAATAAACTACTTTTTTTTTAAAAACCTTTAAAGGTCCCATGACATGGTGCTCTTAGGATGCTTTTATAATACAGTATTATACCCCTAATACTGTATCTGAAGTCTCTTTCCCGAAATTCAGCCTTGGTGCAGAATTACAGCCACTAGAGCCAGTCCCACAATGAGCTTTACTTAGGATGTGCCATAGGCAGGCTGGGGTGAACGCATATTAATGTTAAAAAACCTCATAAAGTGAAATTGTCATGCCATGGGATCTTTTAAGTTGGTTCCAAAAACATTCAGTAACTGTTATCAAGTCAGCATGAAATTAGATCCTGTGAAACACTTTTGGGCACCTATTTGACTACAGTTGAAGGTCACACATTGCCAGCTAATGAAATGTGACCTGAAGACGTACATCTCTTATGCTGTCCCTCCCTTGCTCCCAGGATAAACCTGGCCCCCACTGTGGGCTACGAAGAAGACGCCGGCAGCCTGACCACTCACCACTTCATGTACCCGGAGAGCGCGAAGAACCTGGCGGCCAACGTCAGCTTCGTCCTGGTTCCTTTCAAAACGCTGGATCTTGTCTGGATCACCAGCGCTCTGTCCACTGGCACGATTCGATTGTAAGAAGAGACACACACACACACACAATTGTGAGAAGCCAGACAGTTGCTGGACTGGAACAATCTGTCAACTGTCAATCATCCAGAATTCATAGCTGCCGCAATCACATAAAGTGCTGATTGAATGGGTTTAATCAATTTCTCTCTCTCTCTCTCTCTCAGTACCTACGCTCCAGTGAAGCAGTTCCTCCGCGTAGATAAGGACAAGGTGTGTATTTTTAACTTCCATTTGCTTAAACCTTTGCCCATTTTCACACACTGGCAGTAATACGCCAACACATACACATTCTGCAGCCACACACACACACAGAGTGACCCCACTTTGCTGCAATTATATCATCCCCTCCCCATTGTTGATGAGGGATTACAGTTAGATTATAAACCTTCCCTTTGTTTTTAATAATGTTCTGCTCGCTCTGTAATCCGTGAAAATAAATAAACTCATGCTAATCCCCGGCATGTGAAGACTGTAAATATCTTGGCCGGGTCAGAGACACAGCGTCTTGGTGCCGGCCTAAATATATAAATTTTAAAAAAGACTCAGCGTAGCCTAAAGCCCTGTTTGTTGGGGCTGAGCATCACCTGGAGGTAGATGACACATTTGTAATTACCGTTCATCAGGTTAACCGTGCTTTTACAGTAATCTCTCACAGCAATCACAACCTCAGGGAGTATTCAAATTGAATGTTGCAAAATCTTCCGTTGTTCGGTTGGACCTTTTGAATATGCAGCGGCTGTGGTTTGCACAAGGTTATCTTTCCTTTATTACTGTTTACATGATCTGAGTGAAAATGAATTGTGAAATGTGAATTGAAATGGAACTTGGATTTAACTATACAAAAACTAGGAATATATGGAAAAACAAACCCAACAAAACAATCCCCCATTTTGTGGCTCTTTCTGAATAGAAGACTGTGGATCCTTCCTGTGTGAAAAGAAAGTTTTTTTCCTTTAGAAGAAATACACTGTGTTTGGGAAGACCGAGAAAAGGAGTGCTTCTTTTTGGTGGCGTTTGGAAAAAAATCTAGCAAGGTGCTCTTTTGTGCAGGGGTGATCCAATAGCATCAGAACAGGTTGAAAACCAAGGCCCTCTTGTCGAAGAAAAAGGTTAAAAAGCCTTTATTGATACGGCTAAAAACCCACCAACGCGTTGCAGCACACAGCCCGTTTTCAGGGTGACTAACCAGGGGCACGTTCAATCTCAAAACGGTTTGCTAGGGTTTCCTCGCAACGGTGTGCAACTGCTCTTTTTTTTATTTTTACGATTATTTGGCCATTTTAGGCCTTTATTTATATAGGACAGCTGAAGAAATGAAAGGGGGGAGGAGAGAGGGGAATTGACATGAAGCAAAGGGCCACAGCTCGGAGTCGAACCTGTGGCCGCTGTGTGGCACACACAACAGGGTGTTCAATGCACCCCCATTTCAGTATATATAAAATGTTGTTGCTACGTTTTGTCGGGTACTGAACGTGGCCCAGAAATGAGACACAAACAGGAAATATATAGGACAAAGGCAAGAAGTGACATCATACTCAAAACCATAGTAAAATAGAACATGAATGACATATACAGTACAGGCCAAAAGTTTGGACACACTTTCTCATTCAATGCGTTTCCTTTTTATTTTCATGACTATTTACATTGTAGATTCTCACTGAAGGCATCAAAACTATGAATGAACACATATGGAATTATGTACTTAACAAAAAAGTGTGAAATAACTGAAAATATGTCTTATATTTTAGATTCTTCAAAGTAGCCACCCTTTGCTTTTTTTATTAATAAGGGAAACAATTCCACTAATTAACCCTGACAAAGCACACCTGTGAAGTGAAAACCATTTCAGGTGACTACCTCATGAAGCTCATTGAGAGAACACCAAGGGTTTGCAGAGTTACCAAAAAAAGCAAAGGGTGGCTAATTTGAATAATCTAAAATATAAGACATGTTTTCAGTTATTTCACACTTTTTTGTTAAGTACATAATTCCACATGTGTTCATTCATAGTTTTGATGCCTTCAGTGAGAATCTATAATGTAAATAGTCATGAAAATAAAGAAACACATTGAACGAGAAGGTGTGTCCAAACTTTTGGCCTGTACTGTAGTTACAATATATGAAACAGAATAAAGTCCCAAAGTGCTAAATAATAGTGGAAAAATAATGTATTTATTTATGTTTGGGTTTGATTCTTAGTAAAAAATGTACAGCAAGTAGACCGTAATGGGGCTGTGCTCAATTGAAGAAATTCTTAGTTGACTAACACTCATTCAACTGTATCGACTAATCGATTAGTTGATTTTATCGACAGATCTGTAAATCTGAGTTTCTCCGCAAAGAGTCATGCAAAAGCACCACTTTAACTCTTGTGTTTACCAGAGATGTGCTCGTACGTTTCTTGGAAATAAGTCATTCAGCATGAAAAAAAGTATCAAACATGACTAATCGACTAAATAAATCTAAGTTGACTAAGACCAAAATGACCGATTAGTCGACTAATCGACTAAGAGGGAGCAGCCCTAGACAGTATGTTACAGTATTTCCCTTTCTGAGCGTTTCTGTCCTCCACCCAGGTCCAGATCTTCAACCCGGCATTCTTTAAATACATCCACGACCGTTGGACCAGACATAATGGCCGCTACCCCTCCACTGGCATGCTCGTACTGTTCTTTGCCCTGCATGTCTGTGACGAGGTCAGTTTCTTTTTCTCTCCGCTTTCACATAACCACATACTGTAAAGGCTGTTTTATGGTTCTGCGGAGGCTCCACGCAGAGCTTTCGCCGTAGCCTACGTAAGTGGCCTGAAGTTTATACTTGTGCGCTGGTGTGTGCGTCGAGCCGGCATGTGTGTGTGTGTGTGTGTGGGGAGTGTGTGGTAGAGCGAGGGATCAGTGAGAGAGTGAAGGCGATTAGCTTCAGAGCGAGTACCGAGTCCCCTGTGTTTTCTTACCACGGTGGGAAATCTTTAGCAGGAAAAGTTAACCCTCTCCTTGATTTCATGTTGTTTATGGTAGGGCTCGGTGTCGTTCAAAAATGTTCCATACCGGTACTGATACCAATACTGTGACTTTGATACCGGTTCCTAAACGATACTTTTTCCGATACCAATTTTGTAAAACAAAAAGAAATTACAACATTACGCATTACGGCACGAATCTTTATTTATTTTTCAGTTCCTACTACGTGAGCCCTGTCTCTAAGTCTAACGTAGAGTTTTTCCTGCGTGTCTCTACGACGTGTAACGTTAGACAGCCAATCACAAACATTATTAGGTCCCGGTAGAAACATGCTGCGTGCTTATTGGCTCACTGACGCTGATGAGATTTACTCCTTATAGGTATTGAAATTGGGTATTGAATGACGAGGCATTTTTTCGATACTCGATACTTTAGAGGCAATTCGGTCAGTACCTAAAAAGTATTGAATTCGGTACCCAGCCCTAGTTTATGTATAAGGAGCACCAGGAAATGAGTGACGTGCGCCGCTGCAACGTGTAGTTACATTTTCCGAGAGGTGCACATCAGGCTACGGCGTAGGGTCCGGTGTAGGTTTTTGTCTTCACGTGTCTACGTGTGTAGCAACGGCGTGGATTTTACGCAGAAGTATAAATCAGCCTTAAATCGTTACATCGTAATCATCCTGGATAGCTACACATTTGTGATCACACACTTGCTATTCGACTCTCCTCTAGGTGAACGTGTTTGGTTTCGGGGCAGACAGCAGGGGAAACTGGCACCACTACTGGGAGGAGAACCGCTACTCCGGAGAGTTCAGGAAGACCGGCGTCCACGACGCCGACTACGAAGCCCAGATCATCCAGCTGCTGGCGAAGGCTGGCAAGATCACTGTATTCCCCGGGAAATAAGCAGCAAATCACCCTGTGGATCTAATGGTCCAACACTGGTACGGCAACAGACACTATAGAGGCTGCTTCAAAACGTGTTAGATATTCTCGCTTTCACTCACCTGCTCCAGTTTGGGTTCCCGGTTTGGCTTACAGTACAGAAGGCGAGCTGTAACGGTCACATACCAAACAATGTTATTCCATTCACTTTCCCTCATATTGAGAAGTCAGCCACCAATTGAGGCACTCATCGGAGAACATGGTGTAGACTCTTAGGAACCAGGAACAGGGAACATGTAGATCCAAATGTAGTTCTGCTCACCTAGGACTGACCTAACACTGGAAGTTGAGCCTTACATTTCACACTAGAGTAATTGGCTCTTAGTAGTTTTCGACCAGCGCAAGACCACAGATCTCAACTCAAGCAAAGGCTGGACAGCAGGAAAACTCAGCCCGATCACCACAAATACTGACTTTGACTGTGTACAGTGCAGGGAGAGAGCCAGAGAGGGAAAGATCTCATGTGCAAGAGTCCTACTTCCGGACTCGCCTTGGATGAATGTGTAACACTCATCCGTTAACAAACACACAGTATGCTACGTACTGAAAAGGCCACAGAAACAGCACCGTCAGCATCCAGGAGACTATTTTTCTACAGCCCCGTGATGTCGGACAGTAACAAAGTGCGTGTTATGAAAATTACAGTTCTTACCCTCTGAGCACGAGGCGCCGTGCTGCAGGCCTGCAGACAAGTTTGCCACTACGGACATCTGAAGCCGTTGTGCTGTTGAACATTTTGAGACTTGAGGACTAACCTTACAGAACCCCGGGCCATGAGTTTATTGAGAAATTATTTTTCCTTCTCAAGTCCTATACGAGGCCAAACGTCAATTGGCACTTTTCACTGTCGTCACTCCTCTTCATGTGATCTCAGCCTCACAAGACGGCGTTACAAGGACGTTGTAAAACGGCTGGTTATGAGACGATAGCTGTGTGATTGCCGCGAGTTTATATATCGTATGACTGTCCTCTGAACCCTGCTGGGCCTTACCAGGCTCAGCAAGGCCTGGACACCTTGCAGCACACTCACGGAAATATGATCAAGGCTTTTGCCTTTTGGCCATTCTGACTCCGAGAGATCGCTGCAACATGAGCTTCAGCTCCTGTAGAGCCAGCTAATCGGGTTTTAAACACCACGGACAGCCACAGGCCAGGCTGCATTCCCAGACACGGGGAGAAGTGTTCTGGGAGGGTGTTGGTTTGACTGCGTGAGACTCTTAATGAGGCCAAAAGGCAGTCTCCTGGGATCTCGTGTTTGGATGGAGGCACGCTGGTTTCTGGACCAGAGTTTCATCCCCATGTGGTCTGTCAGGCTCCTAATTTGGGAGAGCTGGGGCATGAAGAACCAGTCTGACTAAGGCAGCATGAGAAATACGTCTTTTGCTCCAGTGTTTTTTAAAGGATGAAACGGAAAGACCTTGCTTCACAAACTCACGCTTCTACACACACTGGACTGGATTCACCAATTTTGGTTTTCTGAAAGGACTGAGACAAAAAAAAAGGGGACCTTGCTCTGCTTCTTTTCCCTTTCACAGACCTGACTCCTGGATCCCAGTGGAGCTGGAGACTGTCAGGAGCATTTCGACCCAGATTAAGCCCATATGATGGGGTGAAAGAAAACCCCCAATGGATCTGGGAATTCTTTAACCTGTCAGCAGCTTGGCTTCTTTAACCACTAGCCCCGGTCTCCGCTCAGCCGATTATAACTTCAGCTATGTCTGGAGGGGGTGGAGCCACCAGACGCCTTAGACCTCCGTAGCACATACACTGCACTTCCTGTTTCTGATTTTCATGTTGATGGCATATCCCCCTGCAGACTGCAGATTTAATTTGTTAGTTTTATTTACTGTTTAGATTTGGGTTTAAACTTTGGCTGGATTTATACTGTTTGCTCAGATTGCATTTTCTTTCCCGCCCAGTTGGCACACTAATGGCTTTTATCATGATTTGGTATCCTCAAATAATGCCTATTTAAAAATGTATAGCCTCCATTGTAAGTTATGTACATCTTTAACAAAGGAGGCACAATAAATACCAGTCACGGAAGTGCTGCTAGACCATATCGAAAAACGGGAAACGTCTGTGGAAAACCGAACACGTGTGCCACGGAGAGGAAGGAAAATGAAAGTATTTGTTTGGAGGCTGTAAATCCATCCAAAGATACCGTTACGGAGATGTGTTTATCAAGAAGGAGCTGGTGGCTGATGAGAAGAGTACTCAGGCTTCCTACGCAGGCCTCTTTCAAGATGTGAGAAGTAATATTTGTACTGCCCCGTTACACCAAAGTAATGTTTGCATGGGTTTGAATGATCGTTGGTCAGTATTAGTGACTCAACAGTTGCTTCATGTTGTGCTTAGAGCTCTGGCTTCTAAAAGCCACTTCCCAGACTGTACGCTATTTAGTATTTATGTCAGTTAAAGAGTAGTAAGTATTTGTTGGAGCTCATGGATACACAAAATGTGAATGTAAACAGAAACTCCACAGAGCACCATTACGTTTGGGGGGGGACGAAAACATTCATAGCTATTATTTATTTAGAGTTTAACACTTAGAAACTCTAATTTGTCTTATCAGGACTGTGTGGCTGTGGTTTGGATCAGTTTGACATGGCCACACGAGCAAACGGCCCACCAAATGTTATCAGATTCAAAAAACGCAAACAGTTTGATTAGTGCACGGAAAGACGTGACGTCACTTTTATTTTCTCCATCTGAGCCACCGCCCACTTCAAAACAACACAAAGAGCACAGACAAAAACGTAAAAATACAAAAGTCTCTTAACGGAACTAACCCAGTGTGTTTGCATTAAGGATCCAAGGACTCACAGTAAGAAGAACGTCCAGAAAAGTTCCTTTAATGTTCCTTTAAAACTGTGAAAGGGTGGTGTATTGTTTTAGTGACTCAAAAACCTAATCTGCCACCTCCAAAAAAATGGTTAGAAAGATAGCTACATTTGTGAATAGAAGCTGTGTAGGATTTAACCACATGGCAGTATGAAGCTCATTCTTATTAAGTTTTTTTTTTTTTTTTTTTACATGTTCAACCATTGCTCCATGCTGAGAAAGGTTTGAGGTAGACACACACACACACACACACACACACACACACACACACACACACACACACAAAGTGAGGAGAGTTGGGGTGCCATACCGCCCCCAGCAGGCGATGCAAAGAACTGTGCCTCCTCTGATATCAGTTCTGTTGGTGTATTAGTGTCTATCTATCTTGTGTATTATCTTTGGAAGATTATCGTGTAACCACATGTGACTCATGTATTACCATTCTACGTTATATGCCTTCAATGTTTTTGTCCTACTTTGCACATAACCGATTTTATAGGACGCTGTAGAGTTGTGCTGGCTCACTTTAAGAGTCAGTGCGGCTGAAACTGGACATATTGTTTGTGTTTTCTCTCTCTCTGTCACACACACACACACACACACACACACACACACACACGCTCATGCTTCCGTGCCTTGTCCTGCTGCTGGACGTATCTCGCCTACAGCTGCTTCATCGGCCACACACGCCATGCTACCTTTGCTTTCTTTTTTAGTCCCGCACACACTTACATACTTAACATGTCTTTTGGCTGAGAGCTGTGCCTTCTGAGCTGCACACACAAACACACACACACACACACACACACACCCACACCTACATGAAAACACACTCTGCCTTCTGCTCGAGGTACAGACACCACCCGCTCTTCACTTCTTACTGCTTTGGGCACTCACATTGTTTTCTAAAGATCGCTGTCTGCTAAAGGAGAGCATGTAAACCGGCGATGCAGTGGGACTTGCTGTGAATTCATATTAGGACATCAGGACAAGTTTATTGAACATAAAGCGCATACTTTTGAGACATTTCTTGCTTTTCTAGATTGCATAGTGAAGAATGGCCGGAAAGGGCCGTCTGCTTGATTACAGCCCACGGGGTTGCAGGTGCCTGTCCCTGTTTCTCTGTATCTGTTCCCATCAACACAGCGACCGTAGAAGAGACGGTGAAGATGACAAATCATCTGAAGGTTCAGACATATCGGCGTGTGACGCTTGCTTTTCGTGGTTCGTGTTTTATTGGAGTTGTCAGCTGCTGCGGTCCCTGTGTTATTGATGATTGTTTCCCAAGATGCTCCCTCCGACTTCAAAATGAATGTGTAAAATAGTTTTGGAGTCCCCGGCAGCAGAATAACACATTTCCTATCACATCCTTGCAGCCTGCAGCGTGAGGGAAAAGTCTTAATAGCCGACTGTGCCACCCAAACACGGCGAGACCACCGTTCCAGCACGGAAACTGTTATCGGCATCCTCAATTTGGCACAGTTGTAGACCAGAACATTGTGATCAGATAGACGGGGGGGGCAGGGTGATCCCTCTCTGCTGTGCTAGTTTAAATTAGAGTGGAGGTTTTACAGCACATGACACAGATCTGAGAGTGTTCCCTGTAGCATCTCCAACCCAAAGTAGGCCTTTTTCTCCCGACGCTGACCCAATACACATTGTCTTCTGGAGTTCATTCTCTCCAGTTTTCAGGTCAACGTCTGCGCTGTGACTGTGACCGTGTCAGGAACATCTATCACGAAATACAGAGATGCACCGGTTGAGAGCATTTTGGGAAATGCAGTCCTTCATTGTGACAGTCCGATGTCCGGGGAGCGGCATGTTCTCTCAGGTGAAATCTGAACGCGTGGTTCAGTCCTCTGGTAACACCGACGGAAACAAGTCAAATGAAAGCTGACTCGAGTATTTGAGATTTGAGTTTCTGTCACAACTTAAACTAGACTGATTTTTTTTATTTATTTTTTTATTGCAGGCCACTCATGCAAAACATCCCCAGACTAAAATCTGTTCTACTTTGCTGCCGGTGCCAATTTTTTTACACCGTTTTGTCTCACACACTGTGCTGAGGTATATTTCGGTAAAGCCACAAACACTATTATACACATTATAGTGATTACCTGAAAATGTGTTGCAGAGCCTTGTACGACCGCACAAAGCAGCAGACACCAACCACTGGAGGTTACCATCATCTTCCTGGATAGAAAAGGAGGCTCATTGAATTGAATATTTGATGGGGTAATTAGAACAACGTTTTTGTGGAAATGAGCACAGTCTGAAAGCACACCTGCTCAACTCAAGTGGATTCTGATGTGTTTATGTCAGAGGGAGAATATCTGGAAGCATCTCAAACCCTTACGTGCATCTACATTTAAAGGAATAGTTTGACATTTTTGGGAAACAACCTTTTATAGGAGTACGGTGAGATCATGCACACATGAGTGGTATCGATCTATTCACCTAACTCAGCAAGAAAACAAATCAGCGTTTTCTTTCCCAAAATGCCAAAGCGTATACTTGCTATTTTAAGGGCAAATGGGTTTTTTTTTTTTCTTCTAGCTGTGGTAGCCTACTTAAGGCTTTATTACTTTATAACATATTAATCAGAACCTCATTACTGAGCTAGAGTTAACAGAAAATTGGATCAATTTGCAGTTGTCTGGCAGGAGGAAAAACGCTCCATCTCCAGCCGTAACAAAAAGTAATATCTGCCAGAGTGTGAGGCCGGAGAATAATTTTTATAGCACGCACATCTCCTCAACCATTTTTTTCTCTCCAGTTGCTATGGTTAAAGCGTAACTCTCGCAAAAAAATGCAGCCTAGGGTCTTTTTGTACCCGAGTCAAACTTTTGTTTAAAAGCACAATTAGGACGGAAGCGCCACTTTTAAGATTGACCGTATTTTCGGTCAAATGGCCTTTTGAATGGGAGAGCAAGGGGCACTAGCCTACTATCATCGCATCAAAATCAACATTTTTAAACCACTAAGAAGGCTCGACACAACATGAAACTTTGCTCCAAGTATCACCGGGGGCTCTACACGTGAACTCCAACATTGTTTGTGTACACAGAGTTTACTAAAAAAGATTTTGAACGACTCACTTTAGCTGTTGTTGTTTACGCTATCCGCCATCTCGCCAGTCAAAAAATGTCGATCTCCGAATGCGGATGAACGGACTCCATAGGAGGAGATGTCATTCTTATAGAGGTACTACAAGGTCAATATTGTTTTTCACTAACGACAAAACGACGAATTCTCCGCGCATTTATATGGAACTAAGCTTTAGGAGCTTTCCATCTTTACTCTCCTTCCTGTTAACGTTGCATTCGGAGATCAACACTTTTTCACTGGCTAGATGGCGGCGAGCGGAAATGCCAACTGCTAAAGTGAGTTGTTCAAAACCTTTGTCACTGTCGGTACACGATCCGTTCTGCTTGCACGATCCGTTCTGCGCATACGCAAGATAATACTGTTTTACCAAGGATACGACCTGCACGATCTGTTCCACGCTAGCCTATGGCTAGCCTCCACCGGGAAGCTAACGTTAGTTTAGCTAACAGCTAATTCAGCTAACCGCTAGCTGACCGCTAGATTCAGTCTAAAATAACATTAAGTCATACTTAATGGGAGAAGCAGGCTACAGCTACATTAAGACTTTACAGGAATAACAATAAAGACAAATATTGAGTGATTGTATTTTAAATGAGCACAAGTAAAATAGAACTGACATAACAGCTGTTATACATGTTAACGTTTATTTTCAAGTTTTATTTTGAGGTTCTTTTAAAGTTATTACATGCTGTCTCAGCTAGCGGTTAGCCAAATTAGCTGTTAGCTAAACTAACGTTAGCTTGGCTGTCGACCGGAAGCGTGGAAAAGATCGTGCAGTGTCGTGAATCCTTGTACAACAGCGCATGCGCGAAAATTTTGCGCATGTGCAGAACGGATCGCGCATGCGCAGAACAGATCGTGCAGGCAGACACCATTATCCGATGTGAGTCGAGTGCAGATGTGAGTTGCGCATGCTCAGATTTAAACGGTTTACGGCATAACGCCAAGGGATCCGGATCCGGTGAACGTTTTAGCTATCTATGATTGTTTGATCGCTAACGTTAGCTCAAAACGCCATTCAAGTGACAGCCCTTGTTGTGTTTGATTGCTAACTTGCAGCCAGCAGTGAACGAACTTGATTATGTAGGTCCATTTTTTACAGAAGTCTCTCGTTAGCTGGTTCTTGTCGGCTACTTCAGCCTCTAATCTAGCGCTGACATCAGGGATCATGCCGTGAAAATGCGATGCCTTACGCTAAATAATAAATTACTGCTATGTGATGTACCTATCCCAATATTCTGTGGCTAACAGCAAATCAGATCTGCGTGAAATCTGGTCATTGTCGCAAAGTGACGCATCTCACATCTGCACTCGACTCGCATCGGGTAGTGACACCTTTCCTTTTAGTAAGTGTACCTAAACGATGTTCTCAATGCTGGAGTTCATGTGCAGAGCCCCTGGTGATACTTGGAGCAAAGTTTAAAGGTCCCATGGCATGAAAATTTCACTTTGAGATTTTTTAACATTAATATGAGTTCCCCCAGCCTGCCTATGGTCCCCCCGTGGCTAGAAATGGCGATAGGTGTAAACCGAGCCCTGGGTATCCTGCTCTGCCTTTGAGAAAATGAAAGCTCAGATGGGCCGATCTGGAATCTTGCTCCTTATGAGGTCATAAGGAGCAAGGTTACCTCCCCTTTCTCTGCTTTGCCCACCCAGAGAATTTGTCCCACCCATGAGAGAGACATCATGGCTTTCAAATGAGCAAAGTGGCAGTTGGTCAAGGCCACACCCCCCACCCTCCACCTTGCCCCCCCCCCTCCCCCCCTCCCCCCCTCCCCCCCCCCCTCCTCCTCAATAGCTACAGACACAGAAATGGCGCATCCTAAGGAAAGCTCATTGTGGGACTGGCTCTAGTGGCTGTAATTCTGCACCAAGGCTGAATTTCGGGAAAGAGACTTCAGATACAGTATTAGGGGACCACTAAGGTCTATATAAAAGCATCAAAAGAGCACCATGTCATGGGACCTTTAATGTTGTGTCAAGCCTTCTTAGTGTTTTAAAAATAGCGATTTTGATGCTATCATAGTAGTGCCCACAGCTCTTTAGCAGCAGTCAAACATATCCGACTGTCGCCGTGGATTGTAACGCTAACACTCATACCTCTGTCGGCTGTTGTGCTAGTATGCTCAAGTATGAAGTGTCAAGTAGGATTAAAGGCTGCTTAATGAATACATCTGCCAGCAAACTTATGGTGACTCATATGAATCTGATTCTGTAGGGAAAAAAAAGGGCATTGCTGGGATTTAGAGATTGAATGGGTGAACCCTTCCCGTGTGGCTGGTTTCCTGCGGTCTGGATCTGTCATCATCTAGTCCCGGCTTTAATGTCCCATTCATCAGTAGGACTACCTTTTTGGATGAGGTAGTACACATGTATTTACTACATTGAAACATCTGTATGATATGTGATCCGACTCTTTGTATCTTATGCTATTGTACAAATAAAAGCTTCATGAAACATGAGGTAAACATATGATGTTGTGTTTGTGGAATTATGACTTTGGTTTACACTGAGCCACTGAAATAAGCTGAGCTAGAATGCAGACAAAATGTAGAAAAAAAATCCTGAAACTTGATTCAAGTTGGCACTGATGGATATAATACTGTACTCTCGTATCATTCTTTCAGATAAGCCTACTTACTAAACTGTCATATTTTAAATTTTTTACTAAACTTTTTCCGCCTTTAATCGACAGGACATCTAGGTGAGAAAGGGGGAAGACGCGCAGGAAATCGTATCAGCTCGGACTCGAACCCCAGACAAAGTGCCTTGTTAACATCATGGGGCATTAAGCTGAAAAATGTGTTTTCCTCAGGAGTTACAGAAGACTAAAGCCAACTAGAAGCAGTTTAACAGGACATTTAAATGCTAAAAGGCTTGCTATCACGTATCAACTTAACAGGTGATATATTATGTCAGTGTTGCGTATACAGCTCGTTTTTACTGCCTGCTCTGAAGAGGCCAAAACTGTTAGTGCAAATCAAGAATAATTCACCAATTCTGCCACTGTAGGGGCAATTTCAGGCCTAAACAAAGTAAAAGTCCGCTCTTTAAACCATTATTAATACATGCTTCTACTTGCTAATGAATTTATAACGCAATCATTTTTGTTCAGTGATCCACATCTAATGATCTATCTAACCTTTCGGTGTAATTGATCAGAAACCAACACTTGAAGTTCAGAGTAAACGGAGTCTGTACTGTCCTTTGCAATTAATCACCGATACAAATCTATCGCACATTCAAAAATGAACAAGGTAGACGTGTGGCATTTACCAGTCATATTTATTTTTCATTCCCATAACGTGACACTTCTCTGACATGGAATAGCTACAATGATAAAAGACATTTTCTGCATTCAATCGATATTTAATGTTAGCGAAATGAAGATACACAGATTATTGGACACGTTCATGATCATTTTATGCAGTTAATGGATTATTCTTTTCACCTTATTAAACCCGTTGACTTCTTGCAATGGCTTGTTATTCAAAAAAAAGACTACGATACAGCTAGTGCATGTACAGCAAGACCAACCAATCACAGAAGAGAGCTCAGGCTTTCGCTCACACAGACGGACGGAGCCGCTGGCCAGAGATCAGATCAAAAACCTTCAGACAACTAAAAAGGACAAAAAGTACCTAAATCATTTAAGAGTTGGGCAGACTTTTCACTTTTCTTTCCAAAGGCGGAGCTTAAGTGGTACGGGAAACCAAAAGTGGAAGTTGATGCCGTTTAAAGCAGCCTTCGTTAAGCAGGATAGGGCTTGTATTTAAATAAACATGGCTACAGTTAGAGGAAACAAACACAGAGGCAAGATGGTTTTGGTACTTCATCTGATCTGTACAGTACTTGTCAGAGGCTAAATTGATCAATTGTACATCCCCTTTCCTCTGTCACAAGCATGCCAAAAATAAAGTGGAAACACAAATAAAAATATATATATATATATGTATATTCATATATATATATATATATATATATATATATACATATATATTCATATATATACATATATATTCATATATACATATATATTCATATATACATATATATATTCATATATACATATATTCATATATATTCATATATATATACATATATTCATATACATATATTCATATATATATATTCATATACATATATTCATATATATATGTATATTCATATACATATATATATTCATATACATATATAAATATTCATATACATATATATATATTCATATATATATATATATATTCATATACATATACATATATATTCATATATTCATATATATATTCATATATAGATTCATATATATATATATTTATTCAAGCTATTTCCACAGAGATGATTTTTTTTTTTACTGGAGCAAGTCAGCATCATAGTCTCAATAAATATGAGTGGCTCAGTTACCGAGGCTGAGAGTCACTGGTCATTCGGTCAACATAGTGAGCGAGAAGCCCGGAAATGTCGCTCCTTTTCTAATCTTTTTGTGACCCGAAGGGAGAAGAAAAGAGTAGAGGAAATGGACGAAGGAAAGGAGGATGTTTGGTGATTTCTAACTCAGTTAAGACTCAGGACTCAACCTTATTTCCGCTACCAAACTATAACCTATGTTTGCAACCTCCTCTCACACAGACCCCCGTTAGTTCTCTCCCAGTTTAAGCTGTGCAAACCGGTTGGCCATCTGCAGCGCCTCCTGCAGGCACTGGGTGTTCTTGCCCGTGGCCTGGGCCGACATGTCCTTGCCGCCTCCTTTACCGTCCAGCAGGGGGCACAGCTCCTGAACCCACTCGCTGGCCTTCAGACCTCGGTTGGCCACATCCTGAAGAGAGGAAGGGTGATTAGGGTTCAATCTGTTTCAGACGTGGCACTGAGTGGCTGCCAGCACACTGTATGGCTCAATGATCGGGCGTGTTACCTGTGGGACTTGACACAGGCAGGTGATCTTGCCGGCGTCTGGGTCTACAGTGAAGAGCATCGCGGCGGTCTGAGGAGATTGGGACTTCAGCAGCTTCAGGGACTCGTTCAGTGCCTGCAAGAGGATAAGGAGGAAAAAAAAAAGAAGAAAAAAGTCAAAGAGAGAAGGAGTGGAAGAATAGAAACAAGGAGGGAAGAAGGAGAGAGAAAAAGTCTCCTACTCAGCACTGGTGTTGTCTCTGGGTCAGAACTAATGGGCCACAGAGCTGATTTGGTCCCATGGCAATAACGCAATGAGCTCAGAGACTGCCCTGATAAAATATGCAATACTGCAGAGATAAACTGGATTTTAATACGGTTTGTACTTTTCATTTATTTTTGTATGGGGTGCTGAGGAAGTCTTGGGGCTTGGATTATAGATTTCTTCTCGTATGTGTGTGTAGGGTCTTCTTTTACAAGGACAGTTTCCTTTTGGGCTGATAAGTCAATTAAAAAAAAATCAAATCAAAAAGGTTAGAAATTGCTTAAAGTGCTCATATTATGCGGTTTGGCTTTTCCCCTTTCCTTTATTGTGTTATATATATCTTTTTTGTGCACGTTATAGGTTTACAAAGTGAAAAAGCCCAAAGTCCACCCCCAAAGGGACTTACCATCTCCAACAGAAAACACTGTTCACAAACTGCTCCAAACAGCTCTATTGTAGTCCAGCCTTTACTTCAGAGAAACGTGCGTCACTTTGTAACACTTTTGTTATAATGCTCGCCTAGCTGCTAGCGTGGCACGCCCTCATACTCTGCTTCTGACTGGCTAGTAGTCCTTACCTAGCTACTGTCAGGGCACGCCCTCACACTCTGCTTCTGACTGGCTAGTAGTCCTTACCTAGCTACTGTGCGACTCCCAACAAAGATGGAACAGAAGCGAGGTGCCTCACTCTGTAGCTAAAACAGAGAGCTCAACACACAGGGTGAAAAGAGTTTTTTTTTATTAAGTTGTCTTCCCGTCAAACTTGGAAAAAAAAAGGTTTTTGACGTCTTTTTTTCCAGTTTGTTTTTGGCTTTTTCCAACGTTTTCAATTGTAAAATTTTTCGTCTACATATTTTCAGCGCTTATTTCTATGTCCCATATTTTCTGATAAACAAAAATTGAGAACGGGTCAATTTGACCCAAAGTCAACACCAGGGTTTAAACCATGTAAACATATAGTGTTACAACCTCTAAAATATTATTATTAACCCTGGAAATGAGCATAATATGAGCACTTGAACACAAATTCATTTCCATAATTTTGGAGGTTGTTTAAAATCCCGTGCTGCCTCTCACCTTAGCGGAGGCTCCGGTCTCCATCTCCATGACAAGCAGCGGCTGGTTGGGGCTGCCTTCTATCACCTCCTTGGTCTTTTCCAGGACTCTCTTCTGGATGTCAGCCTTGTAGTTGCGGTCCAAGTCATCCATGGTCTTCTTCAGGCCCTTTAGGGATTCCCTCATCTCGTCCTTCCTCCACTGGGAGATTACTGCTGTGCCTATCAACTGCAGAAAGGACGGCCATGTTGTTGACACCACAGCACAGAGTTGTTCTGGACTCTTTGGAGCACACATATGCCATTTACCTCCGTCATGTCGGCGATGTCTTTCTGAATGTCCTTGTTCGGGGCCGTCTGCTGCTTCACCTTGTCCCCCAGCTGGGACAAGGACTGGAGCAGGGAATCGGCCTTCCTCTGGGCCTGATGAATGGGACACACAGAGGCGTGAGCAGTGGGCAGGAGCCAGACAAGGGCAACAAGCAAAAAGTAGAGGGAGAGATGAGGAAGGAAGAAAAAGAAGCAGAGTGGTGAAAACAAGAGGGAAGAAAAAAAGAAGAAGAAGAAGAGGAGCATCAAACAGCCATTGATGTCTAAAAATAGTAAAGATGAATTTGTCCTCGGGGCCTGGGGGAGAGGGGGGAAATGCTAAGTGCTCCTTTCTAGCTCCAAGTTCACCACAAGTCAAAAACAAGCTTCATTAAGGTTTCATCACTGGGGTGTGTTTTCTCGCCAGGGACTAGAGAGCGGATCAGGACGCATTTTTCTGTCCGAGCCCGGCCCGCGTCCGACAGAGCAGTAACCGAGCCCGACAGGCATTAAGATATTTATTCCCGAACCAGTTAAAATCTCATTTTTTTTTCTCATACTAATGTAGCTCAGCGCAAATTCTTTCAGGAAGACCTAACAAGTAATCACTTCTGATAATCCAATCAGGAACGGCCAAGGATCCCATAGGGCCAATCACAGCGTTACATCACGGTTTTAAAAAGCTGCTTCTCTCCCTGTGCTATCAGCTGTCATTTCAGGAAGACGTCGTCCCTCCTCCTCCTCCCCTTCCGCCTCCCGTCCTAGGGCTTTCTCCGGCTGTCGCTCCGACGCCTTCTCGCTCGGGTTTTCCGTCTTTCTTCGCCACCACCGATGTCTGGATTCCATCGGGGGGTTACATCTTGGTTCCCTACCCCTACATTAAATTTATTAATATATTAAATGTATTAATAACGATGGAGTCCAATCTCCAATACACTGTACACTACATGCTGTTGTACATTAAAACCTTTTGCATATCTGCAAACAAGTCTCTCCTGACTGAAATGACACAGGAAGGCATTCGGAAATGATCAACAGATGAGCGCATCAGCGCACACGGGGCAACAACCGCACGTTAACACAGGCACGCAACCTACATAATAAGCTTTTTTAAACTTTAAATGTTCAACGCCTTATCGCACTGATGTGACCGAGCCCAACCCGAACCCGAACATCATTTCTAAATATCTGTCCGAACCCGGCCCGTCGGGACTCGGTTCGGGTATCCGTCCTCTACCAGGGACCCCAAAAAAGGCCTCAGTCCATGACACATTTTTATATAGTTAGGTTCTTCTGTTTTGAGGGGCAAGAAAATCATTTGAGACTTTTTGACCATCAACCCGCCACAACAAGTAATCATTTCATTTTAGACAGACATACACTGTCGGAATATTAAATCCACTTCCTTTAAAATGTTGGCTAAACCCAACTCTTTTCTATGCGAGTGTGGGTGGATACATAATGCTGGGAGCAAGTGTGTGATTGTGTGTGTGTGTACCTGTTTTACTATATTCGTGGGGTCCAAAAACCAGGGACTACAGTAACCTTGTGGGGTCTGCACAGCCTGAGCATTTTGGTCCCCATGAGTTTAAAGGGCTGTTTGAGGGTTAAGACTTGGTTTTAGGATTAGGGTTAGAATAAGGTTATGGTTAGGGTGAGGGTAAGGGTTAAGGTTAGGCATTTAGTTGTGATGGTTAAGGTTAGGGTAAGGGGCTAGGGAATGCACTATGTCAATGACAAGTCCCCACAAAGATAGTGATACAGACGTGTGTGTGTGTGTGTGTGTGTGTGTGTGTGTGTGTGTGTGTGTGTGTGTGTGTGTGTGTGTGTGTGTGCGCGCGCTGACCTTCTGGGCCTCTGTTCCTGTCACAGCAACAATGCGGCGGATGCCCTTAGCGATGGCCTCCTCTGAGACGATGACAAACGGCGCGGCGTGACCCGAGTTCTGCAGATGGCTGCAGATAAGAGAAACCAACAGCACATTAGCGACAGAGATACACAACTGTGGGAGGCAGACGAGAAGGAGATGCCGTGAAGAGAAAGGAGGAACACCAACAGAAGAGGAAAAACATTACGACATTACAGCAGCAGCGGGAACCAGCGATTCTATGGAGTGGCTGCCGATTTAAAGGGGTGATAGAATGCAAAACCGATTTTACTCTGTCATAGTTGAATAACGACAGTTCTGTGGGTAAATAGGACATACATAGAAGCTCAAAGTCCCACTGACACCCCTTTACTATGAAAATCTCATATTTTGAAACTGCCGCTGAAAACGGGCGAATCTCAACAAAGCTGGAAGTTGACGTCAACCTCCCAAGACCTGTAACTTTGTCACGCCCATGGGTGTATTAAGAGAACGGTCACGCCCCAACATTTACATAGGCTACACAACTGACCTGAGATCAGGCAGTCTTCCAAATCTAGGTCACGCAGATCTCTGCTATTCCATTACAAAATTCACTTCTGAAACTTTTTTATGCGAGAAATCAACTATGTAAAGCTCAAATATGGGCCGCTTTATGAAAATGGATGGCTAATTGCAAATTTTGTCCGACTGCGTGTCGGAGTTCAGCGCCGGTGCTGCCTGTGTTGCTGCCTCGCCGCCCAGCCTGCCTTCCTTCACACACCCCAGCCTGCTCTGAGCTCAATTGAGCTCCGTTAGGGCTAGTAGCCGACAGCACTCCATACCCGGTCACCGGTTTTTGCAAATGGATTACTAAAGCGCTGGTGTTCTGACAGAGCTCCAGGGCCTGCAGCTCCCCTCTTCCTAATGCCAGGTGTGTGTGAGTGAGAGCACGGTCAGAGAGCTTGTTACGCCAGCAATCTCTTACCACAGGTTCCATTAAATCTTATAATGTGTGTAATTATAATGTGTTGAGTTATTTAAACAAACGATCGGTGAAATACACGCCTCTTGTCCGCGAGTCTCATTGATAGAGCCTGCGGCTGGATGGAGCTATAGCTAGAGGAGGATAGCTATAGCTAGCCTCTTCTTAGAATTCCTCTGGAATTGATAAAAAGACATTAACTTGAAATCGGACACAGTTGTTAGCTTTATAAGACATTTAGTTAGCTGTTGTATAACTGGCTTGACGAAATTCAAACTGTAAATATAGCTACTCAGAATTACGCCGAAAATGAAGCTAACTATTCTTGATTTGTAGCTACACACAGCTAGGATTGAAGGGGCAGTCCAGGGACGTCACTAGGATTGAAAGAAAGGGGGGGCTTAGCCCCCAGGGTATGTGTAACTTGTGTTGGCAAAATCTTTGCACTCACATCTTTCGTTACTGTATTAGAGCTACACATGTCAACCACCAGTCAAGAAACCAAGATGTTAACAAGTCAAAAGTGACAGACATATTTCTATTCAGTTCCTTCTGTCTTATCCTTTAAGATAAAACTAAACCCTAATGCTAATTTCATGACTTCGAAATGCAAAGTGGTCACATGAAACAACATCCAAAATGTCCAAAAACTGACAGAGGCCAAATAGCTAATAAGTTGGTAAGTTAAACAAATATGAAAAATAGCAGTACAAGAAAAAGAATAGGCATCACTGCATACTTTATCATGTAAGATATTAATACGGATCCTATTTAAAGTGGCTACTGTCTAAATACAATAACCTGATGGCGGAAGGAATAAAATATTTGGAGTAATGATTACTGTATATACTGTATTGACTGTATGTAGGACTGCTTTCATTTCATTTTCACATGTGTATCAGTGGGGTAATATGTAGTCTACTACACAGTAGTCTACTACTCTGTAGTCTACTACAGAGTAGTAGACTACATGTTACGGTGCGTACTGCACCGCGAACTCAGAACAGCGAAGTATGTGACAAATTCTAAAGTTACAGATTAGCCTATTTGTTTCTTTATAATAGGCATACATAAATCACATGCCAAATCACTACTGGTCAAAACATGAATGAATTGGGGCGGCCTCAGTAAGAGCGTTCTCCCCATGTAGGCTAGGCTGCGCGGCCCGGATTTAAATCCAACCTGCGGCCCTTTGCTGCTTGTCATTCCCTCTCTTTCTCTGCCCCTTTCCTGTCTATCCACTGTCACTATTAAATAAAAAATAATCAAAAAAAAAGTTTGCCTTTCCAGTTCAATAAACCAAGTACTGCCATCTGACTCACCCATCACAAGACAATGTTACAATGAATTATATCATACCAAAGCATTGTATGGCTCAAGACTATGGCAATATAGTATTCAATAAAAAGCACCCAAGCAGAAAGCACAATAGTAATTCTGAAACGTGATTGACTGAAGATACAACAATGCCATCGCACAACACAGCTGAGCGCAGGTTGCAAAATAACAGTCACTTAGTCAGCTGCAACTTCACAAACTGCAAAAGCCAACATACACTGCACTTGACCACTAAGTCTTACACAGGCCTATAGCAGCATCACAAAATTATGATGCAATAAGTCTGATATGCATGGCTTTTCAATAAACTAAACTAAATATGTACATTATCTGGTCACAAAAGATTATATTAGCCTAGTCAATTTACAGATAGCACAATAGCTCTTACCTTTAGAAGTTCTAATTTCTTGTCTTTTTCTTTGCAAAGTGGTAGATCAAATCCTCGAAGTCCAGCTCCCTCAGCAGCTCGCTAAACCCTACTACACATGCGCTGCTGTGTGTTGGTAGAACTTTACAGGCAACGCAACAAATGTCTCCGGTGGACAGTGAATATAGAATCCACTCCCGTGGTACCGTTTCACCGTTGTGAAGGTGTCGGGTCAGTGCCTCGTTAGTGAGAGAGCGGGTCTTTCTGCCGCCAGCCTCGTCCCCCCTCCGAGATGCTGGATATTTAGCCGCCGATTCTGAAAGGCTAATATCCCTCTGGGTATAACTTCCTCCCGGACGGTGTCTGTAATCGGTCCCCGTCGTGCAGGGCCTTCAGAGATGATGGTACCTGAGGGGCCATTACCTTGTTCTGTAATGCTGATGACCGGCCTCATCTCTGTCTTTTTCAAGGGGGTAAGCTTCGCTTCAGAATGCGAACCTTCGATGGCGCCATTTTGTTGCTACAAAGGTATCACCTCTTGTTAGCATTCCGCTGACCGTCACTGTTTTTACGTCACTTGACTGCGAATAACTTTACATCGGAAGCGTTTAAAGACTATTTGTCCGTTGTTTATTTCTACAGAAACACGACAATGTATAAAAGGCTCAATTACCTTGTACCTCACGTTATGGCTCCGTAGCAGACGCTTTTGTAAAAATACGCTAACGATTGTGTCATAACCAAGGGACTTACTGTCGCACAGTAGAGGAATTACCGTATAGTACAGGAGAAGCTAGCAGGCAGTTTCGACTTACATGAGCTGTTTAGGTTTAATTACGAATGTTAGCTAGCATGTTAGTTAGCAATAATTATCCTGTGCTTATGTTATCTCCTTACATATACCTACACTCTCCGTCTCTGTAAGATTGGGAATGATTGAGACTTCTCTTGGCACAGCTACCAGAACACTTACAACTTTCAGACACGTTGCTCACGTCACATTTACGTTGTCTCTGTCAGTTGGAGGCTGCGCAGTAAGGGAAGAGATCACCGGAAAAGTGCTTCTAATAGCCTCCACTGGTCTCCGTCCAGAGCAACGGGGTCTATTGGTCCATTAATATATATGTCAATGGTCTTTTTCCACAACAACTTCCCTAAAGTTAACGTTAGCTGTGGCTGAGTGTAGCTGGTAGAAGGCAGTGATTCTTCCAAGCTAACGTTGGCTAGCTCCTCGACTCCTCTTCGTCATTCCCAGCTCTTTTAAAAAAGCTTTTTATTCGCGGGACATTTTTTATAGCAGCCGCTTCTTTCTCTCCCTTTTCCACACTTTCACTCGCTGATACAACCCAATCTGACCGGTGATCAGTTACTAGGCCTAATTAATTCCACTCTTTCAATCTCAACTCGTTCTTAGAAAGCTGATCTTGAATCAGTACGATGTAAACAACCTGCTCTATGCCCACCCACCTTTATCATTAGCCAATCTACAAAGTGCATGCGGCCAGTCATCATACTGACTTATAAAACACACAATCACGAGACTTCATTTTTTGTAAACAACTTTTATTTTATTCTGATTGGATAATTATCACCATAATGATTAATGCCCATTGGGTAATCCGGGTTTGATCAAACAAGGGGTGCTGCAGCACCTCCAGTGCGTCTATGCGGTGCGGTGCATCATCTTGATAGCACAACGACTCTTTGTAGCCTACTTCTGTCTCACTTCCGACTTTTCGGCTTTGTTTATTGTAGCTGGATATATCATTTGTTGCATCTAAATATGAATGAGGATAAATCGAATTGTTGTTCTTATTATTTAGGGGGGCTTAGGAACATTTTGGGGTAGCTTCAGCCCCCCTAAAATAGGCCTAACGACGTCCCTGGGGCAGTCATAGCTAACGAAACCCTTACAGCTCACAAATATTCATTAACTTGAAATCGGACACCGTTGTTAGCTTTATAAGACATTTAGTTAGATGTGTAAGTGGCGTGACAAAATTCAAACTGTAAATATACTCAAATTACGACCACAAATGAAGCTTACTAGCCGCAATCTGTACACATAGGGTTGTAGGGACAGTTTCAGCTAACGAAACCCTTACAGCTCACAAATATTCATTAACTTGAAATCGGACAACGTAGTTAGCTTTATAAAACATTTAGTTAGATGTTGTATAACTGGCGTGACGAAATTCAAACTGTAAATATACTCGAATTACGACCAAAAATGAAGCTAGCTAACTAGCCGCAATCTTGTACACATAGGATTGTAGGGACAGTCGCAGCTAACGAAACCCTTACAGTTCACAAATATTCATTAACTTGAAATCGGACACCGTTGTTAGCTTTATAAGACATTTAGTTAGATGTGTAAGTGGCGTGACGAAATTCAAACTGTAAATATACACGAATTACGACCAAAAATGAAGCTAACTAGCCGCAATCTGTACACATAGGATTGTAGGGACAGTTGCAGCTAACGAAACCCTTACAGCTCACAAATATTCATTAACTTGAAATCGGACACCGTAGTTAGCTATACTAGCCGCAATCTGTTACACGTAGGATTGTAGCGTGACAGATTGCAGCTAACTGAAACCCTTACAGCTCACAAATATTCATTAACTTGAAATCGGACACCGTAGTTAGCTTTATAAAACATTTAGTTAGATGTTGTATAACTGGCGTGACGAAATTCAAACTGTAAATACTCGAATTACGACCAAAAATGAAGCTAACTAGCCGTGATTTGTAGCTACACATAGATAGGATTGAAGGGACAGTCGCAGCTAACGAAACACCTAGCTAAACTTCACAAATATTAACTTGAAATCGGACACCGTTGTTAGGTTTATAAGACATTTAGATGTTGTATAGCTAAGTGGCGTGACATTGTGTGTAACATGTGGTAAGAGATTGCTGGTGTAACAAGCTCTCTGACCGCGCTCTCACTCTCACACATGGGCCATTTAGCTAGCAGGGAGAGGGGAGCTGCAGGCCCTGGAGCTCTGTCAGGGCTGCCAGCCTAACAGAGCTCACAGCACGCCGGGGTCTGTGAAGGAAGGCAGGCCGGGCGGCGAGGCAGCAGCAGCACCGCCGCTGAAGTCCGACACACAGTCTTACCATATTTTCAATTAGCCATCAATTTTCGTAAAACGGCCCATATTTGAGCTTTATATAGTTGATTTCTCACATAAAAGAGTCTCAGAAGTGAATTTGGTAATGAAACATTGCAGTGTCTGGAATATGAGATTCTGTCGCTTCTCTAATGGTTGTGTATTGGGGATTCGCTCAACCAATCAGCGCGCATCTCTAATGTCTGCCTATGGCAAGTCGCTCAACCAATCAGCGCGCAGCTCATCTAAATATTCACGAGCATACCATATTTGGAAGAAAAGCTCTTGTTACAAATAGAGCCAAAACACAGGGATGTATAAGTGCCAATAAAATATCAACCAGACCATTTTCAGCCCAACCAATGTTACATATCCCATTAGGAGACCATAAGGAACAGTGTGAAATACTCTATATAATCATTCTATCACCCCTTTAAACAACATCACGGACGGCATCCAGAAGCACAACAACAGTTTACTAGAGTGGAGTGTTTTAAAGCCTGAAGCGGCACGGTGGTATGCAATTTAACCCTCGTGTTGTCTTCCCGTCGACCGTGCAACGTTGGATTTTTCTCGGCCAAAATTGACTTTTTCCAACGTTGTGGTCGTCTTTTTCGACACTTCTGTTGCGTTCCCCCAAAGTTTTTTATCACTTCTTACCGATGTTTTTGTCACATTTTTCCTGCGCTTTTTTAATAAGGTTTTGCTGCTGTTTTTTTCCCCCACGTTTTGAAGCCATTTCTGACAATTTTGTCACTCTTATCATTTATTTTTCCCCAAATGCTCTAAAATTGAATAAAACGCCCAAACTCAATGAAAGTACTGAGCTGATCCTTCCAGTGATTCCTCTATGTTGATTTTGTAGTGGCGGCCCACCATGGCAAAATTCCTGACACCACAGTATCAGAAATAGTGCTAAAAAGAATCCTAAAAGGAAACACTGCCTTCATTTTACTTGTGAAGAGTAATGGTTGTATGGAACCATCCATGTTATTTTTTTGACAATTTGGTTGAAAGAAACCCAAATTTCGGATATAGAAACGTTTCGAATATGGGTCAAATTTGACCCAAGGACAACAGGAGGGTTAAAAAAAAAAAAAAAGAAATAACTAAAAATGCTTCATGCAAAGGTCTCCTCCAGTGCTTGAATCAGAACCAACGTTATATATGCGGGGTCATTTTCAACACGAATGCACATAAAATACATCCTGGAAATCATTTTGACAGTAATCAAATGAAATGATAAGTCTTGCTATAATCTATGCAAGAGTGGAGACGTCTTGGCGTTCAGGTGAATTTTACAGCCGGGGGGGGTTGACACTGTAAAAGTCAGTGCAGCGGGTTTAATCGCTGGAGTGAGCTCTACAAAATGTTCCAGGCCTTTGTCTGCACAGGGACACGGCCGTCTCACCGTAAGAGACCCACAAATCCAATTAATGGTTTCCACTTTACACACCGCCACTGGGCACCGGCTTCATGCAGATGCAGACATTTAGTCAGAGATAACTCTACTTCTCCAACTCGGGACGTGCCCCGTTAACGGTGAACACAGAGCAGAGCTCATCTTACAAAAGTGCTAACGGGTTTAGATTTTCCATCCTGCAGTGTGTTTTTGTTCTGCTACTTCAGCAGGAGTTCTCCTTTGTTTTATTCTCCAGCATTATAGAATTTACCAAGATTCAGTTTATCAAAAGTTTTTTGGGCTTGGGAAATGATCATTCTTAATTTAGTATTCGCTTAATGCACTAGCAGTGTTCATTTTGGCAGCTATTTTAGATTTAGTCAAAAATCATAATATATATATATATATATATATATATATATATATATATATATATATATATATATATATATATATATATATAGATATTTTTATAGAGAGAGAGAGAGAGAGAGAGAGAGAGAGAGAGAGAGAGAGAAAATAGAAGATACTTTATTCATCCCCGTGGGGAAATTTGAGTGTCCAGCAGCTCACACATAACACACAACACACTCCACTTCACACACATGCCACAACAGCCGTATCATCAGAGTACTTCTGAATGTGGCAGGACTCAGAGTTGTACTTAAAGTCAGATGTATACAAAGTGAACAGAAACGGAGCCAGAACCGTCCCCTGTGGAGCCCCCGTACTGCATTTTAGCGACCCAGAAACACACTTCCCCAGCTTGACAAACTGCAGCCTTGATGTTAAGTAGTCCATTATCCAGGTGGTCATGCTATGATCACCGTGACAATGAGGTTCTCTTTTTGTAAAACAAGTTAATATGCAAACCGACTTCTTATCCGACTGTCACAGCTGACATTTGGGATTAGAAATGCTACATTCTTAAACCAAGATCACTTGAAAACAAGTTGTAAACAGGTTCTCTACATCAGTGATTTTCAACCACTGTGCCGCGGCACACTAGTGTGCCGTGAGAGATCGTCCTGTGTGCCGTGGGAAATTATCCGATTTTACTTAATTGGTCCAACAAATTTTTTTATTGAGTTACTGCAAATAATTTTCCATTGTTGCGCATCTGTGCCTCAATATGATGACTGGCAGAGAAATTAAATACTATTCTGTGTCAGTAGGTGGCAGTATAGCGCAATAATGACCTTGTTGATTTAAGACAATAGAATTACTGCCGGCACACACGCACACACTCGCACACACGCAGAGCTGCAGACGATGTAAACTACGTCGGCTCTGCAGTTTTGTGGAAGTCACAGTGAGTCACGGAAATGCCGATAAAGTGGTTTCAAGTGTGGTTTCAGTTTTTCATAACTTCAAGCAGACAGCGTTTGCTGTGATATATTAATGGCGAGCCGAAAGCGGTCGCGGTGCTGTTGACGTTACACTTCCTCGGAGCCGAGCAGGCACAGCAGTGGTTTCTGTGCCCTGGAGGCTGACTAAAAGGCTGAGGTTGTAAGGCAAGGCAACTTTATTTCCACAGCACCTTTTTGGTTGTGTCACTAAAATGTTCAGTTGGGGGCCACTATGCTCCTAATGAAAAAAGTTAGTCTGGAGCCCTGCTGCCACCTTTCGCGGGCATCCCGCAGTGACAGGATGTAAGCAGTAGGGCCGAGATCATCGATGTAAGCCTGCAAAAGCGATGGATAAATTTAAAAAAAAGAAAAATGCAGATTCTGATTATTAGGCTACAATGTGTCATTTTTGGTTGGTGGTGTGCCGCGGGATTTTTTTTATGTAAAAACTGTGCCGTGGCTCAAAAAAGGTTGAAAACCACTGCTCTACATAAGGTTTGTTGCCAGCTATTTATGTCAGTAATGACGTGAAGTAAAGTGGACTAAGATGCTGACTAAATGTGCACCGTGACGGGCTGGCTTGCATCCTCTGTCACGAGCAGAAATGCAAGAGAAGTGAAATAAAGCATCATACTCACGTTCCACCACAAAACTCAATGGAGGTGAGAGAACCAGCAGTACTGTCGGGGCTCTCCAGCAGCTGCTCAACGGGGATACCGATAGACACGACTCGGACAGGGTCGGGGTAGGTCTCATCGAACACGGCACGCAGACCCTGAATAGCCTTGGCTTTTGCTAGTGGGGCTTCCATGGCATACACCGGCTGGAGAGAGAAAGCACTGTCAACTGGTGGTTTAGTTAACATTCATTATTATTATTATTATTATTATTATTATTATTATTATTATTATTATTACGGCAAATGCAAGACCATGTGAAACTTAAATCAGGGTCGAAGGTTGGTACAAACCCTCTCTAATCTCATCAGCAGAAGACATTAAAGTGCCCATATTATGAAAAAAACACTTTTTCTGGGACTTGGGGTGTTATTTTGTGTCTCTGGTGCTTCCACACGCATACAAACTTTGAAAGAAAACCCATCCATGCTGTTTTGAGTGAGATACGGTTTCTGAACGTGTCCTGCCTTCAGTCTCCGGGTGAGCTGTTCAAAATCGGCTACGAGCTAACGGTTGCGGTTAGCCAGCTCGTTTCGGCTTTTGACGTCACAAGCTGAAACGAGCTGGCTAACCGCAACCGTTAGCTCGTAGCGTTAGCATGCTAACGCTAATGCTAACGGTAGCATGCTACCTCGTTCTCAATAGCAAATCACTGCTACAACACACACGTGTTCACCATAATCTACAAAAGAACTACTTACATGTGCGCCCTCATTTAGAAGTCTCCCAGCTAATCCTGCCTTGTAACTGACCGAAGTCGGAGAAACAGCCTTTCTTTTACTGTCTATGGAGCTAGCTAGCTGACATCTGATCTACATCTGAACTACTGCGCATGTGCGAGTGCAATCAAAGAGTACAAAAGAAGAAGAAAAGAGGTCTCACTCTGTAGCTAAAACAGAGACCAGGCAAAAAGAGGATCTGCAGCAGTGAGAGAGAGCTGTGCAGTACAACAAAAATATGGTGTTTTTTGAAAATTAAACCTATTCTTGTACAACCTTAAAATACAATTATGGACCTGAAAATGAGCATAATATGGGCGCTTTAAGCATTTACTTTTTTCAACACAAACTCATCTTTTTGTTTACGTTTCGGGGAGGCCAGAGGATGGTAGCTTAAATTAAACAGTTTGAGCTAGAACCATCACCTACATGAAAATAATTTATAAAAGGCAACATTCTCTTGTACTTTCAGTCAAAAATAAACTACTATCTGGTGTGTGTTTATTTAAATGTGTATTCCCCCACCAACCTTGGCTTCTTTTATCATGGTACAAGCGATCTCCTCAGTCTGGCGGACCTCCCCCGTGCTCAGGGCACCTTTAGCAGTGAAGTCAAAGCGTAGGCGGTCAGGGGCGACCAGGGAGCCCCTCTGGTCTGCCTCCCCCAAAACCCCCCGCAGGGCGAAGTTCAAGATGTGTGTGGCGGTGTGGTTGCTCATGATGGGCCTACGTCGAGCCTGGAAAGAGAATATGAACAGACATACGTGCAATACGTCCAATAAACAAGTCAGGGTTTCACCTAGAGGCATAAAACAGACAGAGCTCCGAAACAGATCCTGAAAATGTGTCATAAACTTATTTTCATGCCACGATAACGAAAAATATCATGTACAGTACAGGCCAAAAGTTTGGACACACCTTCTCATTCAATGTGTTTCTTTATTTTCATGACTATTTACATTGTAGATTCTCACTGAAGGCATCAAAACTATGAATGAACACATGGAATTATGTACTTAACAAAAAAGTGTGAAATAACTGAAAACATGTCTTATTTTTTAGATTATTCAAAGTAGCCACCCTTTGCTTTTTTGGTAACTCTGCAAACCCTTGGTGTTCTCTCAATGAGCTTCATGAGGTAGTCACCTGAAATGGTTTTCACTTCACAGGTGGGCTTTGTCAGGGTTAATTAGTGGAATGTTGTCCCTTATTAATAAAAAAGCAAAGGGTGGCTACTTTAAAGAATCTAAAATATAAGACATGTTTTCAGTTATTTCACACTTTTTTGTTAAGTACATAATTCCATATGTGTTCATTCATAGTTTTGATGCCTTCAGTGAGAATCTACAATGTAAATAGTCATGAAAATAAAAAGGAAAGTCATTGAATGAGAAAGTGTGTCCAAACTTTTGGCCTGTACTGTATGTATCTTGATTATATAGTTGAATACATTTCAAATCCTGCATATGTATTATTCTATTCTTACCTCATCTACACGCAAGGTAACGCGGTCTCCAACCTTCAGACTGCCATAGACCGTCCCCAGATGGAGAACGTAACCTCCTCGAACCTGCGTATTCTTCACCGTGAACTCCATCCGCTGCAAAGAAATGAAGAAAGACGAAGTGACAGATGTTAGGTTTATGTTCTGCAAAAAAAAACATTAGAAAACAAGCGAAAAATTTCAAATCCAGCTTGTTAGCCAGCCTTCTAACTAACCTGATGGATTGTGTGTGTATTTTGTACTAGCAAAAAGATCTATTTAAAAAAAAAAACATGGATTTTAGTTTTTATCTGCAACATGACCACTATGTAGTTTGGGAAAAAAGCAACACACAGACTCTGAAAATGACTCTAATGAGGCCTTCTTTTTAATACCTCAGACCTTAAGATGTTTTTATAAAACAATCTCAAACAGCATCAGTGGAGCTCATTACAAACCACTGAGAAGCACATGCTTCCATGTTGTTTTTCATCCTAGTTTTTTTTTTTGTTGTTGCTGCACTTACATCCTCTGTGCTGTCGTCCTCTCGAACCATGTAGCCCTCGTCAAATGTCTGTCCGCCCTGCTCGGCGTAGAAGGACGTCTGGTCCAGCAGCACACCGCACTCCTGACCCGTGGTCACTTCATCGCAGAAGGCGCGGTCGCAGCGCAGGGCCAGCACTGTGGCTGAGGCCTGCTCAAACTCTAGACACACACACACACACACACACACACGTTAAGAGTTGTTCTGTAAATACACCTGTCCAACTAAACTTGAAGTGCTCATATTATGCTCATTTTCAGGTTCATAACTGTATTTTGACATTGTACCAGAATAGGTTTACATGGTTTAATTTTCAAAAAACACCATATTTTTGTTGTACTGCACACAGCTCCTCTTTTCACCCTGTGTGTTGAGCCCTCCGTTTTAGCTACAGAGTGAGGCATCTTTGTTGGGAGTTGCACATGCGCAGTACCTAGGTAAGGACTACTAGCCAGTCAGAAGCAGGGCATATGGGTGTGCCATGCTAGCAGCTAGGCGAGCATTATAACGTGTGTTACAAAGTGACCACGTTTGTCTCTGAAGTAAAGGCTGGACTACAATAGAGCTGTTTGGAGCAGTTGGTGAACAGTGTTTTCTGTTGGAGAAGTCCCTTTGGGGTGGACTTTGGGCTTTTTCACTTTGTTCACCTATTACATGCACAAATATAACACAATAAAGGAAAGGGAAAAAGCCAAAAAGCATAATATGAGCACTATTTGTGAGAATGCCAAACACTAACTGTAGTTGCCGTTTTCCTCAGAGGTGTAACTGTATTTGGAAGAGTCATCTGTGGCGGGTATGTTCTTGTTTCTTAGCTCTTCAATGGCGTAGATGTCCAACATGATGTGGTCCACGTCTCCTGCGCCCTTACCCTGGGACTTTAACTACACACACAGTTGATGTTCAGTTATAAATCACAACATCTACATTCCAGCGCTGCTGCGTCAGCGCTGGAATATGGTCTTGATACACTGCTTATCTATTTTGGGATGAGGGGGAATTGATGCTCTAGCGTGATCGTATTACTTTAAATCAATCTGTGGTAAGCCCTGGATGCAGCAATGGTGCCCTTGTAAGTAAGCAGAGATGGGGGGGGAGAGACTATCAGGCTTTACCCCAGGACAAGTGGAATCAAACTTAAAAACCTTTTAAATTAATTAATTGAAAAGGTGAAATTTGCTGATTATTGATAACCAAAGCAAATTATAGGTTTGGTTTAACTAATCTGCAATTTATTTTGTGACTGGATAAAGGGGACATTTTAACGTGGGGCTCAGAGCATATCTTTCTCATTGCACTCTAAACTTGACTTGATCTAGTCAAGAAAATCTGAATTTGCTGACTTCATTGAAATGCATTCATATCCATTTATCTGCTCGGGTTTTGAAAGTGCATACGAGGCAACAATACTCCAGCCTATATGCATTATGTATAAAAGTGGGTGTACTTTCACAAACACTTGGTCTCTCTCACTCGTATTCACTGTGAATTTACCAGTTTATTTTATTAGGTCAATCTAATGCACAACCGCCCTGGAACACATCCTATCTTTGTAAAGCTTATAATGTTTGGACTTACTACAAGGCTATGGTATCATATTTGCTGTAATAAACCCAGTGTACATGGCAGGATAAGAAGGAAATATAGAAAAAGGCATAGTGTGTCAAACTCCCCATCTGGTATGGGGCTGAGCTGCGGTGTCAGTATGTGCACAGACATTAGTTCACTCATGTGTTGGACAGCAGTGTGAGAGCAGTCTGAGGCTGCAGTAAACTAGAAAAGAGATCAATCTTTTTGCAAAATCAAACAACAAGGGATTAGCAAAGCGCTGTAAAGTAAATGAGGTTTCATTTAAACAGCAGGTGCACAGCTCGTGATTCTGACTTACTGTGCAATACTGGAGAACGCTGACACGAGGCTAAATATGTTCCCACGGTAGTGGACACAAAACACTGCTCAGTGGAGTGTCCCTTTACAGAGCGAGGTCAAGGCCAAATTCAAACAAACAATCATTTAACACAGAAGGTTTCCTTGACTTCCCTCCACTCCTCCTTCCGTCTCCTCACCTGTGCTGCCTTTTTCTCCTCTTCGAAGGCAGCGATGTCCACCACCATGCCTTTCTCCTCTGCGATGAGGGAGGTCAGGTCCAGAGGGAAGCCGTATGTGTCATACAACAGCCATGCTGTGTCACCTGGACGTGCAAACGGAGAGGGGAAAGAAACGGCTTGATATGCGGGAGAGGTGTTTGTCATCAAAGACTACTTGATTCAAAACAGTAAACATGTTGTTGCTATAAAATAATGTATCATACATATCAGCGAGACGTGAGATGTGAAAAGCAAATAGTTGTCTGTCCTGTTAATGTATTTTCAACACCGTCTGTTAGATGCATTAGCGTCAGTAATGTCTCATCCATTACGGTGAGCCCTTGGGACAAATGAGAAATACATTTAAAAATCGGTCTTTATGACAAGAATGTTTTTTTATTTCTAATTGTAGTCCCTTTTCCTTCAGCCAATCTGAGTTTTTTTAATTTTTTATATTGAACAACAACGATTTGAGACATCATGCAAGCTCAAAAAGATGGATGAATGAAGGAAGAGAGAACGATCCATAATGCCAAGAAACGCATTGTGATTGAATTTAAATTAAATAAATAAAAAAGCAATGGAGGGAGAGAATAGTAAGAAAGAGCAAAGAGAGAAAGTAGCGTGGGTGGTGAGGAGAGATATAAGGTATGGAAGGACAAAAAGAGAATGATTGAGAGAACTTTTTAAAATGATGATTTCTATTAGGCCTGCACGATAAATCGTTCTAAAATCGCGATCTCGACTCACCCGTTCACAATTTAACTTTGAAATCACTTTCAATTAAATCGCCTTCAATTAATTCATTGAAAGCATTTGACATTGACATTAACATGTTTTAATTATGTAAAGACATGTTCAAGGAGTTCAGATAGAGCCTGTATCAGGGCCATATTTTGTTCAATGTGTTATATGTCACTATTTTTGGTAGCCTACTGTACTTAAATGGCCAGTATGTACTTTATTTTCTTTATTCATTGAAGCCTCTATGTTTACAGGCTTGTGGTGATGTGCAATGTGCTATAGGTGCCAAAAAAAATCAATGTTTGGTACTGCCAATTTGTTTTGTTTTGTCATGGTTCATGTGTGCCAGGGGTGGCCAACCAGTTCAGCATTAAGAGCCACAGAAAAACACGCACCATAGCAAAAAGCCACACAACACATGCAGGTCCACATTACAACAGGGTTTTTTTCTTACTTAGATTGTCTCAGTGGGAAACCTGACAGTCTTTGTTATCCACAATCCTTTTTAGGTCTTGATGTAAGTTGTGGCCACTCGAAGCGACTTCGACTTTTCACTCACTTGTCACTAGAGGGGCTTTCAAACAATCTGATTCAGCCGTGAAAGGGTTAATGAGGAAGGTGATCTTTCCTCAAGTTGCAGGATCTGTCCATAAAAAACTATTTTAAAATAATTGGCAAATGTATTGGCAGATGCATTCAAATGCTTCTTTTTTTAACTTATGTGAAATGTTTCAAAAAGTAAATAAAAATCCACCAATAACACAGCCCCCAGCCACACAGTAAGAGCCACAAAGGAGCAGGCAAAGAGCCGCATATGGCTCAAGAGCCACAGGTTCGCCACCCCTGATTGTGCAATAAACATTACACTTCATGAGAAAAAAATCGTGTCAGAGAATCGTGATATCAATTCTAAGCAAAAAAAAAATCATGATTCGTATTTTTCCCTGAATCGTGCAGGCCTAATTTCTATGTTAACAGATTTTTTTGAAGCAGTTTTAACACATTTTCACAATTACAATAAATCTAAGCTCTTTCCTCTAAACATATGACACGTAACATGTGTGCACACAAGCGCTTCTCTGTAACGGAGTCTCACCTGGAATGGTCTTGCTGTCTCCCAAACTCATGATCTTCCTATCAAGGATACGGCGCCCCCTGCTGAGGGTTTTCAGGAACTGCACCTCCTCCTCATTAATAATGTCCTTCACTACTTCGGGGTCTTTCTTCAACTCCGGGAAGGCGTTGCCCTGGAGAATGAGAGTGAAAGAAGATGGGGCGAGAGAGGGATGGAGATGAGATAGGAGAAGAGAAGAGAAAAGCGAGGGATCACAAAGAGGAGGTCACCTATTTACAGCATCAGTTAGGAACTGGATGTTAGAAGTTACTATTAGCATTTCATGCAATGAACTGTGTTCCACTGTCACACACACAACATGAAACCCTTTAGAAGTCTCAAAAAAAAACAAAAAAACTCACATTACTCTTTTGGCGGGTTTTAATTACACGTTTGCTTAAAAACCTTAATTTGGACAACAGAAGATTTTAAAACAAAAAATATGTTAGATTATGTTATTGCTCAGCCTTAGTGCCCATACAAAAAGTCATGTCTACATGCCTATGTAGCTAGCTAGAGCCTCGAATAACAGTCATTTCAAAGGGCTTTACAAAGAAACATACGTAGAAATGCCGCTTTATAATGGCATCGGGATAAAATGAATGACTAGTACTCGTTCATGTTACTGTATGAAGGGAGGTGGACAGAGAGGAGAGAGCTGCAGGGTGCCGTTTTGTCAAATGCTGGCGTTTTTGGGGGGCTTTTCCAGAAAACTGCCTAGCTCCGCTATAACCAGCACACAGTACTTTTTAATCTTATATTAATGTTAGCTTCAGCGGTTCTGGACATACCTGCACTAAACTTTTATCCATTTTAACAGTTATGGAAAACCCCTACTGAGGCCATCACCAGTTTAAAAAGTCCACTCCTCTCAAGTTGATATGTGTCACATACAGACCATTGAAGCTAGAATTAAAAGAAAGTGAAGAAAGAAAATCTCACCAGGGAATCGACCACCACATCCACCAGAGAGGCAAAAAAGCCTCTCTGAGCCCCCAGCTTCTCGTGAGAGTAACGGACTGCGCGACGCAGGATCCTCCTCAACACGTAACTAAAACATGATGGAAACAACAAAACATTACAATAAAGTACTAAAAAATGCACTGCAATACAAAGCATTTATAGCCACGCTGTCTGAAATCTTGTGTAGTTTTGCAGTATCAGCATTGTGTTGTGCTAACACACAATCTATGGTTTTTTTGTCATTCCTTTTTGCTCTGCAATGTTCATGTCTCACCCTCTTCCTGTGTTATCAGGCCGGCCGCCATCTGATAGGGCGATGGTGATGGTGCGGGCGTGGTCAGCCAGCACACGGTAGGCCATGTCAATACCGTCAGTATCCTCGGCACCTACTTTACCGGTGTAAGGTCGAGCACCTGTACCCTGAAACAAACACAAACTAGGTTTAAACGGCGTATTAGATCAGGAGTTCAGTAGCTTTTGTTCTGATATACTGTACACCCACAGCCCTTCATCAGCACCACCCGTCATGTTCCAAATGTTTCAACTGGATGTTATTTAACAGTACCAATTATGCAAAATACGCCTTATTTATTTATTTATTTATAGATCATGGACTTCCATTGTCCTCTCTGTTGTTGTGTTCCAATTGTGGCCACTTTGTTTATTGTTTACTGTGCTCAGGGTATATGCAGGAATCTTGAAGTTAATTTTAATACCTTTTCAAGACTTTTTCAAGACCTTCTCAATATTTGTTAATACCTCACCGCCACTTCAAGCTGTAACCATTTACATCAGTGATACTTTTAACTTAACAGTTTTAGTTTGTGATAAAGACTATAGACCACTCTGATACAAAAAAATCAAAGCACTTGCTGTGCCGCCTAGAGCCACTCTGATGTCGGCTGCAGAAGATGAGGAAGCAGAGACAGCCCGGGTCGTAGCTGTAGCTTCAGGTGCGACTGCCGGTGGTGTAACGACGTTGGCACTAGGTTGTGGTGGTGCAACGCGATTACCACAGAAGCTAGCGATGGAGAGCTGCTGCTCTCGGCGGCTAGCAGCGGCTTTGTGGCTAGCACAACACACTTTAACGAGTTAATGCCCATTGACACAATACTTATTTTTTTCTTGCATAATGTACAATATACCTCCCTGACATTCCCATCGACTGGCTGCAGCCACGCTTTGAAGTCCGGCATTTCCAGCCAGGACGCTGCAAATTTGCACTTCCCCATTCTGTTCATGCGTTCGCCAACCTTCTCTTAAAACATTTCGGTGCGTTGTAATACACACTGGGAACGCCAGAGCGTACATTGTGCTTTTGAACTTCCGCCCGCCCGCTCTGGTGCTCTCAGAGGTAATTTACGAACGCACCCACAATAGCCTAGTTTTTTATGTACCTGTTCGTTTTTTTAATAAAAATGACTAAATTCACACACTTTTATGATGTTTTTGGGACTCAAACTGTTGGACAGCTAATTCAGAAAAAAATACTTTCAAAATTTAAGACTTTATAAAGCCGTGATAAGACTTTTTAATACTTTTTAAGGGTCTTAATTTTCCCAAAATTGATTTATCACCTTTTAATACTTTTCAAGACCCCGCGGATACCCTGTGTGCTGTATCCTTTTCCATTACCAGAGCGACCAAGAAAGCCAGAGAGCTAAAGCGAGAGGACAGATGTTTTTTTTTTTAACTTTACATGTTTGGGTCACAGGTCATACCGAACCAATGTCGCATACTGAACCGAACGTCCTGAACCAAGCGGTTGGGGACGAATACAATGGGAACCCCCAAAAAATTAAATATCTATTCAAGTGTTGTCCCTTCATTCATTCTGCAGTGCACCGCTGTGAGTACATGACTGAGACAAGTGTCTGTGTTAAGTTCACTTGTCTGTAATGACAGCAGGACAGTGGAGTGCGTTATCTAGGGTCAGTTGAACAGCTGAAGTGACGTGTCAGGGCAGGTTCTTTGCAGATACAGACACCACCCCACACTTCTAGGGCGTCAAAAGTGATGGTGGAGAGGGATTACTTTTGCATTAGTCTATACATGTTTTTTTATTTTGGGAAAGCACTGCATGTTATACCTTTAAAAACACATCGGTGATGCTGGTCTGCCCTCACTGTTCTCTGTGAAGTTCGCTGGAAGTGATGTAATGTAGCTCTGGTGCGTTTTCTGTGGAGTGAGCACTGCGCCGGACTCCATTTCAAAAAGGAACCGGTCATATGGTAACTTAAGAGGCAATTTGGCCTTTTGTGCTTTGATTAATTTGGCATGCATTTAACACGCCAGTCATAATTTTATTTTAATGAAAACTCAACTCTTGGCATTTGCCCCTAGTGTTCTTTCACTGTTTTGGAAGAAGGAATTAATGGGAGAAAAAGCCAAACTAGCTTTAAAAGGGACGCATTTTCCTTTTACATATGTGGTGTGGTGGATCTAATTGACGGCAAGTGTAAGACACTTTAACGAGTTTTTTTTTTACCCCCCTTTCCATTCAGTTACACAAATCTGGGGCATTTTCAGTACCTTCTGAATAGCTTCAAAGTACGGGATGAAGAGGTCAGTGTCATAGTTGGACATCTTGTTCTGCAGTACGGACACCAGGCGCTCCAGGCCCATCCCTGTGTCGATGCTCTTCTTAGGCAGTGGCTTTAGCACAGTCTCGGACTCCCTAAGCAGGATGGAACGAGAAACAGTTACAAACACGGATTCACTGATCAGTATACGAGCATGCACTTTGAGAGAGGCAGTCTCATAATGTGAAAGCACACCGGTTTTTCTTACTGTGTGCATTTGTTAAAAGGAGGATCATACAGTTTTGTTCCATTCACATCAAACCAGATTATGAGTTTACTGGGCCAAGTAGGGCTGGGACGATTCGTCGGCGTAATCGATTACGTAAATGCGTCGACACAAATAATTTCCGTCGACGCGTCACTCGTAGAAATCTATAAATAACCAGCTGCCTCCAGCAACAGCGCAAGTATGGATTCCTCGCAAGTTCAACAACACATTGAGAAAAAGGCTCGCACACAGTTTTCTAAAGTGTGGGAATATTTTACTCTTAATACCAACAACAACGTGGTAGTCTGTAGACTTTGTAAAATGCAGCCCTGAGTCACCAAAACACCGTAAGTTCTGCTCACCTTCTTGTCCCTTTCCCTCCCAAGTAGAGTTTAGATTCTCTGCCCAAGCTTGACCAACGGGCCAGCTCTGGCCGATATGTCCCGCCACTATCCTCGGGCCGGGCCCTTCATTTGTGTTTTTTTAATCATTACTTTATTAGCCTAGGGTGAGGAGAAAGCTATGCCTCTCCAGCTTCTCCCGTAGCTCTGGGTTTAAGGGATGGGCATGATTACTCGACGATCGATAATTGATTATTAAGAATTTCGCCGATCACGTTAATTTGGTATCGATTAAACTAATGCTGGTTGCGTTGCGTAGTGTGAATCTTGAAGCAATTAAACGAATTGCACAGTGTGGCAGCAATTAAACATTTTACCACCTGGGGGCAATATTTGACTCCATACTCAGTTACCTGGCTGCGAGTTTCCGTTTCGATTTCAAAAGTAATCATGATGAGGACACGGCCAAGTGTGGCCTGGGACCATTTTGATAAAAAAAAATAAAAAACACTACTTAGTTCACTGCAAACACTGAGATGCCGTGTATAAGTACAACACGGCCACGACTCAAACGATGTAGCCTACCACTAAACGAAGTGCATCCGACCATGGTTAAGGTCGGTGGCGGCCGCGGTGCACCCTGCTCTCAGTCTCAACCTAGCATAAACTCTGCGTTAGCATGGAGGAGCTGCGATGCACAACGAGCAGAGAAAATAACCCAAGGGATCTGCAAGTTCATTGACATGGATAATAGAACAAGCATATCACATTTCGTCACGACGTACCATCACCAGACTGGTAGAAACTCACTACGAAGAACGGAATAAGGTTCCCCGGGCTGGCCAAGTTAGCGCGGAGGTACCTGTGGGTCCCGGCAACGCGGATGTTTTGGGCGGCTGGACTGACGGTCACCAGGTAGTGGGCGTGTCTGACCCCAGATCATGTCAACATGCTTATCTTTCTCAACAAAAATCAGTAGACTGGTGCAGAAGTTGTATGTGAGTTAGCCTACTGGTTATTAAATGTAATCGAATGCCCATCCCTTCCTGCACTGACTTGAGTGTGAGGTAAACTGGGCTAAAATTGTGTCTCCCCCATCTGTAGCACTGTCTTCGATAATTGCGCAACCAGGCCAGATTGTTTCAGATATCTCACGAGTCCTTTATAACGCCAGTTATAACGGCCCACATATTAAAAAATGGTCGGGTTAAAAACGGGCTTGGGCTCATAGTTCCAGTTATGTGTCGGGCCGGGCACAACGTGCACTGAAAACGTGTGCGATTATCAACATAGTGACACGGAAAGTGTTCCCAGGAGTAGCCCAACGGTACGTTAGTCCGTTGATTCGTTTTAATGCCCCGCCATGACTTAACATTAAGCATCATCAAACACTGTCAGTCAGCAGTGTTATTGTTTTGGTTTACCATCATCATGAGTGACCCAATCGATTACCGACCGTTATATCAGACACTCTGCAACTTGCCTTATGTTGGATTTATTTGATACATCGGATTTCATATGTTGCTAAAATTGCACTTTTTTATCTGTAAGATTAAAGGGAGAAGAGTTTGGATGTTAAACAAAAGCTTATTCATTATTTTACCTACTACTGTTAAAAAAAAGCCAGTACAGGCTACTCTTTTGCACCTGCTCTGTTGACTTTAAGTTTTTATTTTTGTATTCCTCCTGAAAGTGACTTTATTTTGTGGTTGGATTGATAGCCTACACCTGGCTTCAGGTTGCACTACAAATTAATTTTACTTGAACAGTGCAGTGTTAAACAATTTTAATAAATAGAGTTTGGTTTGTGTAAACTGAGCAATGGGAAAATAATCGCTTATTGAAAAATGTATCGTTAGATTAGTCGACTAATCGAAAAATCGTTTGGGACAGCCCTAGGGCCAAGTAACATACTTTTATTTTGTTTTGACTGCACTAACAATAGAATAAAGCGTAGAGGTGTGGAGTGAGGGTGTGTACATCTAATTCAGTAGCTGCACTTTATATTGGACAAAACAGATGATAATGAAAGGTGTTGCCAAATTACAACACCACCTGACCTAAATTCCTGGTTAGGTTTATGTTTGGGTGTGTTGCTGTCACAAAGCTTGTGATCAGTTAAATGTTCTTTATATAACCCACTAAACTGGTTACAAGCCTCGCCTGAAACAGACAGATATTACCACACAGCCATGAGGTGTTAGCGTGAAGGTGAAAACAAACGCAAAGAACCAGAAAGATTTAACATTTATCCCACAAATTATTTTATAACTGTAAATAAACTAATATTTGATGTGTGAATAACTGCATCAGTTTGACCACAAAACCTGTGAACTATGTGGTCTAAAAAAAAGATTATGAGCCACTTTATTTATTCTGGTCGACATATCAATACAAAGGTCGGTGCCTTTACTACTGTGGCTACTGTTGCACTACAAATTAAGAAAAAAACACATGCAAATAGACAAAACACAAGCAAATGAAAGAACATTTTCACCAATTTGACAACCTATGCGCAGCATTTAGAAAGAGCTTTGCAAGAGAAATGGGCTGCAAGACGCCCACAACACTACAGAACAGAACTCTAACTAAAAAGTGATACAGACATTGATTGCGGTTCACTGGCTACCGGTGTCATATGCCAAAAAGTGGTCATCCGCCAAAAACTGATTGCTGTCTACCCTACATGCAAATACAATCGTACACAGAACGCCAAGGCTCTTGGGCTCTCCGGTACATTGTTTTGTCGCCGGCGGTTGTGCACATTTTTCCGGCCGTTCTGCATGTGGTTTAAGAGAAAAGGCTGGGGAAGCCGCTGGCTGGCAGGCTGAGCCAGGCTCCCACCTTCGTCCACCAGGGTCACATGGCTACCTGGATGTGTGTTGGCTGGACGATAAAGCGGACACGCAAATCTCTTAATGAGCCGCAGCCGAGCCACGCCTGAATGAACCGCGCTCAAAGTTAGATAAACTTGCGGAAAAAAATACTGGGAACCTAGTAGGGGTGGGAGATATTGACAAAAATGAATATCTCGATATTTTTTTTCAATATCTCGATATCGATATTCAGACGATATTTTTGAAATCCTTCTAGAAGTTAAAAGAAGCCCTGTTCGGAGTGGTTCTCTTGGGAAAATGTACAAGCAAGATGAAATCATAACAATAAACAAAGGGCTCTGTTCTGTAACATATTGTACACAACCATGTCCTTATTGGAAGCAGTCCTGGAGCTGGGACAGGGCCGGGTCAGACTAGGTTCTGATAGTCCTACTTGGCTGTATAGTCCTTCTGACCGGGATTTATGCTGGGATCAGGAGTTGGATGTGATCTGACTGGCCCAGGTGAGGGAGAGGTGCAGTTCTGTGTGCTTTCTTGATGTTAGAGTATACATGGTCTAGTGTGTTCTTCCCTCTAGTAACACAATCTACATGCTGGGAGAAAGCTGGAGGGGAACAGACTTTAAGGACGCCTTGTAAAAGTCCCCTGTATCCCGTATCCAGGTGATCGCGCTGCAGTTTGTTCACTATGGTTAGCAGTGAACCAAACTTTTGCTAACGTTAGCATCGGGGGCTATGTAGACGGCAGTGTGCTGTTTTCGTAGTAAATAAAATGGTCAGTATATTACCGACACGGCTCCAGGTCAGGTGAGCCGTACTGGGCAACGATCCTGCAGTTGTTACTCAATTCATTGTGCACAAATATGCAGTGCTCCGCCTCTGGTTGTGCCGTAGTTATGTTCTCATTCTGCCGGTAGATAGCTAGCTCGGCGTGCTAGCGCCGACAACAACCTCGGTTCAGGGCTCGGTCAGGCTATTTCCTCCGGGATGTTATGAGCCGCCTGGAAGGCTCTCGTAACGGCTGTGTTGTATCGTAGTCCTGTATTGATTAGTTCAGTGTGGCTGTACGTACTTGTATAAATATACACCGAGAGGAGAGCCACCGCGCACCGCCATCTTTGTTGACATGAGTGAACATCATAACGCTCAGGTAAGAACTAGTAGCAGCTTACTCTCGTGCGGGACGATCGTGATTTTGTACAAAAAAAATACAGTCAAACAAACCCCTACAGTATTAAAATCGCTACATATAATTGTTTAGAAGGTTACAGTGTGCGTTATTTGTTTTCTCTTTAACTTCCTTCAGCTCTTTTCATGTTTGGGGGGTCGGATTGTACAAATTATGAAATATTCGATATCCCAATTTTGCATATCGTCCAGACAACAATTTGGATATTATCGTCTAAACGATATATCGCCCACCTCTAGAACCTAGCAATCAGCCTGTTCAAAAACAGGTACGCGCTCCAAACGGGGCCCTGCACTAGTATCATAATAATAAGCAAAAGGCTAATGCTAGGTAATCGCAGATATTCTGCAATAATATCTGAATCATCACAAGGTGAAAAATAAGCCAAAAAAAAACCTGACCACTAAAACCATTTCATGGATACAGTCTGTCTGCACTGATAATCGTGAGGTAAATCATGAGGTACCTATCTTTTAACATTCTCTGATCATTGTCCGTCTGTGAGCCTGTTACCTGTTGAACTGGATGAACACCAGGTTCCAGATCTCCAGGACATTGGGATCGTCCATGTTCACCAGGTGAGAGGCGTCCCTCCCTCCAATGCGGTCAAAGTGCATCTCACTGCAGGGACCGCAGGGGCCGGTGTCTCCCATCTCCCAGAAGTTATCCTTCATACTGCCTGGCAGGATGCGAGCCTCCTCCATTCTGAGAGAACACAGAGAGGATTTTATTAAATCGCTTATGTCAATAGGTAGAAAATTAAGTTTTGTGACAATTAGGACATATGTGCAAAGTGTGAAAACCTCCATAAGCAAAACAAATGATTATTTTTCTTTCATGGGGGTGCCTTTTTTGTGCAATAATTTATTTGAGTCGTACTTGATGTGAATGTTCACCCCATGATACTTCATGACTGTCCTAAACTGCCTGCTTATTAAAATGCCATTAGATAGCAGTCACAAAATGAAGAAAGATACAAATGGTATATGATAAAGATAAATAAAATACATGTATATTAGGGCTGCAACAACGAATCGATAAAATTCGATGACTAAAAAAGTTGGCAACGAATTTAATTATCGATTTGTTGTGTCGCGCAACTATTAGGCAACCTAGTCGCGGAGATAAAAAAAAAAATTGAGTTGAGCGCGGAGCGGAGCAGCGCGGAGCGAAAGAAAAGAAAAAAAGAGCAGAGCGGGGGTAGAGGAAATACGGAGAGAGACCAGAGAGACCCGTAACGTTGTTCTGAAACACTCGGCGGAGGCAGAGAAATCAGTACGACCTAAGTCATCCAAGGTGTGGGAGCATTTCACACTAAATAAATCAAAAACGTGTTAATTGCAAGATAAACAAAAGCGACACGGCATGGCACGGGCGCATCACGGTGATGAGTCAGCACCTAAAACGTAAACATGTTGGAGTCCTTGATGAGGAAGAAGGGAGTTCAACAGCAGGGTAAAGTCTCTACACTATCCTACTTCTGTTCCGATCTGAAGTGAGGAACGTACCGTCCCTCCAGTAGCTCTTCTGGTGCTGCCGTTTACTCGTTATCCAGCTGACTAGCATGACAAGCTAGCGTTAGCTCGGTAATAACAGTAATAAAACAGGGGTGGTATAGTTTGCAAGACTAAAGACATGGTTTTATTCACTCGCCTTTTTTGGCCCATTCATTTTTCAATCTGTTGTCATGTATATATTATGTGCTTTGTCCCATATCAGTTATTGTTGACAAATATATTAGTGTGTGGTGTATAAACGAACTTAACTTGCACTTACTACAATGATGGTAATAATTTATGAATAAGTGTGTGTCTGTCTGTCTGTCTGTCTGTGTGTCTTGTCTGTATCTGCTGTTTGGGTTACTTACCTTTACACAACTATTAACTAAAACAAGTATGTATGTATTGAGTTGATGTAAATTAATGCTTTTTTTTTATCCGATTCATCTATTAATCGAAAAAATAATCGACAGATTAATCGATTATTAAAATAATCGTTAGTTGCAGCCCTAATGTATATGTCTGCACTGATGATTGTGAGGTAAATCTCTTTCTGAAAAATCAGAAAAGGCAAAGCAACCAAGTAAAAATATCTTTGCATGTATTTTATAGACTTGCCCTCCTCTGTTGAAGCTGCTTCAGCAGGACCAGCAATTTTGTGTAAGATTTTATGTGAACAGAGATGCTGAAGAGAGTAAAAAGTGAAACAAGCCTAGCAAAGAAAAGCCAACAGAAAAAAAGAGAGAAGGATCATAAAAAGTCTGATGCTAAGTGGGAAAAATGAATATTTTGAATAAATACATGGTATATAACTGATATATAAATGGTAGATAACTGCACTACTGAAACACCAATGTTAAAAATGTATTCATGTATTGGGACATGACAAAATACAAAAATTAGATATGATTTGAGACAGGGAGGTAGAGAAATGAAGAGAGAGAGACAATTGTGTAGGCTGTTGTTGAGGTGGTCCTCCTAGGAGGAGTAAAATAATTGGGCTGTGATTATCAAAAGTTGCTCAGAGATGCCCTAAAGCAAATGCCTTCATCTGATGCGTTCCCCAATACATCTCATTCTCAAGCTCGGCTCACCCTAGGTCGATCCAGATCTGTTTGCACTCCAGGTCGGGCTCCAGGCCTGCTTCAGCGTCACCCCCGAAGTAGGTGACGTACAGACGGTCTATGGGAATACCAAACTCCTGGGTCAGCAGCTCCAAGGCCATCTTACAGGCCAGTTGCTGCAGGGGGAGGTGGGAAGATGCAGAATAAGCAGAGGGAAGAAAGAGACAAGACAGAAAGTATAACAAGACAGAAGAGTAAGAAGAAAAAAATCACTCCACAGTTTCAGAAAAGCACACATCTGGGCTGGAGACGTGCAGGCCAAAGTGGGGCGAAAATTCACATAACAAACCAAAGTTGTCATTGTTCATGACACAAAATTATATAAAAATTCTTAAATTCCAAAAATTAATTCTTGCATGTTAATGAAGCTAGTTTCTTAATAGATTCTCCTCGCTGAATCAGCCATGTCATAGTCATATTTGAGTTGTAATATTGCCCAACATAGGTAACATTCTGTATCAAGTCAGCAGAAAAGAAAGTCTTCGCTACATTAGACCATGTTTTACTCACAAAAGCACACACACTCAGCCACAGTAAGGACACAAGATTATCACGCTTTCTGCATATTATTCTGTATATACTGTAGCTTACCACTTTCCTCCATGTCAAAATGAAGGCCACTGCAGCAGATCAACTTGTAAGTAGAGCTAGACCAATAATTCTGACAGACTGACACATTGGTCAATATTAGCTTGTGGCAGATATATCAGTACAAGTATAGGTGTACATATTGGCCAATAAGTTGCAAAAAATTGCAATACAGAAATGCCAAACTAGGTTTGAGATAATTCAGAAACAGAGCGCACTGACAAGTAGATTTTTCAACTGGAAAATGTCTCGCTTAGTATCTTGGTCACAATTTAAAAAATAAATAAATCACTATCTGCTGATATATCCAATTTCAGTCGAGTTGGTGACAAAAAGTGACTGCAGAGTATGACAGTGTAATACCTTAAAGTAGTCACCAAAGGACCAGGACCCGAGCATCTCGAAGAAGGTGTGGTGGTAGACATCTTTACCCACATCATCCAGGTCGTTGTGTTTGCCTCCTGCACGGATACACTTTTGGGTGTTGGCGGCACGACGCAGCTTGGCCATAGGGTGGGACGGGTCGAGGGTGTTGAGGAAGATGGGCTTAAACTAAAAGGAAGGGATATAAGGAGCAAATTTGTGAGTCGTGTTTTATTGAAAGTTTGCTACAAGAATCTCCTCATCTTAGCACGGAGTCAAAATGTTGTGAATCAGTCGGTACGTATAAATGAACCATCCTGAAATATAGAGGCACCGATATTTGAGAACAACGTGGAGACGCATGGATGATGTACCTGGTTCATGCCAGCATTGGCGAAAAGCAGCGTGGGGTCGTCCAGTGGGATGGTGGATGACGAGTGGACATACTTGTGCTCATAGCGACGGAAGAAGTCAATGAACTTCTCGCGGATTTGAGCGGCACTCAAAGAGGAGTCCATTCTGAATCAGCTGTCTGAACAAAAATACACAAAAAAAATTAATACTGTAACCATGAAGCATGTTTAAATAGGCAGCTCCCTTTTTACTTTAGCTCTGTCTAAATAAATTGTTGTGGGTCCCTGACTGTGTTCCACAGTGACAACATAAACATTTGTATGTAAATTACTAGTACTGCTAACAGCATGGTAATAGAATCTCTGGTCTGAACATGCTCCCAACAGCTGAACTCAGTTATAGGGCAACAAAGGAAGACACATTAATTGGTGGGATCAAATTAGCGGTTTTACTTCTTGATTAAAAAGTTGTAAAAGCCTTTTCCGAGGAGCTGAGTGAGTTGGTGTTCTTTTCCATGGCACCTGAATGTTCCAAGACGTGACTGTACATCTCACCATATATAAGAGAATACATTTGTTTTTTGTAAAATGTGTGATAACTCTCCTGGGCTTTCTAACGAGGTTTACAACAAAACTATTAAACTGCTTGTCTCCCATTTCTGTGAAACAATTATTACATTTTCACAGCGAGTCTGCTGTGAAATCGCTCTGGTTAAGGCCCTGACACACCAACCCGATAATCGGCCGTCGGACGGTCTGGTGAGGTCAGTGGTGAACTATCTTCGTAAAATACGAGATCGTACTCCGAACGAAGCCGCTATTATGCCCGGTTGTAAAATCCGGGAGCAGCCAGGCCCATGACACGTTCGTCCAATCAGCTGCCGGTTTTCGTTTTTTTGGGCGACAATACAGATTAGCGCCGCCTGCTGCTATGGAGACGTATTACGTCTCACGCACGTGCAGAACGTACTCTCAAGTCGGCGACGCTTCGGTGTGTCAGAGGCACCAGAAGGCAATACCACCAGTTGCAACCAGTTAAACCAACTTAGCCTTTTCTGCAAAACAGCCAATTGCTCCAAGGTTTGCCTTGCTTTAACACACTTCTTCTGAATCGACACATAAAATAATAAGGGCACAGCTCAGGGAATGCTACTGTTTGTTGCATGATCCCTGGTATATAAATAAAGTGTAAGAGGTTTTGAAGATTTTTGTTTCTGCATAAAATTACATTATAGTGAGTTACAAACCAATAATTACTTGTCTCCATACTTTAAATTTCAATTTCATATTTCCATTATCAGTTAGGCCTAATCTGTCAATTATTATTCAGATTAATCGTTCAGTGTTTAAAACAAGTCAAAATAGGAAGAAAAAAAAGCTAATTGTATTTTCCCCAATACCCAAGGTGACATCTACGAATGTCTTGTATCTATACAACAAACAATCCAAAACCCACAGAACCACCTAAGGGTGTTATTTATTTTGTATCTGCTCTAGCTTTTCCAACTTTTTAGACACAGATATGACAATAAAAATGGTCCAAAATTATGTGTAATTGCATTTGTTTGTTTTTTCTTGAGGGAGGACCCCTAAACCCCAAATACTTGGAACTAGGTCTTTCACAAATCTTGATCTGGATTTGTTACTTACAAGTTACAACATAGCATTATTGTATTGCTGCAGTATGTCATCACTAAATCACTCAATTTAAGGATGATTCAGCTTTTGTTGGGTTCTTTGTGCTCAACATTTTAATCCTAAATGCACCCAAACAGCCTTAAGGCTTGAATGCATTCAGGACACCCATTGCTGCCATGATTACAATGCTGACATAGGATATACAGAGTGTAATACTTAGTGTAGTTTGGTCTGGTGAAGCTTTAGTAGTGTTTAACACTTTCAGCCGCCATGAAGTATCTATGGGGCTTTTGCATTGAGCAAAATGTAAGCCATAAATACAGTATCAATAGATGTCTTATAATTAAAAGGCAGCACAGTAGAATTCTGATTAGTGGACTTATTTGTACACTAGCTGGCAATGAAAACCACTCAGCTCTCTAGGGCCAGCAAGCGAACCGTAAACAGCCACCCTCCCCATTCTGACTATGGAACCACCCCGTTGGCAACCAGAGAAAATGGAGACATCAAGGTGATGGCGATGGAAAGTTTCCCCTCTACGAAACACAGACTGTTAAAAAACTAGTGTTGTAAAAAACATAAAAAAGGGGCATATCATGACAAAGATGAGACTTCACAAAGGGTGAGACATAAAATAGGGTGTAATAACTGAAAACAAGAGAATACAGTAACAACAAGGGAAATTGTGCACTTTTGAGTATGCACATAAGGATACAATAAAGGATCAACACATTTTTGGTTGGTTCGTATTTGTGACCATTACAGTCTGTGAGTGGTAAATTCTGAAACCAACATCTTTAAGTCCACAGACAAACTCCACGTCAGTCAGTGGAGCAGCCCTGTGCCTTTTCTCCAAAACTTAGCTTAGGGATTCTACCATTGGGGAGGCCCACAAATAGAGACTAAAGTGAACGTTATATCCGGTCAAACATGAAGTCAGAGAGCGGGTTAATTTCTTTTTGTCCTGTTAACTAAAATCAGTTCTTCCATGTCCCCTTTCCACCTCTGCTGTGAACATGCAAACCGAAAGTAGTGACACAAAATAGTGCCAGTCATGTCAGACATCATTCCTATGAAACAGCTCAACTAAAAGCAGGAATGCAACATTATCATACCATCAACTGGTTAAACTGATGTGTTGGGCAGAGGCACTAGGTCGACAAGCTGACGTTAGCAATCGAAAGGTTAGCCAGACAGGCTAAGAGAGAGATTTTAGCACACAATTATAACAGAAACCTTACTTTACTGAATGGTATGGTGAACGTAATGTATTTCAACAGCACCTGAGGAAAAAAATAATACTCACAAGAGTCGCTATTCTCGCAGAATGAATCAGTTAACTACTCCCAGACACACTGCTTTAGTTAGCCCACGCTGCTCGACCAAAAGGAAAGCACAGATCCAGTGAACACGCCCACGGCAGCCGCCCATTGGTCGGGACACACCGGTACATCGGCAAATGTACATTTCTATTGGACAAGCCTACTGTCAATCTTATCACCAATGGTACCAACTTTCCTGCCTGGCTGATGCAATTGAAAAGACATCTCAATCTAAATAGTTTGCCTTGCTTTATAAAAAAAAAATAAAAAGGTGGTAGTGCACATGTTCCTAAATAAAAAAGTTCACTTAAAATAATAATTTCTAGTCAGTTATTGATTTGGGTGTTTAGGTTCTGGCCAAGTACATAAGATGCATTACCAATTTTGTAATAACTAGTGATTTTGTGACGTATAATGATAATGAAATCATATTGCTTATTATTGCAATTTGCATCTGCATTTGAGCTGTTTCTATCATTGATGTAATGTCCTTTACTGCGACGCAATAGCGGAATCATCTCTCTGGTTGCTGTTTCCGGGGGACAGGTTTGTGCTGGACTTTTTACACACGCATATGCGCGCTGTTTGGGTAGTTCATTCCCTTCGTTTCACTGCATCATGCCGACTGATACCAAACGTGTACGTGGCCCAGAAGTGTCCCAAAGTCCGTCTTTGTTTTTGTGCAAACCCGCGACCGTTCTTCCCTCGCAAGGCCCCAGAGCGGACGGTCGGCAGCGTGACCAAGTGGACGTCCGGCCTGTTTTTGTCCGGTGCGGGCTGGTGAGCCAGGCTAAAGGCTCTGCTTACATCGAGGCTGGAAACACCAAGTTGATGTGCTGCGTTTATGGCCCCAGAGAAACAGAGCGGAAAGATGAGACCGATATGAAATGTGGAAGGTATGTAGTGAGTTGACAAATTTATTTATTTATTTTATTTGACTTGTTTATTTATCTACAACACAGGAAGTGCACGTTAAAGCGAGACGTCGTAACTTATACATTCTGCCTGCATTCATAAGCACTAAATCGCAGCCTTGGTCTTGTATGAGTAAATTTAGACCTATAGCTTATGATGCTGAATGTTAACGTTAGCTCATAAGCAAACTTCAGATAGATAGTTTAAGTATTTAACAGAAGTTACATGTTTAAGTGAGAACACCAAGATTGTAATGTGACCATAACACAAAAAGAAACAACTAGGCGCTTACATACTAAAAATAAGTGAAAACTAGACCAATTAAGTAGTAGTTATCCACATCAATATTACATATTTTAATTAGAAGGCCAAAAGAAGCTTCTGGCTTCATTCATTATTTACTGGGGGCATATTGCATGAAGGCACCTGGCCTTGTTGTTATAGCCAATTGGAGTAGGTACCATTCTCTGGGAACACAAACATTAAATAGCATGCCCTTTTGATTATAAATGATCACCAAGGGGCATATCCCTGTTATTGTGTTAAGAGGTTGTATCATCAATGTTGCCTCAATATCTTTCCTGTTTTAACTTTATTTTTTTTCCATTCAGAACACAAGACAAAATGAGTTTACTTGCAAAACGTTATTTGCAGAATTATCATTTTTTTGTTTTGTGGTTGTTAGAAATCGAAATCCAGTTGTTCGTAATTGCGATTGAAAATCAATCAAGGTGTGTGTGTGTCTGTGTCTGTGTCTATATAGGAAGACTTTAACAAAACTGTATTTCTCTGTGTATCCAGGTTGACTACTGACATGCGTTTCGCTCCATTTTCCTGCCTGGAGAGGGGCTCCTGGATTCAGGGAAGCCAGGACAAGGACCTCTCCCTGATGCTGCATGAGAGTCTGCAGCCGGCCGTGTGCCTCAACAAATATCCTCGTTCTCAGATCGAGGTCAACGTGATGGTTCTTGAGAACAGCGGTTCAGTTCTGGCCCACGCAGTCACGTGCGCTTCTCTCGCCCTCGCAGATGCAGGGATCGAAATGTATGACCTGGTGCTTGGTTGTTCCATACGCCAGGATGGCGCCTCTTATGTGGTTGACCCTTCTTACATGGAGGAAAACAGCTGCAGCTCAGCCAGCAGCCATAACCAGGGCGGTCTGACTGTTGCGTTCCTCCCCAGCCTCAACCAGATTTCTGGGCTGCAGTCAGATGGAGAAATGACTGAAGAGACTCTGGCAGCCGGGGTTCGGACCTGCATTGAGGGATGTTATAAACTGTACCCGGTCATCCAACAAGCCCTGGCAAAGGCTGTGCGCAGGGCTGCGCCCCCACCATCAGAGAGCTGAGTCACTCATTAACCCACAACTGCTTAGTTCATACTTACTTTACAATTTGCGGTCCTTTCTTTGACAGCAGTACCTGTTTCTATGTTTGCTATTCAATTCTTTAAATAAAAATTGATAAGACTGATTTAACTGTGTTTTCTTAATTAAATAATTTAACAATGCACATATATGGAACTTTATTTAACTTCGCTCAACTTCTGGACTGTGTCATCAACAATTGATTGCATTGCATCACAGGGGTTTTTCAGCAGCTCCAGAGCAGCTGCCATTACGCAGGGTCATTACTAATAATAGCCTGACTTGAATAACTGGAAATGTATGAAATTCACAGATAAATAATAAAGTGGATAAATCAAAGTTTTGTTTTCAAATGATTGCCTTTTAAAACAGAAACCCCAGTGTCTTGTACCAATGTTTCCACCGGAGTGACTGGTATCCTACAACACCAAAACTAGGATTAGACCGCAGCATGATGGCATTCTGAGAATCATTCAGTCAACAATTATGTACATCAGTCAAATTTGACCATCAGGATTTTTCAGTGGAGCCTGGAAAGTGTTGAATCCTGCTTTACAAAACTGTTTGCTTGCACTGCACTATCCACATATAGTCATTATAGGCAAACTGAAGCTTATGCATGCTTGCCTTTTTAAACTTGGCCCACAAGGGGGCAGTATAGAGAGGAGTGCAATAAGCTCCAGAGACATCTCTAATATTTAAAGAGATAAAATATTAAGTCATCCAGTATGTAAGTTACTGAGTCAATAGAAATAAGAACTTTTTTATGCCAAGGGAAATTGTCCAGCAGTTGCAGTACAATGTGGGAAGAGTGTAAATGAAATATATTCACTAAATATGAATAAGGTAAAAAAAACAAATGTACTCAATCACAGGTAGGTAAACAGGTCATAGCTATGTCTATATAGCTATTTATGTATAATATACAATGTGAAGTACAGGTAATGTGTATAAATGTTGAATTTTATGCACCATTATGTTACATAAATCAAAGAGTTGTTGGGCGCCTGGGTAGCTCACCTGGTAGAGCATGCGGCCATTTACAGAGGCTCAGTCCTTAACCAGCGGGTTCGGTTCCGACCTGTGTCCCTTTGCTGCATGTCATGTCATTCCCCCCCCCCTCTCCCCCTTTCGTGTCTAAGCTGTCCTATCTAATAAAGGCCTAAAATGGCATAAAAAAATCAAATAGTTGTTATCCAGAGACAAAGAAACGAGATTAAATCAACAGAATAAGCTGTTGAACCATTATATTACTAACACTAGAGTAGTAATGGTCTTGCAGAATTCTACATCAATCACACTTGATGGCAGACAAGCTTAGAAATATTAACATAAATCTGTCAAATCTGTCTTGCTTTAAATTCTTTACAGCATAATAAAGAATCAGAAAGACAACCACTTGTACTAATTTGTATTTAGTAATCCTGTTATTGTATAAAACAAGAATGGATATTTTTTTGAATATTCTGTCCTGTCAATAATGCCACACATTAGTCACAGGGTGGCAGCGTTGCTCTACTAAGAAAAATAGTTTACAAATATTCTTATATATTGCCTTTAACTTCTGGGTATATTCACATTGTTATTTGTACAGTTTATGAACTGCATAATTAGTTTTTTCTACAGGCTTCTCCTGGCAGCGTTTCATCCATAATGATCCAATGATAGTGAGCTATGCGATGTTGTTTTTGGTTTACAATTTAAGATGATTAGAAATCAAAACAAAGTCAGATGATTAATATGCATTTTAGCTGTAGCCTACTATTTGCAAATTCAGATTGGTAAAATGCCTTGCTGATGGGCCATTATTTCTTCTAATCCTTGTCTGTTCCTGGTCACCGACAGTCTCATAAGGCTGTGGTTCTTATGAGTATACATTTATAACTTCTTCAGTTACAAAACTAGCATTGTGATCCATATTAATCAATGTTAAACTTTATCTACTTTCTCCCATAATGTGATTATTGAGACACATATAAAAACAATTCTAGATGTTACTGAAGCCTAGTGTGTTTATATTATATTGTATACACTCTAAAAACTCCTGGGTTATTTCTTCAATCCAGTTTCTGGGTTATTTGTGTTGGGTTAAAATGATGGGTTATTTTTTCAGAGAGTAACCATTTTCTGGGTTATAGGGCTAATATTTTGAGCCAATTCCTGGATTGTTTGGGTTGCTGGGTTATGTTTCAAAGAGAAACCCATGTTCTGGGTTACAGGGTTGTCTCTCTCTCTCTCTCTCTCTCTCTCTCTCTCTCTCTCTCTCTCTCTCTCTCTCTATATATATATATATATATGTATTTTTTGTTGGAGCAGTGTATTTTATGGAGTTATTATATTATCATGTCAACATAGTTTACAATATGAACAATCACACTTGTGTGTTGTGTACATTATGATAAAACAGTATCACCAGTATTTGTAGGAGAAATAAAGTGACACACCCTCTAAACATGGATACATTAACTAAGAAATAGAAGAAATAAGTTCATATATTAAACCCTTGCCCCTAAAACATACACATCAGTCTTCCAGAAGTTCAGAAGAAGAGGAAGAAGAAACACCTCCTTCTCTCTCTACCCCCGTAGAAGAAGAACGCCCCCTCTCTCAGAGGAAGGGCGGGACTGTTGATACAACGTATGTACGTATCGTCATTTCAGAGCGAAGGAACTACTCATCCCATAAACCACCGCACACTAGATGAGTAACTTAGTATTTGAAGTAATGCAGGAAGTGTGCATTTAGTTTCCATGCTTATTGTGTTTCCACAACAATGTTAGTGAGTAAATCTACTGAAATGGCCACCACACCATAACAGAGGAGTGTGATGTGTCAGATGAGAATGCAGAGGTTTGGTCACAAATGTCGTGGCTGTAAAACTAAAGAAGAATGATGTCCATCTGTACGTCTCTGCCAAATCCAAACCAGTACAATAAATTGTTGTGCAGGGTCATCCCTTTTTCCAATATCATTTTGGAGGAGTTAGTTAGGTTATTTGTGACCTTCCTCCTGGGTTAAAAAGGGCCCAGAACCAACTAATTTCTGGATTATTTCAACCCAGAAGTTGAGTTATTTTAACTACAATGTTGGGTTAATTTAACCAAAGATTTGGTCAACAGAAGTTGGGTCAAAAAGAGTAACCCAATTTTCTGGGTTGAAATAACCCAGAAATTAGTTGGTTCCATTTTAACCCAGGAGTTGGGTAAAAAATAACCCATAATGGGTTATATTTGACCCAGGAGTATTTAGAGTGTAGTTTATTCACTGGAGTCTCCAGCACAGTCTGTTCCTAGTGTAGGAATATTTTATTAAGAAAGTTTGGTGTGCTTGTTGCAAAAGAGCTGTGTGGGGTCAAATTGAGGAAGTGGTTAAAAGTACTCCGGGTGACCTCTTGATGCACAGAAGGTTAAGCCTAAATTCATACAACAAGAATAGTTTAGGCCTTAGATGGCATAAAAGTGAATTGTGTAAAGGTTACGAGGACAAGAAGAGGAAGTTGCACCAGACAGAAGACCCAACCCTATGTATGACACACACATACACACACACACACACACACACACACACACACACACAGCCTAGAAATGAAAACGATGCCGCCCTGTGAAGAGAGAATATGAACAGAGGGACAGTTTAGGTCGAGGCTCACACTTTGACAGAGACTTTGCTAGCCTGAGCTCCGACTCCTTTGTCTGAAGCTAGGGATACTTAGTGTCATTTGTGAACCCACAATTGTGTCTGTAAACTTTTATGCTGGACTCAGTAAACCTTGCTTAACTTGAATTCTTCGTCTCAGATCGAGATCGTCTTCGATCCTTGAGTTTTGGTATCCATAAGTCCAACAAGGAGGTGTCAGTTGTGTAGCCCGCATGTAGGCCTGCGTGCGTTTGTAAATACTTACAGTTTTTCTCCATTGGTTTGGCTCATTTCTTGAAACAGAAAGGACGTTCTCAAAACAACATGGACAAACATCTAAACCACTTGGCAATTGTTCACAACAGAATTGAATTTCTCATAATTTCATCAAATTGCAAATGTCTTAGTACATGTCTCAATGTCTCAGTACATCTTTGCAAATGATTAAGTACAGGTAGCCTACATTTAGCACAATTTCCAAGTGAATAGGTCTTGTTGATCTAAACTGAATGTTGATTCTCAGTCTAATGGTTGTTCTCTCCAAAATGTGTCAGCGTCATTTCATTGTACAAGTCATCACATGCACAATAGTCTGTTCAATTGTCAAAATGAGTCAAGAACATAATACCATGAATACCATATATGAATCTCTTGGAACATTTGATAAATTGATTTCAGCAATTGACAGTCAGGTGAAACTAGAACTTGACTAACAGAGGAGGAGTTTCACACATCTCAGATGACCAATCAAACAGTATGTTTAGTTACCTGACAGGTGCTGTCCATGATTGTGAATACTGCCAAACATATATATAGAACTTGACCATGCAGGACCAGTACAATTTCTGAACATGGAGGCACCTGGCGAAGTAAACGAACAAGGGCAACTGCCTGCTCGAGGGAGAGGAAGAGGAAGAAGAAGAAGAAGAGGAGGAGGAGTAAGGGTGCATGGTGGTGGAATAGGGGGAAGAGGCCGAGGAGCATGAAGACACCATGCTGTCCCGGATGAAATTCGGGCCACAATTATAGATCATGTCATCAACCATGGCCTCACAATGGCGGAGGCAGGATGCCGAGTGCAGCCTAATGTGCCTTGCTCTACAGTCTCCTCCATCATCCAAACCTTTCGCAGGGAAAACACTTATGTAGTCAGTCAATGATGGAATTATATGTTGTATAGGACAGGACACTGTGCATAGAGCAAGAAATATATTTATTTGCTCATTTACCTATTCATTGTGTGTGTATGTGTGTGTGTGTGTGTGTGTGTGTCCTACTTACTATCTTACCTCAATGGGATGTTATGATACTAAAAATGACAAGAAAAATATTGTCTACAGTATTACAGTTATACTACAGTATTGATGATACAGTTTACAGTAGTATTCCAGTCACTGTGCAGTGATGCATTAGAATTGTGGTAAAGTTACTGTAAGTAAAACAACAATACAATTATATTGGTAACTCATTCTGTAAGGAATACATAAGGTATACATTACGAATGGATTGTTGTCCTTTGAATTCTATGTCTAGGATTGGACGACAACCTTGCACGAACAAGAACAAGAGATCTGTAACATGGTGATTGCAAATAATGCCATCACATTGAGACAGATCCGCGCTGCAATCCTACAAGACAATGCCATATTCCAAAATGTCAACTCTATAAGCATCTCCACAATAGACCGGATATTGAAGAAGCAACAGATGACAATGAAGCAAATTTACAGGGTACCATTTGAGAGGAACTCAAAAGAGATAGAGTGAAAGAGCTGCGGTACCAGTATGTACATGTAAGTCAGAGAACATAGAACATTCCTATGTAATTGTCTGTAACTGTAGTGTATGACTCTTCTGTATGACTGATTTGATGTTTTCTTTTTTTACTCTATTGTAGAGAATAATGGCATTGGAAGGAAACGAGACCCCTCACATCCTCGTGTTTGTGGATGAAGCTGGCTTCAACCTGGCCAAGGGCCGAAGATGTGGCCATAATATTATTGGCCACCGGGCCACGGTGGATGTCCCAGGACAGCGAGGGGGCAATATAACTATGTGTGCTGCCATTTCTGAGAATGGTGTGGCCACTCACATCCCCAGTCTTGGCCCATACAATACACAGAAGCTCCTCATCTTCTTGGACCGCCTTCATTTGAATTTGATCCCTGAAAATGAGAGAGGTCTCGTAGGGCCTCAATTACCACAATACGTCATTGTATGGGACAATGTAAATTTCTACCGTGGCCCGCTCATCAGGGCCTGGTTCACTACTCATCCAAGGATGCTCATGGTGTTCCTACCACCTTACTCTCCTTTCCTCAATCCTATTGAGGAGTTTTTCTCTGCTTGGAGGTGGAGAGTGTATGAGCATCGGGCTCAAGATCAGAGGTCCCTGCTACATGCAATGATCAGTGTAGGGGATGGTTGCGACATGCACGCAGTTTCTTCCCTCCTTGCATGGCAAGGGAGAATATACGCTGTGATGTGGACGAGAATCTGTGGCCAGACAGACAGCAGCGTGTGGATGGCCAGGAGGGTGAGGACGGTGGCCAAGAGAGGGAGGGTGAGCACAGCGGCCAGTGAAGAACTGTTAGTTGTGAGACTCCAGCTTTATTTACAGCACTGTAGGCTACATATAATTTTCCTTGTTTATTTTTGTGTTTATATTACAGTATATTATACTGTGTATATTTTCTTTTTACTCTGATGTATGGAAGTTACTTTGTGTGTGAATACAAATTGTTACAATTTCCTTGACAGTATGAGTGCAATGTGTGATGTCAAACCTTGGAGGCTACTCTTACCCTAAAATCCTATTTGATTTTTTTCAGTTTTATACACAATTGTATTCTGTTAGCTAGACAAAAAACTGGGCTAAGACTGAAAGGTGGACATGAGGGATATCTCAATGGTCCTCTGCCATAGTGACAAAACATCTAAACATTTTGACTTGCAGTGCTTACACAATGCCAAAGGGACGACACATTTTTGGGGCACTGACTATTTAAATGAGAGAGAAATTTAGTTTTGACACATTAATCAACTGTTCTGGTAGAGATATGAGTTTTTGCAGGTGAACCATGGTGTTGTGCCGAACCATCCAGGTTATTTTGGCAAAAGCACCAAGAGTGTTGAGAACGTCTGGTCTGTTTCAAGAAATGAGCCAAAGCAATTGAGAGGGATCTTTGCCATTTTGGTGGCACTGACTCTTTATATGGGAAAGGAATTTAGTTTTGAAGCATGAGTGAACAGTTTTGGGAGAGATATGAGCTTTTGCAAGTGAACTAGTGTTGTGCTGAACTGTAAGACTGTTTTGCCAAATGATCTTAGAGTTTTGAGAATGTAGTTTCTGTTTCAAGAAATGAGCCAAACCAATGGAGAAAAACTGTAAAATACTGTTCAGTAAAAGTACTTGACTTTATTCTATCGTCTCAGTGATTCTTTAAGGTTTCTGGTCTTTTGGGTCATCAACAAATACGCTGGGGATTAGAATTTAGAGAGATTATTGGAGTCAGATTTTCTGGCCTTTGGGCCTTCCACTTTTTTACAAAAAATCCCTTACATAAACTCAGCAGAAAAATAGCTCTTTAGTAGAATCAGTGGGTGGCTTTTAAATGTTTTACTTAGGTCTAATAAAAGTACAAAAGTATTAAGCATCCAAATGTAGTGTAAAGGTATATTGTGCTAAAAGTAAAAGTGCGCTACTACTTTGATGTATTACACATGTACAAGTGAAATTACCTATCTGAAAAATTACTCCAGTAAAAGTAATAAGTAGTTCATTTAAAATGTACTTTAAGTAAAATTGACTTAGTTACATTAAAAAAAACCTGTAAAACGGAGCGGGAACTTTGACATCCAAGTTCACCCGGAGTACAGTCACTTCCTCAATGACAGCACACAGCCCTTTTGCAACAAGCACAATGCAACTTTAACTGTCAACAACTTTTAACTGCCAACATTTCTACACTTGCTAACATGCATGAGCTACTAGCCAATGTAATAAGTAAGCAAAGGGTTAGCTGAGGCATCATGGCCATACAGACTAATGGAGCTACTGTACTTAATGGAGACACTCCAGGAAAACAGCTACGGTAAAATCTGTGTCTAATAATGTCATCACAATCGCCACATTGATATGCAAACTAGGCGTTAACTATTTAAAATGCGCTAATTTACATTCATTTGAGAAGGCACCACAGGTGAACAGGATAAACAAAATAACTCAAACATATCAGCAAAGAACTTACCCTTTAAATGTTAGGTTTAAATATGTAGATTCATTTAGAAGAAATCTACAGATGCAGCCTAAAACAAATACCATCTAAATGTGTATTTTGGAAGTTTGATTTCCATTACAGTAAAAGAAGACATGAAAGCATAATAGACCAAAATCTGTAAATTGACCAGTGACACAACATGAAAAATTGTCCTGCATTAAACAGTAACTTCATCATTGTGATCATAGGCTCCTCGTCAAATAATAAGTGTTATTCTTGCAAAATTAACAAAATTGCAGCTACAGTCTTTCAGTTTAGTGTGAAGGTTTTTGTTGACATTTTTCTAAAAGATTGTTTAAAGTGTTATTTATTCCAATAGCACCACAATAATTAAAATGATTTATTGCCATTTGCAAAATAAACAAATTCTTAGTGAAACTATTTCCGTTCACTTATTCTAAATATACTGTATACTTGAAACTAGTAGCATAGAAAACATGCACAGAGTTTCCTTTGCTGTTTGTGATTAACCAGGTGAATACTAAAAAGTATCTGTGTGAACTGAGTATTTATTAAATCTATTAAACAAGTGCATACGGGAAATAAGAAATTGATAAGGTAGTCAGAGTTGTTTTAATAAATTTAATGTTTTGTTTAAATTTCAAATAAATAATTATTTATTAACTATTAGGCCTTTTTGTTTCCTTGAGCCCCTGCCCCACAAAATGTCTGTGCACATCCCTGCCTGGCTGTGTGTCTCCTCTGCCACTGTCATACAGGTGCACTGCGCATGCATAAATCACTTTTTTTATATTTGTTTATGGGAAATGCGTGCCTCCATATGCATTTTAGAAAAAAATAAAACAAATACAAACTAGAAGGGCATTTGGAGAATGCAGACCTTTGCCAAAGCCATACTGCAAGTTAATGAAAGCTATATATAATTAATTTGTGTATCTGACCCGTGATTCAGATCCACTCCAAAGTGTAATGAGTTCGTCTTTGGTCCATGCTACACCCTTCCACAAAGTTTCATGGAAATCGGGCCAGTAGTTTTTTCCGCTTTGGCACATTTACTGAAACAAACTTACAGTTTTCAAAACAATCCTCACACCACGTGGTACATTCAGCACACCACTCTATGTGACCTGCAAAAGGTGATTACTCAATCAAAATAAAATGTAAATAAATCCATCAATTAATAAATCATTGACATCAAAACAAAAGGTTCCTTTATCATTGCTTAGACCAAGACAGTCAAAATGCAAAGACATCTTGTCAAATTACACTGTACTCTGAAAGTGTGATAGTTAAGATAAGATAAGATAGACTTTATTAATCCCACACTGGGGAAATTCCTACAGCAGCTCAAAATAAAAATGTACACACATCTGAATAACACAAATACAAGTAGATAGGAGAAAAATATACATAAACTATAGGAAAAATAGAATATAATTGGTTATAATAGTAATAGTAATAAAACAACAATCGTATTTTCACAGTAAACAACCTTATATAAACAGATATAAACACAGATATACAGATGAGTAAGGTGCGAATTAATGGAGATTATTTTTTTAGGACAGGACAGCTGAATACATGAAAGGGGAAAGAGAGGGGGAATGACATGCAGCAAAGGGCCGCAGGTCGGAGTCGAACCCGGGACCGCTGCGTCAAATACATAAAGAAAGCTTGTACAGAAAAAAGATATACAACAGCAAAATTATCAAAAAATACTGAACAAAATGTGCAAGAAAAAACAAAAAGTGCTGCAAATGTCTCAAGGGTCATCCAATCTCTCCTCTCTGTCTGGCCACAACATTTTGACATCACACTGACATCCTGACTTGCAATGCAATATCGTCATATAGTTCGACGATTGTGTCAAAGCGATTGAGAAAAACTGTAAAATACGTAATCCTGTTAATTGTACTTGTAACAGGCCCCGGGCGTGAGGCTTGTGGACAGATTAAAATATTGTTCTGAAAAAGAACAGGAAAATTATGATACCGGCAACAGGTTGTTTCCTTCTCTCGCTTCTGCCAGACTTTATTTTATACATAAACATGTACTTTAAATATGTTCTCAATTTCACATTCCTTCTCACAAGAACATCAAGTTACCATAACCACCACATAACTTTAATTCAGTTTCCCAAATAAACAATTTTCAGAATCCATATGTTCTGTTTGTCTTCATATCCAAATGAAAGTAAAATACACCTTTTCCCAAACTTCTTTGGTCTATTGCTTACACCTTTAATAACTGTACTAAACTAATAACTGCAGCGTCACTCGTTACGAATAAGATTTCAAACGCACAGGAATGCTAACATATTAGCAGAATGCTGTTAATTCTATTAACAAAAGAGTACAGCTGGCAGGAGGATTACACAAGCAAAAGTTAACTCTGTACATAATAACAGTATTTCAAACACACACTTGCTTAAACAGCATTTAACATGACAGGGTTTTACGAAATAAAAAACACATAGGGGCCTCAAAATAGGACAATATACCCGACGTGGCACACACGTTCGGTAAGTGAAGCTAGCTTACTCTGCTTTAGTTGTAGCATTCCGACCACGTTACTCTGTGTTCCTCTAAATAACTACTAATTACAATCTTCACCCGGTATAAAACACGGAAAAGCATTCATACACTGTACGGACATTATTTTGACCACGTGTGTGTTTTCGCTTGCAATTAACCTGAAAAAATACAGGAATATTATGAGACCGGCAACAGGTTGTGTTTCCTTCTCTCGCTTCTGCCAGACTACAGACAAGAGTCGGCTACAGCCACAATATGCCGTCTCATTGGGAGGCGAAGCCCCCTTGTGGTGGAAATTTGGAATACAGCTTACAAAATGAATTTACACCAAATGAAAGAAATGAGGCCCTTATAAAGCAATATACACATGCCAATTATTCAAAATATACATAATTAAACCAAATTATGTGACCACACATTGATGGGCGTCACATACTACCCAACCTTGAATATACTTTACATAAAGAAGTCATATTTTTTAAATTTACATGAAGAAGTCATGTTAGGCTAGTTTAACAAACAAGATTTCCGTATATTGAACATGAGTAGATCATTTTCATTATCTGCTCAAATGCTGGAGCTGCCTCTTTAGCTTGAGCTAGCTAGTATTAAAAAATACCGCCACACATAGGCTTACATTATTTGTGTTGATTATTTTTGAGTTGAAATACATGCATTTATTTTTATTCAAATAAGTTGCATGAAAGAAATCAATGCAATTATTCATTCCTGGCTTATAACTCAGATGAGTGTGCCTGAGTCACAGCAAGCCTTTATGTAACGGACTATTTTACTGTGATGTCATAGTTTATCAGGCTCTCACTGCTCTCCGAGCCTGTTTTATACAAAAATGCGGGAGTTTGACATTATGTTTGGATTCCTTTTTGATTTGACTGTGAAATAGATGATCTACAGAGGCACTGCAACAGAGTGACACTCTGAGCATGTCTGGATGTCTGGATGACATACAGTAAATGCAAAGGACCTGATATTGAAATGTACCAACAAGACTCTGTGTGTGTGTGTGTGTGTGTGTGTGGGTTGTGTAGAAAGAGACCAATGAAGTAGGGCTGTGTAATGAGTGTAACATCACTAAAACAATGTAATCGATAGAAACTATTATTTTGCAAATTATTTTGCAAGCAAATTCTTATTTTGTCTAGCTGAAGGCTAAACTCACTCAGCCAACATAAATATATTTTGAATATATTTTTTATATTATTTATATAAAGGGGAATTCAAAAAGTTCAATGGGAAAAGAATTAAAGGAATATTTCACCGCTGGAAAGCTGAATATATCTTTAAATTGTGTCACTTATGTAGTAGAAATGTGAAAAAAAAATTGAAATTGGTGCCTTCTAGGCCGAGAAAAGCCAGAAAATGTGTTTTTGTCTTATATTGATGAAAAACACCAAATCCCAGAATGCACCTGCTTCACTGCTTTGATTCCACTCCCAAGCCACGCCTACCGCTTGACAGACAGACCGAGGCATTCAACTCAACTCAAGCGTGTTTTATTATCATTTAACCATATACACGAAACAACGTTTCATCGTGACTCAAGTGATGTTTCACATTTAACATATATAAAAATGACATTATATAGAAACGACATACGAAACGGGCTACATTTAGTACACACACTTTATAGGCTCCGTAAAGTTCAGCTAACACATACTAGCATTAGCGCTTGGTGGGCTGTAAACACAGAGTATAAACACAGCCGTGAATTAGCGTGCAATGTAGCTAGAATGGTCGGCATTTAACAGTCACAAACTCCAACAGCAGTTAGCAGTTCAGATACAAATCACCACATTGCTGCAGAACTCTGCGTTAACAGCCCACCTTACCCGGCGACAGAGCATCTCTAGCTCGGAGGGCTAGCAGGCCTGGTAGCTGGACAGTCCGGTACACTATTCAGCCATGTTTCCACAACAACAAAAACACAGCAGTCTCTGAACAGACGTTGGGAGTTTCGTTGAAGTTGGATATAGTCCAGTTTGTGATCTAAATGAGCGGACACTTGCAAGCAGGATCCGTAAAGTTCAGCTAACGCATACTAGCATTGGTGTAGCTAAACACCGCGTATAAACACAGCCGTGAATTAGTGTGGAATGTCGAATGGTCGGCATTTAACAGTCACAAGCTCCACCAGCAGTTAGCAGTGGCTAGTTGGATTTCATTTCTACACCAGTCCGTTTAACACAGCCCACCTCCACGGGCCGGCGAGAGCAGCCTGGTAGCTGAATAGTCACGAGGCCGGTACACTGTTGTTCAGGCATGTTTCCACAAAAACACAGCAGTCTCTGAACTGAGCAGTCTTGGGAGTTTCGTTGAAGGAGGATTCCAGCTTGTTGTTTAATGAGCAGACACTTGCAAGCAGGATGGATGGGACAGGTGGACGGCTAGCGTTAGCTTTCCACCTAGCCGACGAGGATATCCCCTAGCCGGGTAGCGGCATCGAGCGACACCGCTGGTCTCCGTACAGGCGAAGCTCACGCAGTGTGCCGAGTATTCCTTCTGTAATAACGTTTCCTGCATATTCTCCGATCATTACCGATGTATCCCGGTGGTACACACGTCCGGTAGTTTGAATGCAGATAATTGTTGTAAATAATTGCTGCTGAAAACCGAGAGCCTGTTTAGCGAATATTCAAGATGGCTGACAGTCGTTTTCATTCGAAATACCTCGGCTAGACTCGGCAGTCCAACCCCCTGTGGGCGTGTTGAAAACATGCGGAAGTAGATCCTACTACCGGCTGTAGTCTCTTGCCTCTGGCCCAAAAATCTTCCGATGACGCAAAAATCGTCATTTTACGTCATCGGAAGATTTTTTCCAGACCCCCAATGCAGAGATCTCCCCTCTCAGGGGGACATGAGAGAGGGAAGCACGGTCATTCAGAAATACTATCGGGTTTCTACTGATACAAAGCTGAATGCTAAATCGGTGAAGTATCCCTTTAAGGGAAATTTCATAGTTCAAGGTGTTTTCACTGTGGATTTGTTTAACAGTTTCAGGTTGTTTTATTTTATTTTATTTTTTAACTACAACCAATTTAACATCTTTCCAAAAGTCAATGAGTAATCGTGTTAAATAATCGTGATTTCAATATTGACCAAAATAATTGTGATTATGATTTTTTTTTCCATAATCAAGCTGCCCTACAATTAAGTCCATTGCACTTTTTTCCCCTTCCCATCAGTGTGTCACTCTGTTGACACTTTGGTGTGATCGGAAGGCTGAGGTCAGTCAAAGACCTTGTTTTCCCGAAACATCCATCCCAGCATTCCATAGGTCAATATCACACTGATATAAACGCTGTTTTCCCGTCAGGCAGATGCAAGACAAATATTACTCAACAAAATGTTTGCTCTTCTGCTTAATGTCACTGTCCGATCATTGGTATGTAACAGGGAGTGTGTCTGCAAATCCCTTAATCTTAAATGCTGGAGTACTCATTTAAAACCATATCAAGTGTACACTCTTTGATGGGTATAGATGGATTCCCTGTTGTATAATCTGTATAGACAGTCTGTATCATCTTAGTCTCGCATTGCGAGACCTTCCGCCACGACGCTGCGGAGGAGGGTCTGGCTAGTCCACACAGCATTCTAGGATGGGAGAAAAACGTGCTCTGGTTTATTGGCATTCCTTTAAACCAATCACAATCGTCTTAGGTGGCGCCAGACACAATGACGGTGCCTCTTCAAAATAGCCTTGGGAAGGAACTTCTTTTAGTCGTGCAACAGAAAGAGGGACATCCGGTGGAATTTCCGGCAGCACCTGAACAATCCCGGAAGTGGAACATCGTCGATATAGACTAGTGTCATCTAGACTAGATCAGTGGTTCCAAAGGGGGGTCCAGGGGAACCCCAGGGGTTCCCCAGCAAAAGGGGGAATCATTTATTTTCACTATAATTCCATCCATAGAATGTAAGACTATTGCCTTAATGGGTTTCATACACTTTCTGTAATAAACATCTAAAAGCAAAACTCCTATCAGATGGGGGTCCGTGGTCTAATTTGTGTCAGTTTAGGGGTCCTTATTGTGAAAAGGTGTGGGATCCAGTGGACTAGAGGACACCCTATGTCTCTGCTGTTTGTGTGTAATCAGAATTCACAGGCAGACGGCTGACTCACAGCTGCCACATCACCACAAGAAATTCATATGTTGCCTTTTCACTTCCAACTTATTTATCTCAACCTGTTGGAATGAGTTTACACTGAATGGCTATAATAAGGTCATGTGGACCTGTATATTTATCTGAGTCAGTCACTACAGTAACACGGGCATGTATATGGCAGATATGCTCCAAGTCTCTGAACTAGAGTCCAAGTCAAGTCTCAAGTCTTTGAGCTAGAGTCCACATATTTTGCATTCAGCACTTTTTTTTTTTTTGGGCCATGTTGTGTGTTGTAAGGTATGTATGTAAGTTGTTAAAGCCAAAGCTTATGATGAATGTCACTTCATCAGTGAAATTGAGTGAGTGTGTGTGGCCTACAATAAAACACCTAATGTGTCAGTGTACGTCACTGTCTGTTTATGTGTAGACTGGCTGCTTGTGTTATCATCTGTCCTATTTAGTGTACTGTTCTCATTGTGTGTGTGTGTGTGTGTGTGTGTGTGTGTGTGTGTGTGTGTGTGCATGTGTGTGTGTGTGTGTGTGAGTTCATTATCTTCCTGTTCCCTGCCCTGAGCCAGACAATACAGCAGCCATCACCAGCTATCTGCGAACACAGTTATTATCAGAGAAAACCGAGCAGGCAACAGAATGAATTCTAGGAGTTGGCTGGGTTGTTGTGACAATTTTAGCTTGTAAATGGTTACATCATATTATACCGAATAATGAATGGAAGCTAGCCATTAGCCACTTAGTTGCAAGAATGCAAAGCATTGTTGTAGCCTGTTGCAATTTCCCCACTGGGGATCAATACAATTATTCTAATTATAAGCCAGAGTAACTTGAGCAGGCAACATAATGAATGCTAGGAGCTGGCTGGAGTTGTGATAGTTTTAGCTTGTAAATGGTTACATCATATTATATTGAGTAATAATTGGGTGGTGATGGCGCAGTGGACATGACACATTCCTTTGGTGTGGGAGACCAGGGTTCGATTCCCACTGTAATACATCAACCTCGCCTAGGCGAGACACTTAACCCCTAGTTGCTCCAGAAGCGTGTGATCTCTGACATATAGCAATTGTAAGTCACTTTGGATAAAAGCGTCAGCTAAATGACATGTAATGTAATGTTAGTCATAGGTCACTATCTTGCAATTGCCCTACTAGCAGAATGCAAAGCAGAACTATCCTTGTTACAGCCTTTTAAAATGCCAACCAGAGGTTAAATTGGGCTGGAGCGCACCGGAGCGCACCGGAGCGCAGCTCCGCCTCCTCAGGTCCACAACAAACCCTGCCGGAGCTCAGCTCCGTCTCCTTCAGCATTAAACATTTTGCCGGGGTTTCAGTCCCGAATGTTTTGAGTGTACCCGAATGTATTTTGAAAAGTTGACTGACAAATATGAAACCGGACGTCGTTTAGTGTCCACTCTCGCTGTAAAAAGCTGCGCAGCTTCAGGTTTATGGATGCGCTCTGCTGTCGACATGCTGCGGCGATTACGCGTTTGTGCTCCGTGCATTTCTGCCATAAGTTTCGGATTTCCACCTCTGATGTATAGCAGCGCATATTTAGTGGGGGCCGCATTTTTTCAAATACGCCGCACTTTCGCCGCATAAATTGCAGATTTCCGCGCAAAATATGCAAATATGCAAAAAAGGTCACATATATCTTAGCAGAAAGTTTAAAAAATGTTGCGTTTACTTCCATGGATGTATTAAGAGAACTGGATACAGTGTTCGGCGGGAAGCCCCGAGCGCATAAAGCAAACATGGAGCTCGGCTCTTCCGCATTCTTGGCCCATGACGTCACGATGGACAGACGCACTAGCAACAATTTGTGTTGTCTTAGCAACCGGTAGCAACTTGCTCGTTCATGAGCTTATCTCTTGTGTCTCTTACAAGTGGCGAAATCATGAACTCGCCGTTTTCATTGTCTAAAATATTCACTAACGTTAAACATTGTGTTTTCATTGTTCCCGATCGTTTAGATGCTTAGCTGAATAAACGATAGATGTATTTAGCTAGAAAACCAAGGAGATTTAATCATTATGTCGTGCTACTAGCTAGCTAGCTACTAGCTAGCTAGCGCTAGCAGTTAGCCTGCAATTTTGTGAACAGAGCTCATCCATGGCTTCATCTCTCATCCACGTTACAAGCTTTACAGCATACAGCCCTCGGATGTATCATAAGAGAGAACCAAGGTGATGTAATCACTATGTCTGAAGTAACATTATGTAGGCATGATCTTAATACAGCCATGCTAGCTAGCTAACCCTGATGTTAGCAACTAGCTAGCTAGCCAATAGCCCCGCCAGTTTGGGAAACGCTAATGACGTTACATCCACGTAACAGGCTTTACAGCATACATACATACATCCATCCATCAGATGTATCATAACTTCATAGATTATACCATGGACTTATTAATAGAACACGTGAATTACAACCATTGGCTAGCTATATCCATTATTACAGCTAGCTACATGAGCTCGGGAGAACAGTCATGTGACCGGGCGTGCGCAGTCCCGTGGGTCTGCTCCCGTCCATTATGCACGTTCATCATTCCAAATTTAATAATTCTGGATTTGCTTCTAGTGAATGTTAAAAATGTTAAAAAGTGACGTTTTAAACAAGGACCCTTTCAGTGTTCGGGCTGGTAGGTTGATATACCCCGAAACAAATTATCCGCTATAGATGTTTCTTTTTTCTTCTCTTTTCTTTCGCCATGCAATGTCTATGTGAAAAGTCTTTCTGGGCCATGTGGTGCAGTACCACCGTTATCCGCTAAGCCCATGGTGGCTTTTAGAAATGGCGCTCTTCCTGGGGGCTTGGTTTACTCATTGACATATATAAAAATATGCGGGACTTGCATGATTTCATAATCCCAGCATTTTCTTTGCAATGACGTCACATATATATCTTAGCATAAAGTTGAAAAAGCGTTTACTTCACACAAGAGCAGCCTTTTTCCCTTGTTGCCATGGGAACGTTATGAAGTGACGTAATTACGCGACGTGAACATCATCGAAAAGCAGGTGTTGGAGGTTGAATTTGATTGACATGTACTTTGAGTCTCTTAAGTTGGTATCCAATAAGAAAGCTATCTGAATATCTGATGTCTACTCAAATTTCTTTAAGTGCTCCTGCTGTCTATATTATTAACGATTTTTGAAAGTCTGTCTCATTTGTATCTTTTATTTCCCTCTGTTTAGACTATTACTTTTATTTTTACTTTCATATTATATTATTTGTAGGCCTATATATTTTTGTATCTTATTTGTTTACGTATTGCGATGACTGAATATCTGTAAACTATTTTTTGAAATAAAGTAAAAAAAAAAAGCAGGGTGTTGGGGGAATCACTTTTTTTCTCTTATTTTCATCAAACCGCAGTTTTTGCAAGTTCCTGCAATTTCCCGCAATTTTTGCAAGTTCCTGCAATTTCATTGCATAAAATTGCATAAATATCCTGCATAATGCCGCATAATGAAGGATTTTTGCCCGCAACAATCACAAAAAAACTCTGCATTTTTCTGGAAGGACAAAACACAAAACATCACGACTCCTCCAAATCTCAGAACACAGATGGGATGAGTTATATTGTGAATGTGCACAAAATTTTGGACATGAGCAGAAATCTTGCTCAAACATCTGAAATATTACAGTCCAGAGGTTTATTAATAAATTAAATGAATAATGTATCCCATAGGTGAATAATTGTCATATGCACATTTACGGAGGTTACTTCCCCAACAAAAGATGCAAAAGAGGGAAGAATAAATGATGCCTAAGCTACATGTGTGCTGACTCAGATGTAATTAGAAAAGTCGATCAAAATGAGAATAAATAGATGAAAGCAATACAGAATGCCTGACAGCCTTACTGCAATATTTTCCATTATGTTTTTATATTTGGATTGTAATATTTCCCTTTACATAAAGATATTTCAGGCATATTTATTCAGAAAAAGGTAATAAATAGGTGCATAAAAATTCACTAAAATGCAGGAAATGAAGTGTTTAATGTTAAAAGAATTATGGGGGTGGACCCCCAGACCCCCACATCATAAGTCAGCACACAAATCTGGAAGCAAAACCTTAGCCTTTGGGTTGCCAGGCCAGTTATGATTAGATCAAATGTTGGTGCCATCTAACAAACTGGAAGCTAAAATGAACATACACTGGCTATTAACAAGCTGGGCAAGCCAATCACTGTTAAAAAGGCTATAATAGTGGTTTCTGATTCTCTTAAATCAACATAATTTTCTTCTTTAAAAATATTTTTACATATTTGCCAACCAATATTTCAAACATGTTCAATTTCATACCTTTTCCAAGGGTGAAATCCATTGCCTGCCTGTTAAAGGAACACGCCGACTTATTGGGAATTTAGCTTATTCACCGTAACCCCCAGAGTAAGACAAGTCGATACATACCCTTCTCATCTCCGTGCGTGCTGTAACACTGTCTGACGATTCCAGCATTAGCTTAGCCTAGCACAGATCCTGCAGGTAACTGGTTCCAACTAGCCTACTGCTCCGAACTGTGACAAAAGTAACAAAATAACGGCAACATGTTCCTATTTACATGTTGTGATTTGTAGAGTCACAGCGTGTACAAAAAATAACGTAACATGAGACACAGCCATCTTCTAACAGTAAACAAACCAGGAACTATATTCTCAGACAAGCTTGCTGCGAGCATATCACTCCGCCCAAGTACTATATTCTTCCGCCTGAGAATATAGTTCCCGGTTTGTTTATAGTTAGAAGACGGCTGTGTCTCATGTTAAGTTGTTTTTAGTACACGCTGTGACTCTATAAATCACAACATGTAAATAGGAACATGTTGGTGTTATTTTGTCACTTATTGGGAGCAGTAGGATTGCTGGAACCATTCACCTGCATGTTCTTTGCTGGCCTGATGCCGCTGGAGTCGTCAGACAGCATTACAGCACGCATGGAGATGAGAAGGGTATGTATCGACTTGTCTACCTCTGGGGGTTACGGTGAATAAGCTAAATTCCCAATAAGTCGGCGTGTTCCTTTAACATTAGCCTATAAAAGGTAAAAAAAAAAATAAAGTAAGTGAATTTTAAAGTATTTCTCTTTGTTTGAATAAATAATCAACCCTACCTTATACATTAATAATGGAAAAAGAGCCCCTTTGTTGTAAAAACACATTAAGTCATTTTACGGCGCGATTTTGAATGATGACCATTCCCCGTAAATAATGGCTCCCCCTGCCTACAAAAGCCAAATAAACCACTGACAACCACCTCTCAGATTTGTTCAGTGATTCAAATAAATGAATGGGTGAATATAATGAAGTCAAACTAAATGGTGAAATTAGAGGAGGTTCAAAACCTAACATTTGCTCAAATTGTATAATGTCTTTATTAAAGTGATGGTTCGGAGTAATTTCACCCTAGGGTCCTTTGCACCATGACCTCGAGCCAAACACCCCCCCAGAAGCTTTTTTCAGCTGGGTCTAGCATTGGGAGAGTTAGCGTAGCAGCGTTATCAGCTGAATAGCTTAGCGCAGGGGCTAATGGACCCACGTTTGTATCTGGTAAATGACCCCACTACACTGCAAAAAGGGATGTGTCAAAAAACAACACATGTGACTGTGTAGATAGCATTTTTACACATGTTGTGTAGATTTTAGCACACAATGTGTAATTTATTTTTCTCCCGCTCTGGATAAAGTTGACACCATACATGTGTTATTTACTGATGGGAAAACATTTGTGTTGGCAGAGGAAATAAATACACATATTTTATCTGGTAGATATGAAACGCTCTACAATTAATAAAAGTCATGACGAAAACAAATATACTCGTAACTATTTTATATCGAATTTACGAGATTAACGGCTGTTTCTGTGTCGCCCAATCACATCATGCCACTGTCTTTTTGAAACACTGTTTCCGGCCGCCTTTTTTCACTCACATTGCGTGGGAATAACGATGCAGTCAGACTTGGATGATGAAGTCAGACATGGAGACCGATTGTATTATTTTGTGGCGTTTACATTTCTCGGCGAGCTGATAATAATAATAAAAAATCTTCAGATGTGTATAGACGGGTTTCCTGTTTACAAACATTACAGGGTGCGTGCGCATACCAGGGGCAGAAAGCCAGATTGGTGAGCTTGTCCGATAATGCAAACGCATTTTTGTCTCAGTGAACATTGTCTTAGTCCCTTCATTTCGTCATGGCATTTATATAACACATACTCTATGCTCTTACAAAGCTAACGTTTTTGACCGATTACAATTTAATCATTTGTTGTGAGCTGGAGAGCTCTCGTTATGAGAAGCTAGCTATAGCTCTGTTTGCCATTCATTCCAATGGGGAAACATCGCGGCTAGACTTTCGACATGCATTGCGTATATTTACACTTTGAATTTCGTCATGGCATTTATATAACACATACTCTATGGTCTTACAAAGCTAACGTTTTTGACCGATTACAATTTAATAAATCTTTGTGAGCTGGAGAGGTCTCGTTACGAGGAAGCTAGCTATAGGCTAGCTCTGTTTGCCATTCATTCCAATGGGGAAACATCGCGGCTAGACTTTCGACATACATTGCGTATATTTACACTTTGAATTTCGTCATGGCATTTATATAACACATACTCTATGGTCTTACAAAGCTAACGTTTTTGACCGATTACAATTTAATAAATCTTTGTGAGCTGGAGAGGTCTCGTTACGAGGAAGCTAGCTATAGCTCTGTTTGCCATTCATTCCAATGGGGAAACATCGACTTTCGACATACTTTGAATTTCATGGCATTTATATAGCACATACTCTATGGTCTTACAAAGCTAACATTTTTGACCGATTACAATTTAATCATTTGTCGGTTTTTAATTTTGCAGTGTTACTGTGATATATATGTATGGCTATAATTATCATTTTAGGCTCATGTAATAGCCCGTGTTAGCAGCAGGGTTACTCCTGAGCAGGGCTCTCAAGTTTTGAAGACAGGCAAGAGTGACACCTCCCCCCCACCCCCCCCAAAAAAAAGATCATAGATTGGTGGCAGGTTGGACAAGTCGCAGGAATAGGGGTGTTTCATTAATAATATTATTATTATTAGTGTTTTTGTTGTTATTAATAATTGCTCAGATTTACACAAGAAAAGATTTGACACATGGCACTGACAATTCAACCAAATACAAAGTATTTATTCAATTTCTGCATGGTTACTTATGGTAATGGGGGGTCTGGGGGTCCTCCCCCAGAAAATTTTGAGCATTAAACTCTTCATTTCCTGCATTCTGGTGAATTTGTATGCACCTATTTATACCTTTTTCTGAATCAATTTATGCTGGAAATCTTTATGTAATGGTAAACATAGATTAAAAATCCAAATATAAAACATAATGGAATATATGGCAGTTAGGCTCAGGCATTCTGTATTGCTTTCATCTATTTATTCTCCTGTAGATCGACTTTTCTAATTATATCTGAGTCAGCACACATGTAGCCTAGCATCATTTACTCTTCCCTTTTGCATCTTTTTGTTGAGGAAGTAACCTCCTTAAATGTGCATATGACAATTATTCACGTCAATGATACATTAATTCATTTTAATGAATTAATAAACCCCTGGACTGTAATATGATTTGTTAGAGCAAGATTTCTGCTCATGTTCAAAACTTTGTGCACATTCAAAATATCTCTTTTATCTGAGTTTTGGAGGAGTCGTGATACTTTGAGAAAAATAAAGTTATAATAGTCAATATATTTCAGAAAATAATCTACCTGCACCATAGTCTGCTGTGCATTACGTGATTGCTCTGCTGAGACGGTAGATCACAGACCTCCTGACAGACACAGAGCTCCGTTTGGGTCTCTGGTCTCTGAATGAGCGAATGTTTAGGGAAGTGTCTGTATGCTTTGCTTTTTTTTTCATTGGTTGCTGCATTAAATCTTACCCAGATAAAATAGTGCTATTTTCTGATTGGCTATTGTGTAGCCCCTTTCTTTTTTTTGTTTGGCTGATAAGTGGCAGGCTCGATTTAGACGTTAAAAATGTAAGCTACCGTGGCTTGGTCACGGTCTATGGGCTTGGTAGCGTTGCATTTCCCCGGACTCGTTTCCTGGTTCTATTTCTCCCTAAACAACATGAAATCAAGGAGAGGGTTAACTTTTCCTGCTACAGATTTCCCACCGTGGTCAGAAAGAACAGGAGGAGACACTTTGTTTCTCTCACTATGACTCTAGAGTCGGTACTCTCTCCAAAGATAATCGCCGTCACTCTCTCACTTCTCCCTCTACCACACACTCCCCCCACACACACATGTGGCTCGACGCACACGCCAGCGCACAAGCATAGACATCAGGCCACTTATGTAGACTACTGCAAGAGCTCTGCGTGGAGCCTCCGCACAACTGTAAAACGGCCAGACGCGCTTGATTCCTGCCGGTTCCATAGTGAGAGCGGCGCAGCCAGAGAAATTTTGGGCGCTGCGGCATATTGAATTTATTATAAATATTTTTTACGCGTGAGAAATACAATGTGTGGCGGGAGTGCGTGACAAAAGACCGAAATGAGTGACTGTCACGCTCAATGCGTGACACTTGAGAGCCCTGCTCCTGAGTGTACCCTTATGGTTGGTTTATGCCTTAAAATAATGGCCAGGATTTCTGGGAAAAGGTACGATATGTTTGTTTCAAAACATCACTGCAGGTTGATTGTTTTTAGCAGCAGAGGTTGATTGTGGGCGAGAGGGCGATAACACTGTCTTGGTTAGCTCGGCGAAGCTCTACTGCCACTGTCTCGGCAACGCTAGCTAATGTCCGCTAGCTAATGTAGCCAGTTAGCTTTGTATGTAACATAACAAAAACCCACCCATCTCAGAGGAGCGAAGCTTAATATTTCAGTCAATAAAGTTATGTACAAAAGGAGCACTAACGCCACAGGTCTTATCTTGGCAACGTGGACGCAGATATACTCCAAAGGCAGTCGTAATATTTACTTAGTAGGCTACGCTAACGCTGTTGCGCTAACGTTACCAAAACATCGATGTAGCTTTAGCTAGCAGTCTAAACTTATCTCGAATCCGGACCTTTAACTGTCTATGGTCCGGACTCGAGTACCACACCCCTGATCTGATATCACTGAGCTGAACAACAACCAGCTGCAACTTTTCTGATTGATACAATGGGAGCCTGACTCTTGCATATGACCCCAATCTGCCCCTCTTATGGCTTGAAGCCATAACCTCCGCCGGTTTTTGGCAAAGGCATGCTTCCCCCTAGGTGTGTTAAACATCAGGCACCCATCACTGGCTCTGTTTGTACAATTAACCACGCAACAACTCCTTGGCATTTTGACTTACGCTATGCCGCTACTACTAGCTAGCTACACAACACGTCTTCTTTCTGCCCCCCGGTTGCGTGCGCAAGCAGTGATGACGTTGCCGAGAAACCCATGTATAAGCTAAGTTTGTAATGAGTCTAATGTTAACTGGCTCATGGTTGGAATTAACGTTAACTGTGTAGCTAATCAGTAGAAGCTAGGCTCCTAGCTAGCTTGTGTGAACATAGAGATAACTTTAAAGTAAAGTTAACGTTAACCGTTGGGCTACATCGAGTTTTGAAAAGGAAATAGTGAGGCACAGAACCATATTTCAATATTGAACATTATTTGGGAATAAATGGCTCTCCATAGGTTATTTATTTCACATTGCTAGACTGATATTGCATGTTGAGGAATGCTAACGTTAGATTAGCCATAGTTAGTCACCCTAGATATTAGCCGACTGGGCAAAGTAAGCTAATGTTAATTCATAAGTTACATGAATGTCAACATTATTATCTTAAGTTAACGTTAGCGTTAATGAGGCCAGACAAAAGAACAATGCGCCATGCATTTAGTATCAGGTTAGTTATAGCCAGTGTTAGAAGTGTTGATGTGCCATAAAAGGTAGCTAGACGTTAGCAGACATTTCAACCGTTGCTGCGTCAGCGCCGCCGCCGTTGTACATTTAACGTTAACGTTATATGAGCATGCATTCATGAGAGAGGGAACACGCAATGACTGCTTCTGGACTAGAGGCTGACACATTTTCGGGAACCCCCGCGGGTCTCCGTATTCCCGCGTGAGTCAATTTCACTGTTGGTAACGTGGTGAACTGGCTAGTTACCCTCCACGGACTAACGTCTCTTTTTCTTTCTCTCTTTTTCGCCGGGTGGCGCGCGAGCACAGCATGTTTATCAACTTTGTACAACCAAAGCCTCGTTTTCACGCATAAAATATTGAAAATGGCAACCGTGTGACATAAGTGTATTGATATTTATTCACACACAGCACACTATACATAAGAGTAAATAGCATTTCCCACTTTTTATCTTTTTCCACAGGACCTTGCTCTTGAAGCTGAACCTGTCAAAGTTCTGGCTACTCTGTTTAAAAATGAGAGAGAGTGATCAAGAAAAATGTACACTGTTAACAGTGCTGAACATCTCATAAATACAGCCATGTCAGAGCAACCAGGTTTTGCATTTGATAGAGTTCAAAAACACAATAGTGATTTCAAAGAATTCGTTGATGTTGACAGAAACGTAGAAATCAAGAACTTTGACAGATTTCAAATCTTCATAACAAGCGCAGAAGCACTACCCCAAACAAATGCTGGAGAGGCCTGTCAAATACAGGTATTTTGTTTTTGAACTGTAAATGCATTGTTCATGTGTGTGTATAGGGCTCTGTTAGGACTGGGCAGTAGGATCTGAAATTCATGTCACTGTGTATTGTTCCATGTACCAAGTAACCTTAAATTAATGCAACTCCAATGCAATAAGTAACATGCCATGTTGGCCCTCTGTCAACATGTTGGTCTTTCGAGGTATTATTAGTTGTTTTACATTCAGTTGAATTAAAGGGGCACATAAACATAAATATCTGGGCTCTATACTGAACATAATAGTATTGTTTTTTTTATGGTAAAAGTCACCTCCATTTCCCTCTACTTTCATAAATATAGCATGTTCCTGTACCAGATGAACCGGGAGGCCTGCAGTCTTTACTTCAGAGCAAAACACCAGAGATACTTGAGGAACACAAGAGAACAGGAACACTTAAAATTGAGTCAAGGAGACATCTTGTCAAAGTATGCATAAGTCAGTTGGTGGAGAAGCATGGATTGTAAGTATATAAACTCAGCACTGTGTAAACTAGTCTATATAAACTTGACCCTGAAGCTAAAATGGCAACATTTCTGGCCTGATTGGAATTAAGTATCCGTGGATTTTTCTCTTTTCTGTCCCCCCACAGTTACCCACCAAGCGCTGAAAAGCTCGCCCTTGCAAAGGGTATCATCACAACTTTCCCATCCTTGAGGGTTCATATTGACGGCAATGGAGATGGATTTGTAAGTAAAAGATTAAAACAACAGCCAAATTTGTGTTTTAAACTCTGGAAGTAAATGTTTTGCAGGTGTCTTTTGTCATCCCTTGTCAAGTAGCATAGTGTCTTGATAAAAAAAAATGTACTTTGTTATATTTACAGTTATGTCATTAGACTGTTTTTTGTTCTCATGTCTTCAGGAGCATTTTTATGATCCATCGTCTCATTCTGGCTTCTTGGAGATGAGGCTGCGTAACATTCGGCGAAAGCTTGAAGCAGGTCAGCGGCGTTACACAAAACGCAAGAACGGGTGTGACACAGGTAGGGATGCAACTAACGATTATTTTCATAGTCGATTAATCTCCCCATTATTTTCTCGATTAATTAACTAGTTTGGTCAATAAAATGGCGAAAAAATGTATATCATTGTTTGCCAAAGCCCAAGATTATGTCCTCAAATGCCTTGTTTTGTCCACACGCCAAATATTTACTTTATTGTCATAGAGGAGTAAGTAAATCTGAAAATATTCAAGTTTAAAGCTAAAATCAGAACTTTTATGCATTTTCCTTAAAAAGCCCTAGACACAAGAGCAAGATCAGAACCGGACCAGGGGGAGAGCAGTTGGACCGGTGAGTGGATCACCCTGATGAAACGACTCAGGCCCTCTGCAGAGAACATTCCTTCAATCAAATCAGCAATGGAGAATACATACACCAGGCGCAGATCATGGATATCAAAGGCAACTCCTACATTGACTGAAATCTTCAACGAATACCCACGCTTCTTGGATATGCCAAGTTTGGTAGGTTTCTCATTGTAAAAGATCTGATACTCTTGGTAACACTGTTGACTTAGAATATATTCTGAAGATGTCTCTTTTATGTAAGATGGATATCGAGTTTGGCAAAATAACAGATGGAAAGACAGACCAGTTCATCAGAAAATGGGAAGCGAGCATCATTCCAAAGCTGAGAGCAGTGGCTGCCTTGGAAAAAGGTGGTCTTGCTTCACTTACAGAGGGGATGGAAGACCAGACAGATGGTATGTGTGTATGTATGTGTGTGTAATGATATGGCATGCAATGTCTCACAGGTTAAATTCAGAATGTAGGAACCCTTGCTTTATTTCCTACTTACCAATAATATTAATTAGTCCTTTCTCAGTGTAATCCATGTTGGTAATACACTGATTATGGATAAGCACCTCATACATAGCCTGGTTAAAACCAGACTCATTTGTAAATATAGTCTGGGGACTCATGATTGGGGAAACGTTTCCAACGATAACATCATGATGGGGGAATACTTTAGGTTAACTTTGAAATTATTGGTCCAGCCTAACCAATCACATTGATCAGGGATTCCGAACGTTACTTCCTACTTTACCTACATTTTACAAACTGACAATATACAGCATCGACCGTCAGTATGTAGATTTACCTTTGCTGTCAGAGATGGCAAAAGTACTCACTTCCCGTAATTAAGTAGAAGTACAGATACTTGTGTTAAAAAATACTCTGGTAAAAGTAGAAGTACTGATTTAACTTCTTTACTTAAGTAAAAGTAACAAAGTACAGGCTTTGAAATGTACTTAAAGTATAAAAGTAAAAGTAGCCTTGCGAATGACAACCACTTTTTATGCAAAGCTACCTGGACCACAAATGTTACTAGAGTGCAAGATGAGAAACTTCAGTGGACATAAAAACCAGGCTCTTTATATGCCATTGTCTACATTTTAAATGGATGTCTGCCAAACATCACATATATGATTATTGTGACAGAGACTGGGACTCCAGCTTAATAAGATTCTGACTGAGTAGCAAGATATGGATTCAATTGTGATTCTGTGAGAAATCAAAGATCCAGTTTCTCTTTTTTAATCGTCCCCTTAACATTTAAAGGAATCTACATGTGTGTGTGCTCAAATATAGAAAGAAAATAAAGGATACAATATGAATTAGCCTACTAAACATAGATTAATTAAGAAGTTCCCCATACTTTTAGAGTTACGCAGCACATTGGCGAGGAGTCATACTTGATGCCTCCTAGCCTAGGCTATCTCAAACAACTCTCTCAGATAAGGCCAAGGATGATTGGGAATGTCTTGCTGCTTGTCTGCCTAATCTCTGGGATCTCTGTTTTCTTCATTTTAAGTCATGTCGCCGTCCATACTACAATGTGCTAACGTTACCACCATCAAGCTGCAATTATTTGCCGCAAATGAATGCAGAATGCGGCCGAATCTGTCGAGTCGTCTTGTAGTGGTGCGTTACATGCATACAACGTAGTATATTCCCATCCAATTAGATTGAATTTGGTATTGATGACGCGAAAAATAATAACGGTAACTCCAGTGAAATTATTTGAAACTTTTTAGTGAGGACTAGCATAGGACCGTATTTAAAGCTGATTCTGGCAACTTCGCCCCCCCTCCCCGGTGTGTCTGTAAAACACGGACAGAGACAACTTCTCTCTTTTGATGCTTTACAAGCAACGTGAAACCTAGCTAACAGGTGAAGAACACTGAACACAAACAACTAAATCACTAGCTAACCTACTTTAACTGTGCAAGATATAGACCAATAATACAACAGGCTTAAATGAACTGACAACATAAGTTATACGACTTACAGTTCTCAAGGACGCACACACACAATCTCAACTGATTATCCTCCGGACAGCAGTCTCTTTCTTTTTTCTCACTTTTTTTCTGTGCGGCGCACGCGCCCGCTCGCGGTGAGAGGCGCGTGTCCGCGCTATTCTCCGACATAACGACCTCTTGTACAAAACTAAAGTAACGAGCCAATTTTTAAAATGTAAGGAGTAGAAAGTACCGATATTCATGTTAAAATGTAAGGAGTAAAAGTAAAAAGTCGCCACAAAAAAAATAGTAAAGTAAAGTAGAAATATCCGAAAAATCTACTTAAGTACTGTAACGAAGTATTTGTACTTCGTTACTTCCCATCTCTGTTTGCTGTACATAAATGTACACATTCTTCTGACTGCAATTTCTGATGCATTGCTACAACTGTACTACCAGAGCCTCTTGGGGTCTGGTGGAAACTTAGTGAATGATGGTGTTCCAGAATAGTTTCTCCCTGAAAGGAGATTTAGGTGGGTGTGGCCAGGCTATCTCATACAACCCCAGTTCAACCCTGGTTCAACTCAGTTTTTGAACCCCAGTTTAAAAAAACATGATCTAATCCTACTTGGGAAATATTTTTTTCCCTTTTAATCTGTTTTCATTTAATTTTCAGATGAAAAGTGCTATACTATGCTGGTTCTTCTGACACATCTTCTGCCACCAATGCCTGGGAGTCGCTGCAGTGTGAAGTCAGCAATAACGTTCCTGATTGATTTTGTACCGGTATGTTTTCGTAATGTCTGTAAGAGTCAATGAGGGACTAGGTATGGTGACCCTGCAATATATGACAACACATGCAGATAGACAAAACAGACGCAACTTAAGAAAACATCTTCATCAATTTGACAACATATGCACAGCATTTAGAAATTGTGCTGCAAATTCATGCATTGTCATAAATTGCAGGTCGTTTGCATCCGACGGCCACCGTAACTAGGTAATTATTAAATAATTTAGTAACAAAAATGTATGATTTTATTACAATTCATAAACTGTGTAAATAGTCTAAAATGTAAAACACTGTTTTTATGACTATTGAATTTGATATTTTCTACGTAAACATTTAAAGAGTTATCTTGTCTTACAAATGGTAACTTACAGAAGAATAATTACTCCAAAATGTTACCTAATACAGTATAGCATGCACATTTAGACTTCTTTATGCTGCTTTATCAGCTCTTAAATTGCATCTTTTTCATCTTCTCTAAGCCTGGAACCAGTATTGCATCCCTCTGCGACAACTCCGAGATGGCATCAAGGACCCAGCCACAGCTGATCTGCATCGGCAGTCTGAAGAGCCCAACACGACAATACATCATCACTGCAAGGAACGACCAGGTGACCATTCCTGTAAATGATGGCCTGACGTGTGCAGTTGACAAGCTATTCAAGCTTTACTGGGTGTGCAACTTGACATATCCACCACAGCTGAGCTCTGTCTTCACCTTCTTTGAATACATCTATGACGTGACCATCTCAACCAAGAGAGCTAAGGTACTTGAAGTCCTTTCAAAGCTTCAGGCTGCGCATTAAATAACAACACAATGTATACGTGTCCAAAGTGCAGACAATTGATATCTACAGAAGTAAGGAGAGTCATTTGGCATCTCCGTGAAATTCATGCCTTATGAGATGGACAGGACATGACCATTATCTGCAGCCAAGATGGTTGCCCAAGAACGTATCATAACTTCAATTCATTTGCCAAACATCTTCATAGAGACCACCAGTCCACAACAACATTCATGGACAATGTGACATTTCAACCTAATGACCACAGTTTATCAGATGCATATGAGACTGGGACATCTAGTACTGTGGAAACATCAGACTATGTTCCAGTTCAAATTGCCATTCCTAGTGAAACTGTTGCCTCTTTTGTGGCAAAGATATATTGTTCATCAAATACAACTTTAATGGATGTAGCAAAAACTATCTCTTGTACGCAAGAGGTGCTAGAGAGGACTGTCGATAATCTTAAACAGTCAACAACTACATTGTTGAATAATCTGCAGGTACCACTTGGCAGTGAGTCTGTCCAGTCATTAATGGGCGAGTTTGAAGCTGCTAAACTAATGTTTAAAGATGTAGACACACCTTACAAAATGAATAAATACTTTGAAGAGAAATTTGATCTTGTGAAGCCAGAAAGAAATCTTTATTGGTCATAGGACAGACACAGCAAGAAAACAGGGACAATTAAAACAAGTTTTGGCAGCAGACACGTGTCAATATGTGTCAGTAATTGAGACTATTAAATTTCTGTTCAGTAATGACCAGATGCAAAAAGGTTTACCTTCAGGGTAAGACGCAAACTGAAGGGAAAATGCACAATTATTGTGATGGGACTCATTTTACATCTCACCCATTGTTTGGAACATGTCCTCAAGCACTCCAAATACAGTTGTATTTTGATGACCTGGAAACAACTAACCCTTTAGGCTCCAAAACTAAAATCCATAAAATGGGTGCTGTTTATTTTAGTTTAAAAAATCTGCCACCGCAATATAGTTCTTCACTTTCAAATATTCACTTATGTCTTTTGTTTAATTCTATGGACAGAGAGGTATATCGATTTGGTAAAATTTTGGAACCACTGCTAGAGGAAGTTAGACTACTTGAAAGGTCGGGTGTAGAAGTAGACATGCAAGGACAAAGACATCAACTATATGGAACAATCTGTGTTTTGACTGCTGACAATTTAGCTATCCATTCCCTCTGTGGATATTTGGAAAGCTTTTCAGCCAACAAGTTTTGTCACTTCTGTCTGATTGACAAAACGACTGCGCCGACTGTTTTCGACGAAGATAAAGTAGAGAAGCGCACCAGAGAAAACTATGAGCAGCATGTCCTATGTAATGATCCATCTGCAACCGGAGTTAAAGAGGACTCATGTTTAAACAAGCTGCACTATTTCCATGTCACTGAGAACACATGCGTTGACATTATGCATGATATCCTTGAGGGTGTAGCGCCTTTGGAAATCAGACTAATGTTACGTCACTTCATTTATGAAGAAAGGCTTTTTTCTTTAGAACTGTTGAATCATAGAATTTCCAGTTTTGACTATGGGTATGGGAATGAAAAAAATAAGCCCAGTGTTATACTCAATCTAAGAACCTCTGACAATGCAATAAAACAGACGGCATCGCAAATGTGGTGCCTTTTACAGGTATTACCCTTTTTGGTTGGAGATCTTGTTAGTGTAGGAAGTGAACATTGGCACTTATTCATTTTGTTAAGAGAGATATGTAGCATTGTATTTGCACCTGTTGTTACATATGGACTTTCTGTTTTTCTTAAACAGCTCATTATTGAGCATCACACACTATTCAAGAAGCTCTATGACCGAAACTTGATACCCAAACATCATTTTATGACACACTATCCGCGAATGATGGTTATGTTCGGACCTATATCTCAGTTGTGGTGTATGAGATTCGAAGCGAAGCATAAACCATTAAAAAGACATGCTAATATAGTTGGAAACTTTAAAAAATGTTTCTAAAACACTGAGTTATAAACATCAGGTTCAGCAAATGTATAGCTTCAAGTTAGGTGACCCTTTTTCTGAGAAAATTATTGTTACAAACTCATATCCTGTTACTATTGGCTCTTTGAAGAAAGCAGATGTTGTGCTCGAAAATCTGAAATCAGCCAAAGAGTTTGAATATACTTTGAACAGCACTGTCTATGTCACCCATGCTGTTAGTGTGTTCGGCCAAACTTACAGAACTGGCTCTGTAATGCCTCTTAAAGCAGATAACAAAGGAGAGCCTTTATTTGGAGAAATAATTCACATCATACCTCAGACTGATGACATGTCTATCCTGATGTTTGGTAAGAATTCTTACAGTGAAGTACTTTGATGATCATTTCTATGCCTATGTTGTACATCAAACTAAAGAGTATGAAATGATCAGTCTGGCCGATACTGCAGATTTTAGGCCTTTGGACATAATGCAGGGTTTTGATACAGATGAGCTATACTTAAACCCAAGGTACAAGATTGTTTAGCTAATCCTTCTCAAGAATGTAAATTGTCAGACTGCAGACGGTCATTGTCATCTTTGAAGTTGTGATTAATAACCTAATCAGCTAATATATTCAAACTGGGTGATGTAATCTGATCGCCTACTGTTAAAGAGTTTTACTCTAAACGATTTCAAGTCAATTTCAAGACTAATTATCATTGACAACAGTTCTATTATTATCTCAGGGATCTAAACATGTTTCTTATAAAATGAATTCATGCATCTGTGTTTTCTGATATGACTGTTATAACATGTTGTTACATGTCACACATTAGTCATAACTGTGTAATTGATTGTTATATGCAAGTATGTGGTTTTCATACAGATTAACTATACTTAAAACAAATGTTTCTTATGACATGTATTCATGCATCTGTGTTTTCTGATATGACTGTTATATGTTGTTACATGTCACACATTAGTCATAACTGTGTAATTGATTGTTATATGCAAGTATGTGGTTTTCATACAGATTAACTATACTTTAAACAAATGTTTCTTATGACATGTATTCATGCATCTGTGTTTTATGATATGACTGTTAGGCTATATCTTCTTATGTCATCCATTAGTCCTAACTGTGTGATTGTATCTTTTAATATGTATTTATGCTTCTGATATTACTCTTATCATTGTATATCCTGCTACAGTTAGTGCATTAGCTTTTGTTGTACTTTGCACTCATTAAATGGTAAATATATTTTGACATTGGTCTACCTTTATTTTTTTTTATGATTACCGTACATATGCTTGGTAATAAAAACACATTATTACCGTAGTCGCTCCTGGTCATTTTCAGCTACAATCAGCACTTAATGTTTTGAAATTACATATTTAAGTGTAAAATTGTCTCACACGCTTTTTGTGTAAAAAGTATTGATATCACACATTTGTGTGTAAAATTACCTGACACCATTTCTGTGTTAAAATAGCTCACACATCTATTGTGTAAAATTTTACACAACATGTGTAGTCCCTGAACACAGCCGCCACATGTGTTAAAATTCTACACGTTGTGTCATTTTTAACACATCTCTTTTTGCAGTGTAATAATGCCCGAAATGATACCAAACTTCTAAAGTAGTACAAATAGGTTATGTACTCATAAAACGATGGATTGGAAAGTTTGTAAGTACACCAGAAGTTTATGAACACTTGCCTGCTGGCTTCTGCTCTCTGTTGTTGTTGCTGCTGCCGGCAGTAAGACCAGTGCTTAGGGCTGTCTACAAATTACTACACCGAAAAGAGATGCAATAAAAATATTTATTAATTAAACTTTTAGTTTGTAGTATAACTAGCAAGAGACAAGTAATAACTGAGGTAAGTTTGGAGACATTACCTTATTTAATCATTAAATTAATAAATATTTTTGTTGTATCTCTTTTCGGTGTAGTAATTTGTAGACGGCCCAAAGCACTCGTCTAACTGCAGGTAGCAGCAGCAGCAGCAGCTGCAGCAACAGAGAGCAGAAGAGAGCAGGCAAGTGTTTATAAACTTCTGGTGTACTTACAAACTTTCCAATCCATCGTTTTATGAGTACATAACCTATTTGTACTAGTGTAGAAGTTTGGTATCATTTCGGGCATTATTAGTGGGGTCAGAGCCGGCCCGAGGCATAAGTGAACTAAGCGGCTGCTTGGGGCCCCCTGGCCACTAGGGGGCCCCCAACCGAGTGTTGTTTTTCCCTCTTGACATTCGCCGACGGTCCCATCTGGGCTCCCGTAGTTGCGAATGGGCCCAGCCCTCCCCCCGCGCGTTTGCCATAGTGATACACAAACAACATGGCAGCGACCATTGACATATATGGCAGCGACACGGCAGCGACAGTGGCTAACACTAGTTATTTTCTTAACTACTCGTTTCATTACTTACTTAACCGCAATATCCGCCAAACCTTCGGATTACTGAACTACCGCCCACCTGACGGAGCACCATGGAGCACCGGACCCGGTGTTGAAGAACTCTGATGCGGCTCAACACATCTACGAGCTACTAGCTGATACGAACGAGCTGTGACGGAGGTCTGTAGCGGCTTACAACAACTAGCAATCGCCACTCTGTAGCACGGAGCTCCTCTTCGACGTTTGTTTTTATCGCTTGTTACTACAAAGGAGCTTGTTACAGGTAAGCTACACTCATGAGACCATGTCATGTTAATGTACGTTACTCAGCAACAGGTGAAAACAGGAGCAAGGTTGCGCGACTAAAGTTAAAATGAATTGAACTTTTACTGAGGAAAGAGAAGTGAATTACCTGTATGTGTGAAAACAGCTTTATCTCACGCATCCGTTTAGTGGTTGTTGAATATATAACATTATTATATAGGGGAGAGCCGGGACAGTTGAAACACTTTTTAATTAAACGTAATTTCCAAAGCGATCGTATCGCACTGAAAGCTCATATTTTGTCACTAGCAACCTACACCTGTCTTCTGTCAAATCAGTTGCATTTTCAGCTTTGAACAAAACCGTTCAGGAATTATTACAGCCAAAGTGGGGCGTGCGTAATGTTTCATGCGTCCCTCCTGCGGTACGCATGAAACAGCATAGGGCAGGGGTGGCCAACCAGTTCAGCATAAAGAGCCACAAAAAAAACACGCACCATAGCAAAAAGCCACACAACACATGCACGTCCACATTACAACAGCAACAATGTCTTCCAGATCTAATGAAAATCATAATACATAGCAGTTTTCATAGGTTTTTTTTTCTTACTTAGATTGACTCAGTGGGAAACCTGACTGTCTTTTGTTATCCACAATCCTTTTTAGGTCTGGTTGTACTGGGTTGTGGCCACTCCTTCACTCATTTGTCACTAGAGGGGCTTTCAACCAGCCACACAGTAAGAGCCTCAAAGGAGCAGGCAAAGGGGGGATCGATTTAAATCATGAATCAGATTCTTTGTGAAAAAATCAGGGATTTTTTTGAGGCCATATCGCCCAGCCCTACTTCCTACTAACACAGAGTATGTCAGTATTGTTTGGCCCTGAAGCACAAGTAGTTGGGTGAAGTCACTACCTTAATAAATCAAAAAGCAAAATGCTATGAATCTGAACAAATTTAGGTATTGCCCTTCTCTAGCTGACCATCCCCAAAATGCACCAGAATACAGGAAATCACATCTACCAAATTCAAAATTTTCTGGGGGAGCACCCCCAGACCCCCCACCGCCGTTTGCATCCACTTTTGCACAAATAGAATAGGGGGGAGGGTCCTTATGCATCTGTGCCCCGGGGGGACAGTAGTTCATAAACCTCACGGTATTAATACATAACCTCACTGTATTCATTTATAACGTAACATTATAGCGTGACATTTGTGTCAATAATCGTCAAGCACAGGTGACTCCGCGTGGTGGGAGGGGGGGCCCCCCAATCAAATTCTGCTTAGGGCCCCCAAAAGGCTCGGGCCGGCACTGAGTGGGGTCATTTACGAGAGACAAACGTGGGTCCATTAGCCCCTGCGCTAATCTATTCAGCTGATAACGCTGCTACGCTAACTCTCCCAATGCTAGACCCAGCTGAAAAAAGCTTCTGGGGGGTGGGGGGGTGTTTGGCTCGAGGTCATGGTGCAAAGGACACTAGGGTGAAATTACTCCGAACCATCACTTTAAGAGGAGTCTGATAAGAGAAGAAGTAATGGGATGTTACTACTCCACTGTGCTAGAACAGTGTTGAGGGTTCATTCATTCAGTGTCACAGTTCTCCCTCTCAAGCATAGGATAAGCAACAAAGACCCTAGTGTCTCAGAAGGGATGACACAACTTGCTTTAAACTATCAACTCACACACTGCAAACACAGTCACATATGGTCAGTCTCACGGCAGTTCGTAAAATAGACAAGCAGATGAGCTGTATTGCTTTGTCGTTTTTAGTATTTTTAGGACTGTAACCACTGCTTTAATCATCATTTATTCTACAAGTTATCATGGTTTTTGTTACGTTCTTAGCTTATCTGCTGCAGTCCCGACTGACATAAAGAATATGTGGTGCAAGCACAAATTAATTTCTCATTGAAATACATTGATGGAAATTCATGCTGAGCTTCACAAAAAAAAGGGCAAAATCGTATCTGTGTACGCAAATAAATAGATTATACTTCATCACTGCCGTGAGGCTGGTTTGTGTATGCACAACACACCCACAGAGGAGTGAAGGTTTTTGGTAAGTGATGTCAGAGGTCACCAAGGGTGATGAGGTGGACTATGTGGGTGTTTCGGGGTGAGTGTGTTTCAGAAAGGTGGGAGGGCCAGTCTTGTGTGTATAAATACCGAACTGTGGAGACACAGCATGAAAAGACATCTGAGGACACTTGGAGCAAAATTTTAAAAGACCTGAATAGGAAGAGGATCTGCGATGGCCAACCACAGTGGTATGTGATTTTCTCTATCCATAGCCATCTATCTATCTATCTATCTATCTATCTATCTATCTATCTATCTATCTATCTATCTATCTATCTATCTATCTATCTATCTATCTATCTATCCGTTTGTTTATCTGTCTGTCTGTCTGTCTGTCTGTCTGTCTGTCTGTCTGTAATGCTTATTATTGTCTACATCTCTTGCTCCCTTTCTCTCTGCAGTCAATATTACAATGGGAGATTATGATACATGTGAAAAATGTGCTGATGCATGAATCAACACTTGGGTGTGATATGACCCATCCTAATTCCTGCAACAAGTCAGCTAGGACAAGGATCAGACTGGCTATAGGACCCTACATTTTACATTAAAAAAAAACTATAATTTTTTTTTAGTACATTGATTATTTGAACTACATTTATGGCTCAAACTAATTTAGTTTTCTCAGTTTAGCACACATAACTTGACATTGGGAAATACACGTATTCACTTTCTTGCAGGGAAGTAGAGAAGATGATTAATGTCTGAATGGTAAATAAGCTAAAGCTAGGAGAGAGTTAGCCTTGCTTAGTATAAAGACCAGAAACAGTGGGAAACAACTACCTTGGCTCCGTCTAAATGTAGCTAAACCTGCCTACTAGCACCTCTAAAACCTCACTAATTACTGTAACAGGACATGTCTCACTGGGGTCTGGCAGCGCCACGGTGACAACAAGACTCCAGGAAGTCACTGCGCTCGGCAAAAATCTGTCACATGAACCCCTAAACCACCACAACGTTTGAGTTTTCAGGGTACTGATTCACCAAATGAAATATCACATTTTAGAAGTGTTGGTAGGCAAATCTTGCTACCTTTGGACAGAGCCATGCTAGCGGATTCCTCCTCTTTCCAATCTTCCTGTAATGCTAAGCTAAGCTAAGCATCTCCTGGCAGTAGCTTCATACTTACTGTACAGAGTTGTATTGATCTTCTAACTCTAACTCTTGGCAAGAAAGTGTTGTTTCCCAAAATGTCCAACTATTTCTTTAAAGAGAACACGTGTACTGAAGATGAAAACTTAGTCATCAAGTTCAACTTGGGGCCACAGTGCAACCCTGTGTCAACTCTGAGTAAGGTCACAACTGAGCTGAAACTCTTCCATCACTGCCAATATTTTATTTAGCAAACAGGACAGCCAACCACTGACCACAGAGTTTATTGCAGACTGATTGAACTTTGTCTCTGTTAGGTTTGATTAATAATGTGGATCTGCGAAGTCATGAAAACAACTTGGCTCACCGCACCAGGGAGATTGACAGGGAGCGCCTGATTGTCCGCAGGGGTCAACCCTTCTCCATAACTTTGCAGTACTCTAAGTCTCTGCCCCCCAAACACCACCTGGAACTGGTCCTGCACCTCGGTGAGTACAGCCCACAGCCTCACAAAAGATACTGTGGCTAAATGCTTAACCAATGTGAACTATTCCCCATTTACAAAGGCATGGCATACCCAAGCAAGAATGAAACAATAAGAAATTCAATACAAAACATATTTATTCAGTAAGTAAGAATGTGAACACATCATAACAACGTACTGTAATGCTGCAGTCAATGGGATCCCTATACACCAACAGTTTAGCTTGTCCTGCAGACTGGACTGTACTAATCTCTTCCAAGTATTTCTTGACCTTTAAATAACTAGTAACTTTTACCAGATTTACTACAAATTCATAGCTACAGCAGAACAATGAAACTAGCAAATATTTACCAATACAGTGGCACTCATAAGTGTATGAACCCATGCTAAAGTTGACTATGATACATTATTCATTCACAAAGTATAAAATTGGTGTCCTTAAAGGTTGGACTTTTCCTCATTTTTTTTAATTATGGCAATAAGATCAATTTCCAAAAGATGATATTTTTATTCCTCTTTTTAGTCAAGCATGGGTTCATAAACATATGAGTGCCACTGTATGTTAGGCAACAAGGCTAGTTTAGCTGAGTGTTAGGATAACTGTTTATAAGAATAAAATAAAGTTTTAGATGATTACAGTTAGCTGCAACAACAGCTGTCTTGGCTCTCCGCTACATTCAAACATCATGCTGATTTCAGCAGTATTTTGTGATCCTGACTCAGATAAACAGCGAGAAGATAAAGTGATGCTACAGCAATATAAACTTTTGTATGTTTCTTCAGGTAAGAAAGACGAGGTGCTGATTAAGGTTCAGAAGGAGCGTGGGGCCGGAGACAAGTGGTGGTTTAACCAACAGGGAGCGCAAGATGAGATGCTGCTGACTCTGCACAGTCCAGCGGACGCTATCATTGGCCAGTACCGTCTGGCTGTGTTGGTGATGTCACCTGATGGACGCATTTTAGAGAAGACCAACAAAATTAAGTTCCACCTGCTCTTTAACCCGTGGTGCAAAGGTAAAACATGAAGCAAAGTGCACACACTCTCTCTTTTTATATTTACATTCAGCGGGGGATTCTATGCTCATCCTGTCAGCTGTTTGGTGCTCCCATGGGCAAAGATAAAAACCATATGACAGGAGCATCTCATTACCAGCATCATCAAAACACCAAATTTATGTCATGTTTTTCTAATTGAGGCCCTCTTAATGTAAAAAAAACTAATTTAAAAAGAACTGCTTAATGAATTAATGTTAGTGTTTGTTATTTCATTAACAAGAGGACAGTGTACTCATGGTTTTGTGTGTGTGTGTGTGTGTGTGTGTGTGTGTGTGTGTGTGTGTGTGTGTGTGTGTGTGTGTGTGTGTGTGTGTGTGTGTGTGTGTGTGTGTGTGTGTGTGTGTGTGTGTGTGTGTGTGTGTGTGCACCAGATGATGTAGTGTACCTCCCTGATGAGAGTCTGCTCCAGGAGTATGTTATGAATGAAGATGGAGTCATTTACATGGGGAGCTGGGATTACATCAAAAGTAATCCCTGGAATTATGGACAGGTAATACACACACACACACACACACACACACACACACACACACACACACACACACACACACACACACACACACACACACTGTGTGAAAGGATTGAGTATGTCTGTGTCTGTCAGGCCAGTAGGTGGCATGTGTGAATTGTCACAGCAGTGTGACAGAGGAAACTCGGGGGGGATTCGGCTGGATCAGGATCAGTTTGTTGGACGGAGATAACTTCTGGACGGGAGGTGTCAGAATGTAACCAAACCACACAAACAAGGGCTTGTTCCTTCACAGCTCACTGGGGGGGACAGAGAGGAAGAGAAACAGGCAGGCAAACAGATAGATGGCATATAGAGAGACAGCAAGGTGGAGTAACAGACACTCACAGACCGACCAATGGGAAACAAATGTGATTTGAAACCTGTTTTTAAAAAAGGTTCAGAGGCCTCTCCTGCTCAACAACCAACCATTTTTATGTTCTTTGCTCCTCTCTCATGTTTTCTCTCCATCTCCCTGTGACTCTCTCTCTCTCTCTCTCTCTCTCTCTCTCTCTCTCTCTCTCAGTTTGAGGACTATGTGATGGACATCTGTTTTGAAGTCCTGGATAACTCCAAGGATGCCCTGAAAAACTCAAAGATGGACATTGAGCACAGATATGACCCCGTCTATGTCAGCAGGGTGATCACTGCAATGGTGACGATCTCTTCTACTCGCTGCTAAAACAACACTGACAGTTTAAAATAACAAAAAATTGCCGGTGCAACACAGATGTCTTCTTACTTGATTGTTTTATTTCTTAAGGTGCATAACAGTGACTAACGTTTCGATGTAAGGTTACATCTTCATCAGAGTCCTGACAGTTTATCAGCAGTACAAGAAAACATCTGCATTTAGTCTTCTCTGTCATGAAAGCTTTCACATTCAATGATGTAAACACCTTGGGTGTTCTAGCTACTTCCCAGAAACAGATCCATAGAAACCCTCCCCAGGAAGGAGTTGTCATCATACTAACCTTACTGTTTCATTAACAAATGATTCCTACATATGACCCTATAGATATATTATCAGAAAGATAAACATGAATACAAATCTCTCCTTTTCAAACCTATGCTTCACGTAGTGGTTCACAGCTTTAAAGATTGACATGTTGTCTCCACCCGTTCAGGTGAACTCTAACGGAGACAAGGGTGTGTTGACCGGTCGCTGGGACAACTCATACTCCGATGGAGTTCCACCGTACAAATGGACCGGCAGCGTGCCGATCCTTCAACAGTGGAGTAAGGCCGGCGCAAGGGCGGTCAAATACGGCCAATGCTGGGTCTTTGCTGCCGTCGCCTGCACATGTGAGGCTTTAACAGATTTCACTGCTGCATGATTGAATGTAATGGTTCTGAAAATGAAGGAAAAACATGTTTTCTGGAGTAATTGCTAGTGACAGTATAACACATGTTTTTAAAGGGGAAATGTTATGCTCATTTTCAGGTTGATACTTGTATTTTGGGTTTCTACTAGAATATGTTTACATGGCTTAATGTTAATTTTTCTCATACCTTCTGATACAATGTCAATACTGGTACAAAATAACGGCCTCAAACACATCAAATTCCGCCAGACGAGCCCCCACTTGTCACAAACCGGGCCGCACGGCCATGACGAAAAATAAGCACTTAACAAAGCCAATTAACAAATAATTTATTAGTTTAAATCATAAAGCAAAAATAAACTTAAACTAACAGTGGGATGTGTAATCAATAAGATCAGTAAGATGAGTGGGTGCACGAGTGAAAGAATGTATGTGTAGTGTTGTATGGTGGAGTAAAACAAACCAAAACGCAACCAAGGCCAGGATGATGGTGTGTCCGTGAGGAGGGAGCACAACTGAATCCAAAAGGCCTTTTTAAAAGCTAGCTGTAGCTAGCTCATATGCTGCGGTTCAGACACAATTTTTAGCCCGTAAGTTACGACTTCAAGTCACGACTCACGACTTGGTAGCGTTCCAGGCAAAGTCACGACAAATTCTTCTAGCTAGCGGCTACCTAACTTTGACGTTAGTTAGCGCTAGCTGATACTAGCGATTTCTAGTCTGCAACATATTTTGTGCTTCATTTAATAAACATAACCTGTAGCTGTAACAACAACAAAACTGTAACTGGGAGTACAACCATCTGGTACGAGTTCACGGGTAGTAAGTTAGGGGTTTGACTGCCGTTCCAGGGCGCTTTTACGGGTAGAAGGTTGTGAAAACACGGGTTACGGGTTGCCTGAAACGCAGCAACAGAGCACAGGTGTTGCCAGTGAAACAAATGAGCCCAGGAGCTTCCACTCTACTAACCCACCCTCTGCCACGCCCACCTGCAGTACCTTCAAAGAAAGCAGCCACACAAACAAAGTAACAGGCAGACATGGCGGAGAGGGTCGTCACACAGTATTCACCCTCTATAAGCCCAGTCTGCTCTGATTGGTCAGTCTGCATCTGCACTCTGGTGTCATTGCAGCCAGGGAATGACTGTAATGGTACTTTCTACCTATATAGTATAGCTGTGACTTTACAATCATCCTGACAGCTTGTTTAAAGGAACATTTTTATCAAAAAAGACATGGCAATCTCACTTTTTACCATATGGGACCTTAAAAGGAATACATCTCTGAAAGATGCATATTCACTTTCTTACCAAGAGTTAGATGAGAAGACTGATACCACTATGGACTGCAAATGTGTAGCTGCAGTCAGCAGCTGGCTAACTTAGCTTACCATAAAGCGAGTCCCCAATACTCCTAAAACCTTAGTGTCAACAGACTAAAGCCAATTTGGGGAGCCATATTTAAAAAATAAAATAAAAAAGGAAAGGAAGGAAGAGAAAGTAGGTAGGAACGGAGGAATGAATGGTCCCAGGCTGATGTGTGTTATCTTCACAGTGCTGCGCTGTCTGGGAATCCCAACACGACACATCACCAACTTCTCTTCAGCCCATGATGTCGATGGAAATCTCTCTATAGACATCCTGCTGGATGAAAAATTGGAGAGCTTAGAAGGAAGAAACAAGAAAGACAGTAGCTGGTATGAAGGAGCACATAGATTTTAAACCAGATACAGTAGGAGACATCACATCATATAATGTAATGAATTATCCCCTCCTCTCCTCATGATTTCAGGAACTTCCACTGTTGGGTCGAGTCCTGGATGAAGAGAGATGATCTCCCCAAAGGATATGACGGCTGGCAGGTGTTGGACCCCACCCCTCAAGAACTGAGTGATGGTACATTCCTAATTTTAAACCTAATCTCTGTTATTCACCTCTCTCTCTATTTGTGTTTTACAAGACATTTCTCACCTTCTCCACCTTGAAAAAAAATGTACATCCTACATGTTGATTGTTGTGTTTCATCATTATAAACTCAAGACTGTCAGTGCTGGCTTCCTGTGGTATCCTACTGTAATATTTTAGATTTAAGGCTGGTTGGTGTTTTCTAAAAGCCTGATAATCAAAATGAATTACCATCATTAAAAAAATCAGAGGCTTGCTTCTGCAGCTTGTCACTATCTAAAGATGCAGGAAATGGTTTGAAGAAATCCATGACATAATACACTTTTACTCTTCAGGTGAATTTTGCTGTGGTCCGTGTCCAGTGACGGCCATCAAGGAGGGAAATCTGGGAGTAAAGTATGACGCTCCGTTTGTATTCGCCGAGGTGAACGCTGACATCATCTACTGGATTGTCCAACGAGATGGCGAAAGGAAGAAGGTGAATGAATTTTGTTTTGATCGGTCTTTTATATTTGCTCAAGTTAAAGCTTTAGTGCGTAACATTTTGATATTAATGAATGTTACGTTACATTCAAGCCATGGCCAAATGAGTTGCTAAAAAGCTAATTAAGACTATCAGCTTCACACAACTCTCTCTATATTTCTCATTGTGGCTATGTTCAGAAGATTGTGTCGTCCGGTGACTTTCCCGCACAGAAACTTGAGTGAAGATAATGACCTCTTCTGAAGAGTCCATCGTGCTTTTTTAATCCTCCGTGTCCTCCTTGGCTACTAGCAACTGCGTGGAGGAGGAAGGCTTGTATCATGTGGACGCGCCAACAGTTCTTACTTAGAATTCTTCATGGGGTCGACAGAAACTACGCACTTTAGCTTTAAAAAGCATCTGCAGTTTTTAAGACCAAAGTATTAAAAAATACTTAATGATAATGATGATTGGTATTATTGTTACAGGTCAAAGTGGACCAGTCGGGTGTGGGGAGGAACATCAGCACCAAAAGTGTTTACGGCAACCACAGAGACGATGTCACTCTACACTACAAATATCCTGAGGGTTAGTTAGAAAGTCGTACAAAGAGGAATTAAAAGAATGGGACCACTGATTGCAGAAAAGTACAGCAGCCATAGTGTTAAACCCTTAAGGTCCTTGCACACTGAGTCGGAAAAAATGTTTTGTACGGTAAAAAAAAAAAAAATACAACCTCAAGTTGTGTCAATCACGTTTACACACTGCCTCGAAAACTTTCGTCAGTCATAACAAAAAAAAAAGATCTGATTTGGTTCAATTGTCTGCGTTTTGTCGCATTTTTAGGTGTTTTGTGCATGTCCATACCTGTCAGCCTCTGTTCAGCATCAATTGGTTCACAGACATCTTATTTTTAATATGTGGCTCCAGTATGGCTAGCAAAGCATCAAACTGAGCCACTGACCTGATCCTGAAGTAAACTTTAAAGGGGCGCTATGCAGTTTTGGCCATTTCTTCGCTGCTTTCTCGCAGGTTTCTCTATAGAGCTCCCCCTACAGCTTCAGAATAGATATTTGGCAGCTCCCGTGTTTACTTGTGTCTGACTCCTGACTCGGTCAGTCTGCCGTTTCCTCTTTCTCTGTTCCTCCGCCAATGCTTTCCTAGCTTTCTGCTTCTTTTTTAGCCATGACGATAGTGTGAAAAACTCCATCGCTACCTTGTGTGACACATGTTTGCAGTGCCATGAAGCAATTCGTTGCAACATGAGACCTGATATCACACGATATCGGCCCAAAGTTGCAAGGGTGGTTTTTCAGTTCACAGGCGCTAGGGGGGAGCGAGACGACCACCGTTCAACTCGAAAAAAAGTCATATAACCATTCCAGTGACTCCAAAGCTGTTCGGTTAAGGTAAATTAAGCTGAAAAAAACTGCATAGTTCCCCTTTAAATCGCTAGGGATAATCCATCAGCTCCTCGATAAGGAGGTGGAACTCTTCTTGCTCTCTGCGCAATTTTAGGATTGGATTTTTCGCTATTTAAGAAGAGACAAAACAAAATCAACCTCACTACTCGAAGAATCAATTTTGTATTGTTTTGCAGGGGGGGAAAAATCTGTTTCTGTGCGTGACACATTTTTAGGATGAGAGATATGGAAAAAACGCATACAAACATTTCAGACTCAGTGTGCAAGGATCTTTACTGACTATCAGAACAAAGCATTCACCAACACTATGTAGCCTCCTACTGTTAAATCTTGTGACTGTAAGACTTTATTTCATGTGATTTAAAAGAAATCACACAACTGATTGAGCATGTAACTGATGGACGCCCTGAAGCTCCAGCTTTCTGTAACTTCCACTGTTGAACTTGTGTAATGTCTCCTCATAGTCCTCTGTTTAGACTCATAAATAGGGCTTGTTGTCATGGACCAACGTCCTCTTCACAGGCTCCAAGAAGGAGAGAGAGGTGTACGAGAAGGCGGGACGCAAGGTCACAGAGCCGACCAATGGGAGCGCAGAACCAGGACAACTGAAGCTGTCAATCAAGCATGCTAAGCCTGTATTTGGGACAGACTTTGATGTGATTGTTGAGGTATGGAGTGCTTAGACTGTAGCTAAATAAATGGATGGATGAAATGCTAAATTGATTCCATTACATCATACACAGGGAATCTGGGGCTGCCGTTGTCAGAGTGTATCTACTCTATATTCTTCTGTTTGATTTATGGACACATAGTGATATACCATCACAGTGGTCAATCCATTCATCCACTCATAAATCCTCTCTGCTGGCAGGTGAAGAATGAAGGAAGCAGAGATGCTCATGCTAAGCTGACCATGCTGGTCATGGCTGTAACTTATAATTCTCTCCACCGGGGGGAGTGCCTGAGACAAACAATCAGTGTGACAGTACCCGCTCACAAAGGTTAGTAGCTCAAATAAAAACACAAATCTATGGTGCGTTCCATTCGTACTCGGAAGTCGGAGTTTCCGAGGTCAAAGTCGGACACTTCAATGAAAATCCGATGTAAATTGAACGCATTTAACTTGGGTGTGACGTCAGTCCCAGCTTCGGCTTCCGAGTTCTGAGGTAAATGGAACGCACTAAAAGTCTCTGGTGCAGACATAATGTAAAACAACAGTGCTGTGTCTTACCTGCACACTTCATCCCGCTCTTATTTTGTAGCAGCATGATATACCATAATCCATTTTAATACTGTGTGTGTGCGTGTGTGTTCAGCCCACAAGGAAGTCCTGCGTCTGCACTATGACGACTATGTCAGGTGTGTCTCTGAGCATCATCCGATGAGGGTGAAAGCTTTCTTAGAGGCTCCAGGTGAGAACGAACCCATCATGACCGTCACCAACATCCCACTGAGCATGCCTGAACTCCTCGTACAGGTAGGTACACACTGAGCTCGCCCAGAGGTCACACTGTAGTTGGACCTTAAAAGGTTTATAATGCTTGTCTAATGTCTGTCTAACAGAAAGGTAAAGTACTGATTAGAATTGAAATTACTATTTGAGTGTGTAGGTCGAGGTTAATCTCAGTTAAATAAGGTTTACGTTGAGCTAGGAGACTACTGACATCAAGAATTTGATGTTATATATATGAGATTTAACTGCACGAGAAATATCCCATGCATCATTCTTGGAGGTTGTTATCCCAGTATTTAATGGAATAAATAATTTTATGTATAAAACCGCAGAATAATGTATGTACAATCAGCTGGAAGCTCCTTGGTTTTTCGAAATTTTCCAGGAGCCCAGGAACCAGTTTAAGAACTCAGGAACCTTGCCTGCATTTTGACTGACGGAACCAGGGTTAAGATTTTTTTTCCCTCTGTCTCTGGGCTTTCTACAGTTCTCCAGATGCAAATCTAAAATTGACATTTCGTCCCTGAGTTCAGTTCCTGTGGTTGGGTAGTACCTGAAATTCTTTGGACAAAAACAGGCATTCATCCCAATGAATCAACAATTCGGTCTGGTGGAAGTCTTTTGATGTTTTAATGTTTCCAGATTTGAAACTGTGATGTCCTACACTGTAATTATTTAACCTATGTTAAAGTTAAAGCTGTCGTCTCTTTTTCCAGGTGCCTGGAAAGGCTTTTGTATGGGATGAAGTAATAGGCTACATCTCATTCACCAATCCTCTGCCAGTTGCTCTGAAGGGTGGTGTGTTCACTGTGGAGGGGGCCGGCCTACTGCCGGCCACTGAGGTCCATGTTAAGTAAGTACATGTGCAAAGAATTGACAGCCAATATACAAATTCATCACAAAACCGCATATATCACACACACTACAATACAAAATGGTGATTGTGTCCATATCTAAACATCCCACATGAATTAAAAAGATGGTTAGATTTAAAAAGACCGCCTGGCCTCCAAAAAGTGTTAAGTCTATGTTAGAAGCCCAGAAGCGCAATAGATCAGAATGGGTATTTTGAGTTTAAAAACTAGCTGTTGTAGCCAAACTAGTGTGTTTGGTATATAACCTATGGAAGCCCTGAGAGGCAAGTGAGAAAAACAAATCTAGGGATCCATTTTATAAATCTGATCTAAATAGTTTTTTCTCCTGTGAAAAAAATCCTTCTAAAAAGACTAAAACGATAGATTAGTGCTGATTACAATACATTTCTAGCCAAGAGAAAGACATGACAGTAATAACGTTACATAACTTGCTAACACACAACATTGTGTTTAGAGTGCATGGATAAATTAAAACTCACCTGGAGGAAACCATGTCCTATTTAGAACATAGGGTAGTGGCGCACATTTAAATCGACAAAAACTTGATCCTGACAAACTAAAATACTGTATGTTTCACCTGCCAAAACCAAAAAAGAAATCATTTCTTGTTTTTTTTACCTGTTCATAAACACAGCATAGAATGACAACAGATCAAAATTGTCCAACACTTTGGTTCACGACAGGACCTCAGTAACGAAATAAAATGAAAATGAACAATTCTTTCTCTTTTCTTTTTCAGTGGTGACATATCTCCGGGCCAGAAGGTGTCTGTCGAGTTCGTATTCTCACCCATGCGGACCGGGGTCAGGAAGCTCCTGGTGGACTTTGACTGTGATAGACTGAAGGACGTGAAGGGAGTCGCCACTGTGGTTGTCCGCAACAAATACCGCTTTGCTCCTGAACATTATTAAAAAAAACTTTGAGCTTACTGAAACCGACATATCTTGTATTGTGAGATAATGGGACATTTTCTGGATGGGAGAGGAGGAGCTGCCTGTTTGAATGTATTGCAAGTAATATAACAGTGAACTGTATATGCAAATAAGTTCTTAAATGACAAGTTTGTGTCTTCCAGGATGACTGTGACTTTGTCCACAAAGAAATGCTGGACACAGTGCTAGTTTAATTACCTTAAAGCCACTATGTGTCAGATTTGAACACTGCTGACTTTGCATTACGCCTGGCACTAGATGCCCACTTAGAAATGGACAGAAAGACAACAGGTGACAGCGTCTAGATGGCAAATATGTAATTGTTTGCTTTTTGTTTATGATCCTCCTCTGTACCGTTTCATTTCTTGTATTTCTTACTTGACAGAATAGCCAAATTTAACAAGTTTCCTTCTATCTTCATTCCCTTCTCCTGGTCCAAATCATCGCTGGTTTTTAGTCCCTGAATATGAACTGAAATGAAAATTATCAGGTCAATAGTCATGAGGTTGAGGGTTAAAAATGTGCTATATGCTTTGTTATGCATATACTTGTTGAAAAGTATCTGATTTCACAAAATCTGTTGTATGTTTTGTTTCTTGATTACCTTTTTGCACTGCTTCCAATCCCATTTAAGTCAAAATATTTTTATAATATTTCTGTGTTCAAGCTGATATGACATATATGCACAGTATGCTTTCAATAAAGTTTTTTTTCTGATTATTAACATTGATGTCTCTGGACCTGGCAAGCCAGATCACTGGCGAGGCGGTGCCCCTTAGCCCTAAATTATGCTTACTAAATCTCTACCCAGACAGCTTTATAACCTCTAACAAAGTTACGTCTCCTGAATATTTGTTTTTTAGAAGCCAAGCTCTAGAAAAGATAAGTTACACAACAAAAAACAAGCTTGACTAGTTTTGGAAAATCTGGAGCGTTTTCTTCAATTTTCTTGAGAATAACAGTATGGATGTGGATGGTTGGAGTGATAACTAGCTGGACCAAGCGTTTTTAAAAATTTTTTTATTTTATTTTATTTTTTATTTGTTTATTTTTTTATAAATAATATAACATTCTCTTAATGCCTGTAGTGTGCCATCTGTACTATACAGTGTTGAGATAAACAATGGCGGTATGTTTTTCATGTAAGCATACACCTATGGATGTATGGACTTATGACTGTGGATACTACAGCTACTACATTTGCTCCTTGGTCTTTTTTCTGTTTTATGTTATGTGCCTTGTACTGTTTTTAGCAGTAGTAGATAACTTTATTGTCCCCGAGGGGCAGTTGGGTTTGCGGCACAATCGCAAGGCACTTTATAACAATACATCAGACATAATACAGACAAATAATAATTATATCAGACACCGACAAACAAAAAATAAAGAATAAACATCACACACTACAATACACTATACACCCTTAGGTATGGTCAGACCAGCTGGACGACTAGCTTATTCTGACTGATTTAAAGCTTTTATGGCTTGTGGTACGAAAGAAAATTTGTATCTGTTCTTGATCAGAAGGGGTAAGCAGAAACGACGCATCGATGGCAGTAGTTTAAAATGTGATGCCAGGGGGTGTGTGTGGTCACATACAATGCTATTAGCCTTTCTCACCTGTCTGTCTTTGTAAATGTGTTAAATGCTCGGTAGTGTTACCCCAAGTAACTTGCTGGCAGTTAAGACTGTTTTTCTGATTGTCATTTTCTGAGACTCAGTTTTTGTCTGTAAAATGTACAAAAAATGTTTAAAAAAAAAAACATTGATGTCTCTGAGCTAGGCGATAAGTTCTGCCACATCATTTTAAACAGTACAGCAAATTATTAATAAAGGTGAATCATACTGTCAGTTGAGTTGGAATTCAAAATAAAGTGCCCAGAAAAGATTTCTTGAGTAGGCTGGTCCTCAGTGGATCTCAGGGTTGGTTGGAAGGACATTTGTTGCCTTTATCTGCAGAGACGAAATGCAACTTAGAGAAATAGTTAAACTGTTTTAGCAGCGTGTAGAAGAGATCGTCACCATTGCAGTGATCACCCTGCTGACATAGACGGGGTCATATCTGTGCTCAACGTCCATCTTTGAGTTTTTCAGGGCATCCTTGGAGTTATCCAGGATTTCAAAACAGATGTCCATCACATAGTCCTCAAACTGAGAGAGAGAGAGAGAGAGAGAGAGAGAGAGAGAGAGAGTCACAGGGAGATGGAGAGAAAACATGAGAAAGAAAACAAACAGTTGGTTGTTGAGCAGGAGAGGCCTCTGAACCTTTTTTAAAAACAGGTTTCAAATCACATTTGTTTCCCATTGGTCGGTCTGTGAGTGTCTGTTACTCCACCTTGCTGTCTCTCTATATGCCATCTATCTGTTTGCCTGCCTGTTTCTCTTCCTCTCTGTCCCCCCCAGTGAGCTGTGAAGGAACAAGCCCTTGTTTGTGTGGTTTGGTTACATTCTGACACCTCCCGTCCAGAAGTTATCTCCGTCCAACAAACAGATTTCCTGATCCAGCCGAATCCCCCCCGAGTCTCCTCTGTCACACTGCTGTGACAATTCACACATGCCACCTACTGGCCTGACAGACACAGACATACTCAATCCTTTCACACAGTGTGTGTGTGTGTGTGTGTGTGTGTGTGTGTGTGTGTGTGTGTGTGTGTGTATTGATTGGATGATATTGTCTGATCCTGGTTTCTGCTGCATCAGTGACACTGTGTCCCTGTTAATAAAGTACATTTAATTTACTTATGGTGTGCTTTCTCTAGCTGGTCCAGAGAATCACCTCCCTTTCTCTGTGTGTGTGTGTGTGTGTGTGTGTGTGTGTGTGTGTGTTTGAGGGCCTCACATATGTCCTATGAACATTTCCATCATTTAGTGTTTTGAAGATAGATGCTTGTGATGGTAAATGCTCAGTCTGATTGAAATGTGGTAATGGGGACCAGTCCTAACAGGTGCAACGGCAGCACCGTCAGCAAGGGGAGTCAGGGCGGTCCAGGATCAGGACCCCCGCTGCTGGGTTTTGAATTGGAGTTGCTGCAGCCTCTATCTGAAGGTCTGTCTTCAGACGTGCTGTCCGCTCTCCTCCCAGCAAAGTATTCTTCTGGGGGTGTGGAGTGAGGCGGAGAGACAGACTGCTGCTTTGTTAAGATAGAGTTGCCACAAAGTACTTATGTTAACTTAACACTAAGCAATTGTTGCTTACAAATAATGGCAAATGATTTAAGATTTGCAAAAAGTGAGTCAAAGTATGAATGAAAATATAAAATGAAATTCTGTCTTGTGTAAAAACAGTTGGAACGGCTTTCAAGAAAAAAACAGTGGAATTACAACTCCCAGCCCGTCTTGTGATGACCTCTGGCCCAAAAAGACTTCCTGTAGTCTAGAAGAGAGTGTAAGCGGAGCGCTAAACCAGAAGTAGCTGGGTCGGCCAGCGGAAGTCTCTAGTACACCTGCTGTGCTGATCATCCAGGTAATTATATACGCGGATTTGGCTCCATGATTGCGCCACTGATCAATCATCACAGGAATGAACGGGGCTCCAACTCGAATGCTGTATCTTGTTCTTATGATACATCCATGATAAGACCATAGACCATAGTATATGAACTGGACCGACAGATCCCGTTGCACTGGACGGAGACCAGTGAAGGATATTAGAAGCACTTTTCCGGTGAGCGCTGAGCGTTACTGCGCAGCCTCCGACTGACAGAGACAACGTAAATGTGACGTGAGCAACCTGTCTGAAAGTTGTAAGTCTTCTGGTAGCTGTGCCAAGAGAAATCTCAATCATTCCCAATCTTGCAGACGGAGAGCGTAGGTATATGTAATGAGATAACATAGGCACAGCCACAGGCTAATTATTGCTAACAAAAATGTTAGTTAACATTAGTAATTAATCTTAAACAGCTCATGTAAGTCGAAACTGCCTGCAAGCTTGTCCTGTCCCAGATAGCAAACAGTCACTGAAACTATGTTAAATCAATATTCCGTTGTCAACATTAAGTCATTGAATCAACATCAAACTCTGATGTTGATTCTACATCATTTTGCACCCTGTTTAATATTGAAACAATGTTGAAATCCTGTCCATTGATCAACAAATTTCAATGGTATTTCAATTATCAGGAATATTGAAACAATGTTGAAATTTCAACTGAACTAAGGATCAACGTGATTTCAATGGAATTTCAATCATTATTAAGCCATAGAAAAGTATTGCTAGGCATATGAAAATGTAATGCCCTAAATTAAATAGCCTATAATGAATATCCTGCTTTATCTACAGCCAGGATGTTAAAAAGTGATGGAACATTTGAAAGCTTGTATGCCTATAGCCTAGTTTAAAACACTGCCACACCACACTGTTTAAGGTAAAAACAAATTAATTTTATTAGCCTCTTATTTCATTATCTGTCCTCTTTAGCATATATACAGTTCATGGTCCTCTCACGTCTGACTGGTTTGTTGTCCAGTCCATCCTGCCCCGTCTGGCACATAGCGCAGCAACTGTTGCACAGCCTGGGCAAAAGTAAATTGGGGGACGGCGGTTGTCCCCATCTGCTGTGTAAGAGCATCTAAAACAGAAAATACAAGCACAATGCAAAAGAAATTAGCCTTTAAGTTAAACAGAACACCCACATATGCATACTTGGAAACAAATTCAGTAGCCTAGGCCTAGGATTTTTCAATGATCCGATAAGGCAATTTGTCCAGTGTTGTAGGCTAGCCTATCACGTTTTCCCTACATTCAAATCACTTTTCAAAATTGCCCAAGAATATGTGCATGGGTTTATTTAGTTGGTGTTAAAAAGCCTGATGGCTGAAGGGTCTCCTCTGTCCTACAGGACAGAGAGGTTCACTGCAGCGAGAGCAGTCGCTCAGGAAATGAGATGTGTCCGGTGCAGTACGTTGGTCTACCGCCCAATGATCTCCCGGTCAACCAAAAATCAATGGCTTTTCAATCATATTTCCCGGTCAACTATATATCAATGCATTTTCAATCATATTTCCCAGTCAACTATATCAATGCATTTTCAATCATATTTCCCAGTCAACTATATCAATGCATTTTCAATCATATTTCCCGGTCAACTATATATCAATGCATTTTCAATCATATTTCCCGGTCAACTATATATCAATGCATTTTCAATCATATTTCCCAGTCAACTATATCAATGCATTTTCAATCATATTTCCCAGTCAACTATATATCAATGCATTTTCAATCATATTTCCCAGTCAACTATATCAATGCATTTTCAATCATATTTCCCAGTCAACTATATATCAATGCATTTTCAATCATATTTCCCGGTCAACTATATGTCGATGGCTTTTCAACAACAGGTCGTTTCCCGGTCAACTCTAAATCGATGACTTTTCAACACATTGGCAATATATATCGCCCGGTAAACCAAATATCAATGCTTAATCAATAAAGTTAACTACAGATCAATGTTGTTCCAATGTTGTTGCCATCAACATTAATAACGTCAGGTTTCATCGATATGGTAATGGTGATTCAACATTTATAATAATTGTAGCAACAAAATGGCGCCATAGGAGGTTCGAGTTCTGAAGAGAAGCTTACCCCCTTGGATAAGACCCCATGTGGGGCATCTTTGCTGACGCCCATAACACTAAAATAAGAAAAGGGCCTCTGCAGATACAGACACCATCACACAAGGGATGATTGAGAGGGATCACTTTTGTATTGGTCCATAGGCTACATTGTTTTTTTAGGGAAATGCTATTTAATTAATCTTTAGTCTTACTTAAATTGCAAACCAGAGTGGGAGCACAAAATAATCACACAGATGTATCTGTTGTGCCAGGATGACATTTTATACAGTTCCTCTAATTTGAGAAATTTAAAATGACTCGTTTTTTGGGACGCTGGCTGTTCTGTGCTCTTGTCTCATTGGCGTTTTCAGTCCAAAATGGCGGCAGCGCCATCTAGCCTTATATATATGTCAATGCATCTAGCTGCGGTTGTCAATAAACGCTGTATAGACACTACAGCTAAAACACCAGCAGAGGGAGCAAGAGAGCCATGTATAACAGAGCCGTGTATGGCTCTGATGTATAAATATGAGCCGATGCTGCTGCTGAGCCACTGAACAGAGTAACGCTGTCTTGTAGTTAACAAACTAAGTAATAGGAATACATTGCTTACTACATAAATCTATTTTAAATCATGTTTTTAAGCTACGTGTCTCAGGGACGGCTGAGCGGTCTTTTTTAGGCCTATTTGGACTTTTAAATGAGATCAAACAAGTGTTAGTGGTTTGGACCAGTTGCGTGTAGAGCAATCACATGTGTCATTTAGTTTTTCTTGATTTTGAACCACGTTTCCTAAAACTATAAAGCTCAAATTTCACTACAGCTAAATCACCAGCAGAGGGAGCAAGAGAGCCACGTATAAGGTTAAGCCTTTGCTGCTGCTAAACCTTTGTCTCCATCAGACAAGCTGTCCCACAGCATTCGAATTTGCCTTGCCTGCTGGTTGCTGAGACACAGAGAGGTCTGGTTTCGCAGCTCCACCAAGTACTCTCCAAGTTTGTCCACGTGCTGGTACCCCGGAATATTTCTGTCATCAACAGCCTGTGCAAATGATGAAACAGTTTAGAAAATAGCAATGTAAAACCTTTACTTACATAGAGCTGTTATGACATGTTATTGATGCTGCAGATTTAATAAAATATGTGTGCATATATACTAAAAAAAGAGGTAAGCTCATATACATATCTAAATTTATCACACTGACACTTACCATATCTTCATCTTGAGCATCGACTCCAGCCTCAAAGGATGAACTAGAGGGCAGAATTGATGCACCAGAGGCCATTGCAGATGTGCTGGGAGCCAGGGTGGATGTGGCAGAGGAAGGAGCCAGGCTGGATGTGGAAGAGGAGGAAGGAGCAAGGCTGGATGTGGCAGAGGAAGGAGCCAGGGTGGATGTGGAAGAGGAGGAAGGAGCCAGGGTGGATGTGGAAGAAGAGGAAGGAGCCAGGCTGGATGTGGCAGAGGAAGGAGCCAGGCTGGATGTGGAAGAGGAGGAAGGAGCCAGGGTGAATGTGGCGGAGGAAGAAAAGGCTGAAGCCTGAACCTCCAGGAGCAGCACTGTGGGGTCATCTGTGACATCAGAGAAGCCCTCATCCTCCTCCAGGTTGTCCTCCATGTTGTGCTCCTCGACTAACTGAGCAGTCTCCTCTGAATCCGGGTGCATATCCTGCAGGGCCTGACCAGTCTGCCGGAACAGATACTGTATCCCAATAAGCTCTCCTGAAACAATAGAGGTAAAGTGCATTATTGTCAGAAGTTCAAACTTAATTTCCGACACATAAGTCCAAATCAGTTAATAAAAAATGAAATAAATACAAACATTTCAGACATACTTACCAGTGTAACGGGAAGGTGGGCAGAAATCTGGGACCATCTTCCTGCTGAACAGCTTCTCAAAATGTTGGTTGACGCAGTGAAGCAGGTCACCTGAGTAGCTGCGTAAAGCAGATGGTCCAGTAGACAGGGCAGCACTACCACGGTCCTGGTTCCACCTGTGCAGTCCTTCCAGCAGGTACACTTGGAAATTCAGGCTGTTGGCACTGGTCCCTAGAAATACATTATTAAATGTTAAATCATGAAATATTTTTTGGACTATGCGACACATGAATGAACATGTCTGATAGACACAAACCTGGTATGAAGCGGTTGAGGTGTAGATGGAAAGACTCTAACGATGTAGAGCCTCTGGCACATCTGAACATGGGCAACCGCACACCTCCCTTTGTGAGCTCCCCTGTCCTGATGTACAGAGAAACACCTGGTGGATCCTGGATGCACTTGATGTGCTTTCTTTGGACACGCCAGATGTGCTCCGTCCTCTCTCTGTCCAGCAGGGGAACTCCAAGGGAGTCGTTGCCGTTGGTCCCTATGAGCTGCTGCAGCAGCTCCTCCAGCAGCCGAGTGGTGGTCTCCTCACCGCGGGTCCTCCTCCGACAATGGAGAGCCAGCTCCTCCCTGGACAGATGTCTACTGATGTCATCAGAAGGGCTAGTGAGGCCCTGGGAAAGAAGCTGTTGCTTTTTGGCTTCGCGCAACAGAGCTAAATCAGCTGCATCCCACTCAAAAATGCACGCAGAAATGCGGGACATAAAGATTGGGTACAACTGATGAGCGTCTGTTGTGCATCCCAGGGCAAGCCGGCGCATGAAGTGCCATATATCCAGTCTTATGGTGAGGTCTGGCCACCCGCTGAATCTCGCCTGCAGCTTAGTCTCCCCTACCTCAGTACAGCAGCCACAGTCCACATACAAGGCAACAGGGGGATCCACACCAGCCTGCTGGTATCTCTTCACTAGCCCTGCTGTCATCATGTCCAGGCCAGCTCCCTCCTGAGCGGTCAGCACACTGATGAGAATCTGACCGTACTCATTTCCCACAGAGGTGAGCCAGAGTGCTGTCCCTTTGGCTGTTCCAGCAAGCTTCTTAATGATCTGTAGCACACAAAATGTACAGTATAGGGCGTCTGTTAGCATGATTCCGAAATACAGGCAGTAGTTCATAATATCACTAGCCTATTTTAAAAGATAAAAAAGATTGTTTAACCTTTTTTGGTTGAATCCATTTTTAGAATGGTGCCATAGGTCGATGTTATTCTGGCCTTGATGTCATCCACTCTTGTCAAAATGTCCTGGCTGTAAACAGAGAGGAGCCACTTACAGCTGGGCACCACAGCTGGCTCTGGAGGCTCAGGAAATACCATGGGCAACAGTCCAGGGCGTTGGAGGAAGTCCACACACTGTGTGGTGTACCTCGCTACGCGATGCAGCCACTCCTCTGTGTGGTTCTCTCGCAGCTGCTTTAAAACCCGCGTTGGGCTGTTACCGAGGCCTCTTTCCCGCAGAAGACGGATCACCCGGATGTCACACGCAAACCTTCAACAGCCATAGACAGATATATCAATTACAATGTTTTACACAATTCTGTTTGACAAGGCACAAGAGAAAAGTTACTCACTTTTGTGTCAGGATGACCCGAAATTCAGATCTGTGAGCCAAGTCCAGTTGTTTCAGGACAGTCTGGCTCCACGACACATGGGTGGATCTACATTTGGTGCAGGTTAGAGTCTCTGTCACCATATTGTAGATCCTGTCCACATCCAGGACCTGTCGTGCCCTCTTGTGCAGCCCGCCTCCTGTGAGCTGATGCTGTCCACAGACAGGGTTGGGACAGACCACCTTCACTTTCCACAACTTGTAGGGCATCCAGACAAGAAGTGGATGCGCAAAAAAGCGGTCGGGAGCAGGAGCCTGGTGGTAGAGAGGGCTTGGTTGTGGGGGAAAGAACCAGAGCTTCAGGTGGTCTTGAAGCTGCAGTTTTCCCTTGGGCCCCACCTTCATTACTGTCTTTAAAATCCATTTGTGGTCTTCAGGGGGCAAGCCCTCTGACCACAAACGGGGCAGCGATGTTACAGCTTCAGGTGTCTCTGTCCTGGAGTCAGCAGTCTTTGCAATAACAAAACAATACACAAACATACTTAACACTAGTAAAATACTAGGCTGATGCTGTACAAAGTATTAAATATAATGTTAGATTACTTACGGACACAGTGGCACACACTGCTACTGGACTGAGGACAGGTGCTGAAGCTGAAACTGTCTGAGACTCTGGAGCCTGATGAAACATGGCAAAGAATATACTCACTTTCGTTGAAATGTTCATAGCATTTACAACACAATCAAACCTTAAGTTAATGTTTCATATAACTGCTCTACATAAAACACTATTATTACTCACTGAGACAGCAATGTTGGCTGAGGAACTGGCCCTTTCGTCGGTGGGGTCGTTGACTTGGGTCTGTAAAACATTCAGTCTAAGTAACTTGTATTTATAACACAATTCAAACACTTGCTATTTGACTCTACCTTACCTGGGTTGCTATTCTGGGCCTGGCTTTACTGAGATTTGGCTTTGCCGCATCAAGATGAGCTCCACCAAATCTTGGCTTTGTAAACTAAAAGGCAATAAAAACAAATATTGTCAAACTATAATTAAGCCAACAAAATGTCAAATATTCAGGGTCAATTTATGAGTGTCAATAACTGCCCAATTACCATTGACAAATTCAATGATGGTCGCTGCTTATGGCCCACCGCCCCCGGCACTCCCAGTCCCAGTGCTGCACTCTGCTGCCCCACAGTCGCTTGGACCAGACCCGCTGTTGCAGTGTGTTGGGCCACAATGCCTTGCACCGGACTCGGTGCTTCAGTCTGCTGCTGCCCTGCTGCTGCCTGAACAGAAGTTGGTTGTTGTTTCATGGCAGCATAGATACATCACTGATTAGTTTGTGTATTGATATGCACACACACACATTTGACTCTTAAATATACCAGTGTTACCTTCTGAGTGTGGAATCCACACAGGCACTTCCTCACTTGGCCAAACAAGGACATTTGTCCTTGTTTTTGCATCGGGCATTTCTCAATCTAAAAAAAAAAGTAGTTGTACATTTGATTGAATTAAACACAGATACAAAAACTGATTTTCATTTGTGTCGTGACAGAGAGAGATCTGATGTAAATGATTTGCTCATTAAATGTTTATTAACTAATTGGAACCTAGCCTTGTATTATATTTGATACAAGTTATAATAAGCAAAATATCTTAAGAGTAAATAACGATTAATATACTGTGCCATGAATATACTCATACCCTTTGATACAGCTCGTACCACTTCGTCTGCCTGGGGGGCTGGCCTGTTTCCCTCACCTGCAGGCCAGGCCCCCCGTGCTGGCAAACTTTCTCAAGCGTGCCATCCACTCCGAGTCTCCCATGCCTTTGTGTGATTTTGCCTAGTTTGGTGACATCAATACATAAAAACAACATAAGTGCTGGAACATGTAAGTCAGACCATGGGCGTTATATTGTAATAATCATATGAAAAATGCAGTGGGTGGCATAAGATACCTAGGCTGTGTTTGAAAAAAGCTCATGAATTAACCAGATTCCATTATAAATATGTATTCTTAGTGTGTGCTGATTATCATTAATTAGAAAGCTAGTTGTATATTTTTTTTAGGCAGATAGACAGAAGACAGTGTTAATACCATAGTCATAATATTAATAATCTTATGAATAATCTGGCGTTACATACAATGGATATAATATTGACGTTGTCATTAACTTATCATACTAAGCCTACATTTATGTCATCTCTTCTCAGAATAGTTAGAAAGGCCACAATATTGTAAATAATACCCTGCTTTAAAACTTGAACAGTGTACATACTATTAATACTGTGATTGCGTGACGTTAACACTAATGGTAAATGATCACCATAAAGGTTTAGTGTCCCAAATTATTTGCCAAAAACTGAGTGTCCCAAATGATGAGGGTATTATTTGAGACAGGTTGTTGCCCTAACCATAACACCTGTTAAACAGGTGGTTTAGCGGGTTCATAATTAAGGACATTGTATTGAATTTGGGGACACTAAACTGACGTATACCCACCATAAAGGTGTTAACGTTACGTGGATGAAAGCTAAAAATAGTGACATTAAACAGAAGTTAGCTAGCTATATTATTCACGTGACAACCATGTACTAACGTCATATTCGTTTATACATCTACATTTACAAATTGGTTTTAAATATTCTCCTTCACAGTCAACGTTTTTTGTTGTCAAAACACGGTAACGTTAGTCATAAGCTAACGTTACCTAAAATCCACCTTTACATTAGCAAACTTCGGCAGACGAGACGGAGAGTTTGATAACGTCACGTTAGATAACTAAATCAATCGATATGACACAATGACAATGCTAAATTACTTATATACTTAAATATACATTATATACATACAGCACTGTAATAAACACTCACCATTTCGCTTGAGTAAATATGAACGATGGCGGCCCCCTCCGAAAAAAATCGTAGATTGGAGCTGGGAAGACGATTCGTCGCTGAATGTTGAAGCAATGTTGAAGCCGCGAATGTGATTGGTTGCAGAATGTTGAAGCCGCGAACGCCATTGGTTGGGAATGTTAAAACTACGACAGCAATTGGCCGACATTTTTCAACATTAGACAGTCGCTGGGGCGGCTGCTGGCGTTCAGGTCGCAGTCTCCTCTGGAGGCGTGCGTTCGAATCCCACTTCTGACAGAAAGCTTTTTCTTTTTTTTTTTCATCAATCAAAAGCTACATCCTGTCAGAAACATCCATTATGTGTCGGTTTCTACACAGTTGCTACACAGTGTTTACAACGTGTATTACGCATACAACATTGCCATACCAACAAATATTAAATATATACATACTTTACATTACATAGGCTACATCAGACTTAATTGTCCACTATAGTGTCAACAAGAATACATCTGACATTGTGATCTATTTATTGTACTGTATAATCATGTTATTGCAATTATGTAATAATGACATTTTTCTTGGCTGTTGTCTTTTATTCATATGTTGTATGTACTGGACAATTGGCCTATCCATAATTTACGTTAATCACTCATCTTGTCTGTTTGTTTGTTTGTTTCTTTCTTTTGTTTGTAAAGCGTCTTTGAGTTCCATGTAAAGCGCTATATAAAACTTATGTATTATAATTATTATTATTATTATTATTATTATTATTGTTATTATTATTATTACTGTCTGTGTCATGACATATTGAGTGTTTAGTAAATGTGATGGGGTGAATGATGGTTGTTTTGTGAAATGTTTTGTGAAACAAGTATTTTTCCACTCTTCTTCAAGTAGCCTATAACACTGAAACCAGTTTCAATTTGAAACACCAGCACACAACTCACTTTTTCTCACTGAAGGACCAGTTGCTCACAGGCAGGGCTGGACTGGGACAAAAAAACGGCCCTGACATTTTTGATTTTGATTTGTATATTTATGGTTTTTGTTTTATTTTTATATATAATATTTGATATTGTATTGCCATTATTGTTATTATTACTATTTTGCTTAATATTGGCTTAGCAACTTTTAAAAACAGTTTACTGTTAATTTTAACTATTGTAAGATTCATTTTTTGTTGCTTTGGAGAAAAGTGTCTGCTAAATACAATAACCATAAACATAACCCTTCCCAAAAGCTATAGTAAAGCTGAGAGTAGTATATGCCCTTGCGCTTTGGTGGTTGTTTGTCCATTTTAACGTGGATGCTAAACTTCCAGCATAAGCATAACTATTACAGCTCGTGTCTCAGGGCCGGGAGTGGGGAAGGGGGCTTCCTGGACTGGATTGGGTCAGACCAGTGCCAATAAAGACAATTAACCAATGGGCCGCTGTCAGTTCTTCATGGGCCAGCACGGCCAAAAAACAGAAAAGAAAGGCCTATAAATGCTCCTAAATGGTGGAATAAGCTCCCTGTTGACATCAGAATGGCCGAAAGCCTACGCATCTTCCGCCGAAGGCTAAAAACACTTCCGACTATACTTCGGATAATCATGAAGGGAAAAAATATATATTTATATTTCTTGAAGCAGCACTTTCATATGGCTCTTTGTAGTTTTGCTTATTTAAAGCTAATGTACTTGCACTTACTACTTCTTGTCTGGAGTTTGCACCTTCAGGGTTGAAAGCACTTAATTGGAAGTCGCTTTGGATAAGCGTCAGCTAAATGACATGTAATGTAATATAAATTATATCGTCGATTTGGCCTGCTCACAGGATGTTGCTTTTGAGTTAAACGTACATTTACAGCATACTATCTGGTCATGTGGCATTATTAAACTCAGTGCAGCAATACATTACCCCTTTGTCTTTCATGAAACATCTGGGGCCCGTTTCAGGAAGGAGGTCTGAAACTCTGAGTTGATTTGTACTGTACTGAATGTGAAACTATATGTTGCCTTGCACGCCTATGCTTTACTTGGCCAGGTCGCCGTTGCAAATGAGAACCTGTTCTCAACGGCCTACCTGGTTAAATAAAAGTTAAATAAAAAAAAAAAAGATGGGAAACTCAGAGTTTTCTGTTCCAGAACAGCTGATTTAAGTTGGTCAAATCAGACTAGGTTCACTCAGAGTTAAGCGCGTGCACCACCACTATAAAAAGGCAGCATTAATGGAGCAATGATACTATGATTCACCATGGTAACAACAACAACAAACAAACTGGTCGGTGGGAATACTCACGCGCACATACAGCGAGTTTGAACATGTATTTCATTAAAAAAGCAACACAGAGGATGCTGCAAAAGAGAGAGAATTTGCGTGGGAGAAAATTGCTGCAAGAGTAAATGTGTAAGTTCCAATATAGTGTATTAATATATATAATCATAAGAATTATATTACTGGTGAAATGGTATTGAAGCTATAATCTATTTCATTTAGGTGCAATCCTGGGGTCCTAGGCCTACTAATCCCATTCTGAGGCTGCAGCACCATCATTAACAGAATTATAATTCCTAATATTTTATTTCAAAGGGTTTACATCATTCACCTGCAATACTGTGGAACATCTTTTTAATGGCTCTTACAGGTTTGTGTCCAGGGAACAGTACAAAAACGTTTAAAAAACGTTTCACAGCGAGTCACATTCTTCTGATGGCGCTTTGCTATACAGTGGCTTTACTAATATGCTCCGCGTCACCAATGTTTGCAAAAAAAACTGTAATGTGACACAAAGAATCTGCTGGGATGTAGAGCATGTCCACGATGGGTGACGTTACTGATGTGAGGACAGATAAGGTTATGTAGGTTACATAACTGATCGACTGGGAAGAAAAACCAGACTGAATGAATGAGGAAATGAAAGAGCGCTGTGTGACAGGGAAGAGACTGAGAGAAACCTTGAGGTTTCTGGAAGAAAACCTGCTCCCGACCAGATTAGGTTCCCAGGCTCAGTTACCATAGTAACTGACTCTAAGGTTAAGTTACCTCTCTTTCTGAAACGGGCTGGAGTAACTCCTCTCTCTCTCAGGTTTGATCAACCTCCCTTTCTGAAACAGAAAACCAAGAGTTTCCCTCATCTCAGGGTTAACAAACTCAGAGTTTTCACTAAACCTGCTTTCTGAAACGGACCGTGAAGGCCAAATATGCACATCCAAAATATCCACACCAGGAGGGTGTCACTGAGTCAGGTGACAGGCCTCTGGGATCCATATGGGAGGTGCCACTGGGAAATAAAGATGGTAAAAGAAGGAGAGCAAAACACTAGAGTACGCATGGAGAGAGATGATGAAACACCCAGTGTGTGTGTGTGTGTGTGTGTGTTTAAGAGAGAGAGAGAGAGAGAGAGAGAGAGCTAGAGCGATAGAGAGAGATAGAGCAAAGTGTAGGAGAGACTCACACCACCATTAGCCACCTGTCAGTACAGGTGGAGAGAGTGACTGCTGGCCATCTGAGCCTGGAGGTTTTACTGGAGGACTCCTCTTTAACTCCTTGGAGAGTTTACTTTTCTTTCTTTATTTTTTACCTCAAGACCTTTTTTTAAGATTGTATTTGGACAGAACTGAACTTTAGTCTTGCTGTTGCCACCAGCATATGTAGGCCTAGTCAATGGTTACTGAATCCCAACACTCCGGTATTTTTTGAGGAGTGAAAGCTGTTGGAGGAGGACTGTTTTCATCAGTCTCAGTTCATCCTGAGACTGAATCCTTGAGGAGTTTTCTGTTGGTGTGGCTGTTCCTGAGACACCCATCTTCGGATAAGCTGCGTGATCATGGCAGACTTCCCGTCCAAGGTTACCACGGAAACCAGCTCCCCCAACTCCCAGAGCTCTCAGCAGGGGGGCAACAGCCTCCGAGGGCTGGCCGCTAACGTCACCATTATGATGGACAGGTCCTTTATCCGAAGCATCCCGGCCATCCTCATGATTGTTGAAATAGTATGTAACAGGTGACGCTGTTCTGTTTTTTTTTTTACTCTATTTAACTGCGTTCAGTGCAAACTTATTTCCTCTTCTGTTCTTTTCTATCAATCAATCAATCAATCAATCAAAATGTATTTGTATAGCACTTTATAACAACCGGCAGGTATCCAAAGTGCTTCACATCAGGAACTAAGAATAGAACAACATATCTTACAATAGGAAGAATGAAAACGTAGAAAACAGTAGAATCATAAAAAGGTTACATAGAAACAGGAAGAGGAAATTGTCACTCTACTACTGAGTATTAAAAGCCATTCTAAACAGGTATAAACCCCTGCCTCTCTCCACCCTTAGTTAAAAGATGGCGCCGCTGTGTGTGGCTCGCCGCTTACCTGTGCTGGAACTGTTATTGATTTGCCTGTTTTTTCTATTGGATTCTGTTTCCCTCGGTTACATCATGACTGAACCCATTGGTTGATTCATTTACAGATTTAAATGATTTACGGTTGGTGATATTCTTTATTTTTCTTAGTGTCACCACGAAAAGACCAAAACCAACCATACGTTATTCCATCTCCTAATACTTTATGACTTTCTTAACTAGACTATAACTCTCAGCCACAGGTCCATTATTTTTCCAACTGAGGACATCCATCTTTAAATGAAACATATTTATACTGTACTTTTAGTTTTAGAAAATTGAAATAATTAAACAGCTGTGCTCTGTAGTGTCAAGCAAATGTTACAAACAGGAGTAAATAGTTCATTTGTTTGGGACTAGTTTCTGCGTGGATTAATACACATTGGTGTTTTGGAGAAAATATACAGCAGCAGGACAGTCTATGTGGGATCAACTTAAAATAAATGACAGTGCCCATGTTCATCATAATGAAGGGAAATGTCACCCAGTGCACCATTGTGTTTTAATATTTTTTAGACACTAGTGGGGCTTAATGAACATATATATATATATATATATATATATATATATATATATATATATATATATATATATATATATATATATATATACACATATATATATGTATATTGTTGTTTATGTTATGTTAACAGTGCTAAGCTTCAGCTAAAACGCATTCCCCCCTCTAGTGATGTATTTGCATTAAACTCTGACCATACAAAGGACATGTGACTGGCTGCAGGAGATCTTTGTCCCCTGAAGGCCCTCTCCCCTCCTGTCACACCTCTCAGACCATCCCATCATTACACTCAACCTATAGCTTCAGTCAGAGGTACAATGTTCATTCTGTATATGACCTGAATGTTAAGTGGAATGCTTTATTGGCATTTAATGGTATAGTAGTATTCGGGCCAGTTAGCTAGGGTGTGGCAGCTGAACCCTGAGGTGATACAGGTGACACCTTTCAGCCCGACTATTCAAGAAAATCAACAGCAACCTTGGCCTATAACATTGGTGGTAGTGTGTGAGTTAGCAGAGGTAAACAGACTTTACAAACAAGTTGTTTCAATGTGAATAAACCAAACTAAACAAACTTTTACAGTACATCTTCATGCCCAGATCTAAGGCACCCATACAGGAGCATTGTCTATACACCTTTAATAAGTGTGACTAATTTATTAATAGTTGCTGGTTGTGATGTTTAAATGGCTACAGTTATGATGGCCTAAGGTTAACAAGCTGTGAACATTGGATGGAAATCGTAAAATAGAGCACGTCCACGGCCTGAAAGAAAAGTCATAAACACCACCACATGACTTTTATAAGCTCTCCCTGTTATGTTCAAGCTGCATTCATTGATTTAGATTTACTGGAAAGTGTTAGCAAACTGTTGCCTCATTTGGAGTCATGTCTCTGACCACCTGACAAATGTAAGTCAAATGTTCCAATAACTTATTTAAGCTCTGTTTTGGTCTCCACCAACTCCTGAGGGAAATATCTTGCTCATGCTGCTAAATGCTCCACTATGTTAACTAGCTAGTCGTTAACTTCACATATGGAATCATTTCACACATGTAGCACATCACAGGAGATTGTCAGTGTCAGACTGGAATAGAGCGTGCAGGAGGCAGGACATGACGCGGATTACACCACGGTCACAGAGCTGGTTCATAAACAACGAATTGCACCCTTCTTTACCCTCTGTTTGTTTTCTACCGGTTTCGGCAAGCCGCATGATAGAAACGTTATCAACATGCCCACTCGCTCGCTGCCAGGTAATTTTCTAGATAGGTTCAGGTTTGCAGTGCATGTGTGAAAGGGCCGAATATCTGTCTGCTGTTTGATGGTAGACGAGTACCGTTGGCTTTTAGAGTTTTTTTCACAGAAAGCAGCTGCCTGCGGCATCTGGAAACAGCACCGCAATGCAAATTTAATTAAAATAGTAAATTAAAGTAATTATAGCAAGGCTCTGCCACTTACTTTTACTTCTGTGTTAAAGTCATTGAAATGTGACAAGTAGAGAAGGGTCATGAAGTCAGCCATCTGGCTCAGTAGTGGCAGTTACACAGCAATATCTATAAAGTTTGCTAACATTAGCCATCAAAAGCTCATACCAGATCAAGTATGACATTCGTTGTGTTTCATTAATGTTTCAACATGCCCTTTGGCCGGCTAGCAAGCCCAAACAAGGCGTGCAATATTTCTTTTTCCACTATGGCCACGCCAAGACCTGCCCTTCAATAGCATTCACACACTACTATTGGCCAGGCGTCCATGCTTACATGTACAGGTCCTATCGACCAATCCCCTTCCTTCCTTTCCAGTGGTTCTTTTAACCTCCTTTTAATATCTAATAACCCCCCCCCCATTTTTATTCAACCAAACCTGTTTTTTTTAAGGAGTTTTTTTAAAGTGTTTTTATTCACACCAGTGGTCCCCTTGTGCCCGTGCCCCTCGCAGCACCCATTCTGGGTGTTGCGTTTTAACCCAAACCTAACCTTAACCACTCGAGGTGAAATGCCTAACCCCAACCAATCTAGGCCAAAAAGAACGTTAATCTCGCGCTAAAAAATTAACGCCGTTAAAATGGGTTTGCGTTAACGCCGTTAATAACGCGTTTCACTGACAGCACTACTTTTTACACATCATTAATACTTGCAGACTCATTTCAAGGAGGCTTGGTAATCAGCTGCATAAGTTTCTGATTTAGAAAGTTTGTGATCGAAACAATTCACGTGAATTCAACCAATCACCTTGAATTCGATGCGAGTCGCAATTTTGACCAATCACGGCAACTTTACCGCAAATTTCACCAATAACTGAAGTTTTCCGCGACTTCAACCAATCACAGCAGTCCCACATGACAGACTTTGCTTCAGTATAGTATCGTTATTGTAAGTGCAATGATAAGTTAAAGTCAAATTACTTTATGAATGTGTGTCCCAGGCCAGGCCAGGATAGGAAATGAACTAACAATATAAAGATCAACAAGCCACTGACACATACTGTATGTTCAAATTTGATTCATTCAATAAATTATAATTTTTTGTCTTAAATCCACCAGCCACTTTCATATTATACCAACGTTTGCAGCATCCTGAACCTTTTTGGTAAGGTTACTAGGAAAACTCAGCCCAGAGTAGTTTTGTTCTCCCCGAAACAAGTTTCCTTTTTATTTTTAAATAAGTATACCAAAAGATGTTTTCTAGGATTATTGATATGGAAATCAGTTGACGTAATCGCTAAATGTGACCTTATGTAACATCAACAATTTAACTGACCTCCTATCTAGTAGCGTGTCGCAGACTGTGTTAGTGTGTGTGGCAATGTCATTTTCCATTTTTCCTACTTATACTTGGGCAACAACAATAGGGGAAGAATTAAAGAAGCAAAAAGGGAAGTAGGCTACCAGAATAGTTTGAAATTCTTTCAAAACCAACAGTCACATCCATCTGCAGTAGGTGTTACATTCATAGAACAGCAGGTTTCCTGTTTCAAACTTCCAACTCCTTATGCAATATTAATACATAAAATGCCCCATGCATACTGCATTATAAAACACATCTGCATAATATATAAATGCTGGAACTAGTTTAAGAGTGCATGGTTTAACTTGATAGATGCTTAAACATGGGCGGTGAAAAGATAAAGTTAACATACAGATTTGACATTTATTTCACCTTTATCCTGAGTCTGTTTTGCCGTAATTAACATTCAGTGATAAAGCTATCACAGGTTGGATACATACGTTTATTTAAGTTGCTTCCTGTACTGCCCTGGCAGTGTACAGTAGCCTTTGTAAAGGTCAATATCAGAGTGCACACTGTGTGTGTGTGTGTGTGTTACAAAGTGAAACATGATATTTGCATACATGATAGACTGTCCTTTCATGTCCTGAGGCAAAGAGAGGAGCCTTGCGTGGTTTCTGTCTGGATGATGTCTCATTTTGTTTTAAAATAGAATAAATGGTGATTTTTAGGCTTAGCTTTTTTGTATAAATGTATTGTAAACAAAAAAGAACTTCACTGAGAATGCTCACATTTTCCATAAATCTTACATTGACCATGGTTTGTCACGTTCCCCTCAGGATGAATAGTATTGACTTTTCATATGATCACAGTTTCAATGTTTCCCATACTTTGGTTTAAGACCAAATACACGCAAAAGTAATGGCATTTCCATCCTCCTCAGGGGCACTTTGTGTTGATGCTAATTGGCAAACACTAGCATGCTAAACTAAGACGGTGAACATGGTAAACATTGTTAAACATTAGCTTGTTAGTCAGTCATTGTGACCATGTTGCCATGCTAGCATTATCATTTAGCTCAAAGCACTGCTGTGCCAAAGTACAACCTCACAGAGCTGCTAGCATGGCTGTAGACCAGGGCTGCTAACTTTTCAATTTAGTTTGGAGTGAGATTCGGTATCTGTGAAGTTGGTGGATGTTAAAGTAACACTACGTAACTTTTAGCCCTACAGGTTGTCTCATTGGAACTACAACTCACGCTACCCGACGTAAGTTGTAGTTGCAATGAGACAACCTGTAGGGGGACCGTCCCCCTACAGGTTGTCTCATTGGAACTACAGCTGCAGCTAAATGTTACGTTGCTTTAAGAGTAGGCCTTCCGTGACATTACCACCTCAGGGCCCATCACTTCTCAACCCCCAGGAATTTTATTTAAAAAGTTCAGCAGCCAAATTCACAAATTTAAAGATGAAAAGCCAAGTCAATAATCACAGTCAATGTCAATGATGAATAAGTATTATTATATCAGCATACTTTCCAACCTCCACAATATTCAATGTAACACACCTCTTGATGTTTAAAAGACAAGCGCGTAGGTTTGCATGTGGACATTGGGGACATGTCCCTACCAATATTTTGGGAGGATGTAACATGGCTGGTGCAGGTGGAGAGAGCTAGCAGTTAGCCGAAGCGCCGAGATTAGCCGACTAGCTTAAAGAGTCCACAGACAACAGACAACTGAACAGAGATTCTACACTGATACTTTTTGCTACAACATCGACCATAAAATGCCAGGTCTCCATTGTGCTTTATTTAGTTATCATACAAGCTTCCTACACCAACTCATTAATGAAGTCTCTCTTTCGTGTGTGTGTCGGCTGGTTGCAGTTTTAACTCTGTCTGTTACAAGGACAGAATTGTCCCTACCAATATTTGAGCTAACTCTTTGCATTATCTTAATGCCAGACAAGGAGGAGTAGAGAGCTGCTCAGTGTGCTTTAGGGAGGTCACGATATCAAAAATCTAGTAGTCGGTACTGATACCATCAAAAGTACACAATACTCGATACCAAAGTCGATACCACAGTGTTTAAAAACAAAAAGAGGAAAAAACATTTGGGGGGATTGGGACTGTCTCATATCACTCTATTTTCAGTGTCAGTATATATTTTTTCTACTTTCTGTCACTGTTTTGGTGTGAAGTGGAGGGGGAAAGGAGATAATAGATGTAATCTAGAGAAAACGCTTGTCTGTCTTCCATGAGTTCCCCTGGAACTCCCAGACAGCAAGCATGTTTAGTTTAATAGTCTGTTTTTCACATAGAACCGGGCTGGTTAAAGTTCATTTAACTGACTGACGTTCTAGAGGTCTGCTAAAACAAGCGCTAAAGTTAGCTAATGTCAGCTTTGGGAGCAAACGTTAGGCTGTGACTAGTCTATATCTTCGACGTTGCGGTGCCGCAGGAAATTCTGCCAGATGCATGCTTTTTCACCGATATCCATTTCCTTCCGCTTTCTTTGTGTTGCTGTTCTAAACTCTGGTGGATTTACGAGGACTATGGTTAACTGCTCCTCAGATCTCTGCAGGGTAAATCCAGACAGCTAGCTAGACTATCTGTCCAATCTTGAGTTTTCTCTCGAACAACTAAAACAACTTTGAACATACATGTCCCACCAAAACAAGTTCCTTCCTGAGGCTATTTTGCAGCTGTACGTTTTTCTCCCACCCTGGAATGCTGTGTGGACCACCCAGACCCTCCTCCGCAGCGCTGTGGAGGCTGACTGCGATCAAGCAGTCGTGCAGGGCAACGCACTCTGTTTTTCTGTGCTGGTTGGCCTTCTTCTTCTTCTCCAGCAATTAGCGGCAGACTTGCACAGTGTACTGTGTACTGTGTGTACTGTCCCTGTCACGTCCGGACGAATTGTATCCCCCGGAACCTACAGTAGCTACTGTAGAAAAAAAACAAGTAACGTTACGTTTTCCAAATTTTGGCACCGACTTGGTACCGAAGTACCGGGTCTCGTGACATCCCTAGTGTGCTACAGTTATTTTGACTGATAAAACGTTTGGGGTGCTCACACAGTGGTCAGTGCATGCTGTATTATATTACTGTAAGGATCAGTGTAGCAGTTTCAGTAATAATGGACGCGCTCATGCTGCGAGCATGCTCATGCTGCATCTGTGCTCCTAGTAGCCGATTTCATTCGTAGTTTCGGTTTTCTGCCTCTGGTGATAAACTTTGTTCCATTCAGAGTCCCAAACGGGGTTCTGTGTCTGTCAGAAGGGGATACATTCACTGTAGGCCTACTACCATATCAGCAGAGCAATAACGTAATGCACAGCAGACTACAGGACAGGTGGATTTCTTCTAGAAATATTGTGACTTTATTCACATTATAATACAACCTTATTCTTCTAATATTACAACTTTTTCCTCAAAATATTATGACTATTCTCCAAATCTCAGAGAACACAGATGGGATAATTATATTTTGAATGTGAAGACAGTTTTGAACATGAGCAGAAGTCTCGCTGAATATGAGCTATTACAGTCCAATGGTTTATAAATTAGTTAAAATAAATCAATGTATCATTAACATGAACAGGTGCCAAATGCACATTTAAGAGGTTAGTTCCCCAAACAAAAGGCAGAAAAGAGGAGGGAAGAGTAAATAATGCCTACATGTGTGTTGACTCAGCAGAAATAACATTAAAAGAGATAAGTTGATCTACAGGAACATACACATTTGAAAGCAACACAGAATCAGAGCCTTACTGCATTTGTTCCATTATATTTTTATATTTTAAATTGTCATTGTGTGTTTACCTTTACATAACTTAAGACATTTCCACCATACATCAATGCAGAAAAGGGCAGAAAAATTCACCAGAATGCCAAAAATTTAGTTTTTATTGCCTCATTTGCTGGCTCCCTCTGCCCTTGGCAGAAGGAACTGTATGTCAAAACGACATGTTTGATGTGCACATAGTCATGGGGGTTTCTGTTATTTTACAACTGTCTGATGCTGGTTGCACAACATGTAACCAGCCGATCTGTCTGATCTGCGCAACATCATTTCAGTTAGAGACTGCAGATGGAACAGATAGCTGCTGCCTTCTGATGGATGTAAAAAGAGTCACCAGTGTAAAGGCCTTCAATACTAACTGTGATGAGCTTTATTGTTGATATAGACGGCATTAATGCCATAACCACTGGCTGACAAGTCAGCATGATCATGTTGCAGAATAAGTATTGTTGCTGTGACAATAATTAACTAAACTGTACTCGGGTTTGTAAATTCATGTTTCAGTTCCTGCAGCAAACAAAAATAGATCAAAGATAAATCAAATAATCTAAAATGTACCCATGCTAAAGTTGACTAAAAAGAGGAATAAAAAATCATCTTTTGGAAATTGATCTTAATGCATTGATTAAAAAAATTAGGAAAAATCCAACATTTAAGGACACCAATTTTCTTTGTAAATGAATAATGTATCGTAAATGAATAAATGTTCTTCCTTAAAATACAGCGGACAGAAGAAAGTACATCCCTATGTTAAATTCCCATAGAGGCAGTTTATTATTAAGGCCAGTTATTTCATGGATCCAGGGTACTATGCATCCTGATAAAGTTCCCTTGGCCTTTGGAATTAAATTAGCCTTAAATCGTCTACAAAATAAATATTTCAAAGTTGCTGCTGCATCTAGTGATGACACCAGAACCAAGGGCTCCATTGTTTTGCTGTCACGGAGATGCACACTCACCGTAGACAAAAGTAGTAATGACTCTTCAGGCAGGATATCATATATATGTAGCAATAAGGAGTAGGAAAATAGCCTTTGTCTCAGGATATGCAGCGGCTACATATGATGAAAGCTTTTTCCCACGCCTAACCAATGAATTGCTTTCTCTCAATGAATACTCACTAATTATAGGGGGAGACATGAATGCGGTACTAGACTTGAATCAAGATAGATCAGGGGTCAGCCACACAAAAGCCCAAAAACACATATCGGACATGTTTAATGCAGTTGTGGAATCCCATGATCTTATGGATATATGGAGAATGCACAATCCTACTAGCAAGGAGTCTACCTTTTTTTTCCACACATCACCTCACCCACTCCCGCATTGATTATTTTTTGTGCTCCAGTGTAATTAAGGCAATGTTCCACACAATAGCAATGGAACCAGCAATCCTGTCTGACCACAGTGCACTGATAACCACATTCCATTGTGATATGTTAGGAGAAAAATCTATAAGGTGGCAATTTAATAATTCCCAAAACACAGCTTTTAATACAGAATTTGGAGCCAAACTAGCAGAGTTCATGTCAATCAATACTGGCTCAGTTTCGGACCCGGCGTACATCTGGCAAGCCACTAAAGGATTTATTAGAGGTTTCACATCTTCCTTTGCAGCAAATTTGAAGAAAAAGAGAGAGGCAAGGATTGAGGAGTTGGAATAACGTTGTAAATTGTTAGAGCAATCTCTTAAGACTTGTTTTTCTAAATCTACACATACTCTTTTAGTCACAAATCGAGCAGAGCTAAATGACTTGCTAAAAGGGAGAGCTGAATTCATAATGCACAGAGGCAAAATTACTATTTTAACGGCCGTAAACCAAGCAAATTGCTAGCTCTGAATTTAAAACAAAGTGAGTCCAGAGCTGCTATCAATAGCATCCGCACGGACCGAGGTATCTCAACGAATCCTAAGGAGATTACTGCCACTTTCCAATCCTTTTATTCAAAGCTGTATGAATCCTCCTGCAATCCAGATCCGACGCAGTGCCAAAAGTTCCTAAAAGAGCTAAACCTGCCTCTTCTTGACCCAGAGGAGGCAGAAGAACTGGGTCAACCTATTACGTTAGAGGAACTCAAATCAGCGCTAAAAACAGCTAAAAAAGGGAAAACACCGGGGTTGGATGGAATTCCATCGGAACTCTTAATACAGTTCTTTGACACACTAGGACCTATTATTTTACAAACTTTAACCTCGGCCATTGAGAGGGGCACCTTTCATCAACAAACCAACACTGCACTAATTTTGGTCATACACAAAAATGGCAAAGATCCTACGGAGTGTTCAAATTACAGGCCCATCAGCCTCATTGGGACTGATATTAAGCTTTATTCCAAAGTCTTCATCGAGAAGCTAGTCACCCTGACCAATCAGGGTTCATACCAAAGCATCAAGCTGCAGACAATATATGCAGATTACTGTTAATGATACATGTAATAGAAGAAGCCAAAAACCTCCCAACAACGGCAGCAGTTTTATCACTGGACGCAGAAAAGTGGCAAGTAATGGAGAGGCTTGGTTTGGGAGTCAAATTAATTGACATGGTACGTACTTTGTATGCGTCATTCCCCATCGCGTGGGACGCCCGCTTTTTCCCATGCTATTTGCGATCTCTCTTGAACCGTTAGCCCAGGCCATGAGGCAAAATAAAATATGTAATTAGATTAAATTCAATAACAACTCAATATTGTTACCCTTAGGTTTCTGAAGAGCCAAAATAAATTTGAATAGGCCTAAATAAAGAAAGCGGAAGGGCTGAGAGTAGTCTACGTACTGTCTCTCCATGGCTCTGCAAGGAAACACTGACAATGTCGAAGTAATATAGAATTATCATACAATTCGGCTGTTTTGGGCTGATAAACTCTCAAAACCCATTTTATACTACCTAACCAGCACCAAATGGCACACAGACAAATTTGACTAGCTGGTGAACATAGTGCAGCATATAGGCTACCAGCTAAAGACACAGATATTTCCCTCAGGAGTTACAGGATACAAAATGGCCAGGTGGCCAACAACACCACTCAAAAAATGTGTAAATGGGCAACTGTTTGCTAACATGTTAGCCATATCAACATAATGGTAATATTATGTTGATGTTGCACAGCTCACTGCCCCCAAGTGGCCAAAAATGGATTATGTCTTTTATTAAGTCTTCTAGATTTGCATTTATCTTTTAAAGGAACACGCCAACTTATTGGGAATTTAGCTTATTCACCGTAACCCCCAGAGTTAGACAAGTCGATACATACGCTTCTCATCTCCGTGCGTGCTGTAATGCTGTGTGACGGCTCCAGCGGCATCAGGCCAGCACAGAACATGCAGGTGAATGGTTCCAGTAATCCTACTGCTCCGAATAAGTGACAAAATAACACCAACATGTTCCTATTTACATGTTGTGATTTATAGAGTCACAGCGTGTACAAAAAACAACGTAACATGAGACACAGCCGTCTTCTAACTGTAAACAAACCGGGAACTATATTCTCAGGCGGAAGAATATAGTACTTGGGCGGAGTGATATGCTCGCAGCAAGCCTGTCTGAGAATATAGTTCCCGGTTTGTTTACTGTTAGAAGATGGCTGTGTCTCATGTTACGTTGTTTTTTGTACACGCTGTGACTCTACAAATCACAACATGTAAATAGGAACATGTTGGCGTTATTTTGTCTCTTTTGTCACAATTTGGAGCAGTAGGCTAGTTGGAACCAGTTACCTGCAGGATCTGTGCTAGGCTAAGCTAATGCTGGAACCGTCAGACAGCGTTACAGCACGCACGGAGAAGAGAAAGGTATGTATCGACTTGTCTTACTCTGGGGGTTACGGTGAATAAGCTAAATTCCCAATAAGTCGGTGTGTTCCTTTAAAGATGCCCACTCATACTACTGAAACCTCATATTAACTTTTGCTGATTAAGAGTGTATTTGTGCTCCAAACAAGGAGTGTGAATTTTGGGGGCTTAACATTTAATAAAATATTTAATAAAATGTTAACCCATCCCTTTACAGTTGCATTGGCATACAATTGTGTGAGGTAGAGGCTACAAGTTCTCCCTAATGTGGTCAATTAATAATTACATATTCAATTTAAAAAAATTTCATGTTCATGTTTTGTAATTTCATCCTGTTTAAGTTGCTGTCTCACTTCATCTCTCTCTTCTTCTTGGTTGGTCTGTCTTGTTTTTCTCTCTCTCTCTCTCTCTCTCTCTCTCTCTCTCTCTCTCTCTCTCTCTCTCTCGCCTCCCTAGCTTCTGGGGCTGCTTCAGTGGGCGTTGATAGCCGGTGCCCCCTACACTTTGCTGCCAGTGTATGGCTGGGTGATGTTTGTGGCCGTCACTCTGTGGATCCTCACCACAATCCTCTTCTTCATGATCCTGTTCGGCGCCCAGCAAAAACTCACGTTCATCCCCTGGCCCCTGACGGTAGGAAGGGACGCGGGTGGGGGGGGAGGAGAATAGTGGAATGATGCATTGCATTTCTCATTGCTCGCATGAGAAAAACATATTATTTTTTTAGAGTATCTCTCTACTTGTTCTAATAAGGGGGAGAGAGATACCATTGACACCACTGAGTCTCCCTGTGCAGGTGATATTCCAGATGTGGACTGGCCAGCAAGGCCCACTCTGATAATCTCTCTGCTGTCTTCTAGGCAAGATCTTAAGGCATTTGGTCATTGAGTGCATTGTTAAATGGTGCATAAATAAGAAGAAGGCAGCAGAATTTAAAATAAAGTGTCACTGTCAAGGGTCATTTAAGGTTTGGTCAAATAAAAAGAGGCTAATGAAATAGGACAGTGAATTAGAATATGCAATCAGAATGCCAGAGCAGTGGAAGAGGAGGCAACATTTAGAAAAGCTGGCAAGGAAAAAGACAACGTAGAGAAGATGAGCAAGATTGTAATAGAAAAGTAGGGAACAACCTGGACAGAAAGAAGAAGCCCTGAGGATATGTGGCTAATGTTTCTCCTGTTTTGTTAGGTGATGGTGTATTTTGCCGGAGCCACGGTCCTCTATCTGACCGCCTTCCTGGCCAACGCAGCATCTGTGGACCCCTTCTACATTCCTTGGTATCCGCGTTTCTACCAACAAATGGCAGCAGCCGCTGTAAGACGCCTACACCACTAACACTGCCTCAAATACAAAGAGCTTGTTAAACATGCAAGAAACACTCTGAGGTCACCCTCTGACAATGTTCCTGCAGAGGCAATATCTAGGCCTGGAGTCTTCCATTCATTAAGTCATCCAATGTTGGAACACCGGGCACATTTTGTGTGTTTTCCCTCCCTTTCACTGCCATCACTGTTTGACTATAGGTGTGTTTCTGAAAGCCTGTTTACTTACAGTATCAGGTTGTTGTGGCAGGTACGCACAGCCGAAACTTGGGAGGCAGAATAAGAAAAAGGGTGAGGCCTTCTTATGGCTCTGAAGCAAGTCCAGTTTTTTTTTCTTCTTTTAAATCTGGTTACCTTTGTACCACAGCTGCCACTTGCTCCTCCCCACTGCTGAGTCAATGTTCCATCAAAAAGAAGAAAAACAGGTGGATCAGGGCAGCAGTTAAAAAGTAGTGTGTGTGTGTGTGTGTGTGTGTGTGTGTGTGTGTGTGTGTGTGTGTGTTTGTGTTTGTGTGAGGCAAACAATGTCAAACTAAAGATCCCCATTATCAGGAAATGCAGGCTGGATATGTTGTTTTATATCCTGTTCAACAGGCTAAAGTCCATGCTGGTTTACAGCTACGGTAGCATCCAGCACATATGATTTCACCCCCCCCCACACACACACACACACACACACACACACTCTTGGCCCTGGCCCGTGTCCAATCACAAACTCTTTATCAGTTGCATTTTACTACCTCTGAGGCACACCAGTCATACGTTATCATTTACTAGAGATAATGACCAATTAAGACATAGCCATTTAAAGTTATTGTAGTTATAAAGTTATCACAAGTAGCTAGCTGAAATATTTATAGATGTGAATACATAAAGGTGTAAAGTTATCTTTGATTTATGTCAGCAGTTGGAGATTTGAGACCTTTGCTTTGCTCCATAAAGTCATTAAAGAGGAATGATTTTCTTTCTCATCCCCTTTTAACGTCTCTCTGTTTGTATTTCTCTGCCTCTCTGTTCAGTTCTTCGGTGCTGTGGTGACCCTGGCGTACGGGGCCAGTGCCTTCTTCTCCTATTTGACCTGGAAGGGAGATGGAGGAAACGCTGCCACCACAACAGTGCCGACCTAGGACTCAATCCTGATCCTAGAAAAAGATGCGTTGTGTTTTTTTTCTCCCCTCAAGATACTGTAGGTGTAGGTAGTATTACCAATGAGATAAAGCCTAATCCAGACGAAAATATCCTATATTATATATATTTTTCAGTCAAACTCACTTTTACCGTAACATTATAAAAAGAAATTGTACATCAGCACTGGATTGTCCACATAAAATGTACTGTATCACATACTACAACACAATATTTCTTTGAATACTATTGTATATACATAAATAAAGCAGAAAGTGCCTTAAATTGTTGGTAATATTACAGCATATTGGCATACTAGCACCTCCAAGTTGTATTTTAAATATGCAGCCTATAGCCTAATGGCAGCTAATGGGGATCCCAAAAAAAGAATAAAGAATAACCAAATCCCCTAACCAGTACCTCTTAAGTTCAATGATTCATTTGTTATCTTTGAAAATAGCCAGGCTAGCTGTTTCCCTGATTCCAATCTTTGTGCTAAGCTATGCTAACTGGCTGCTGGCTATGGCTTCATATGTAATGTAGCCTACAGTCATGCGAGCGCGGTGTCAATCTTCTCATCTGAGTCCCGGCAAGAAAGCGGATAATCTTATTTCCCAAAATGTCAAACTATCTCTTTGAAGTAAGGTCACCCAACTATGGAAGAAGACCTTACGATGCAAAAACAGTGATTTGAACAGCAGAGTGAACACAGTTGTTTGTACATATTCTGAATGCCATACTCTAACAAGTCTTAATAGTAAAATACTATTGTAAAATATATAAATTACTTTTATACTATGGGAGTAAAGTAACAATATCAGTGTGAACGGCTCTAAAAGGGGGTTCTTTGGTCAGTCATCGATGTAAAGATCAGATATTTGATTTATATAGAGTGCATGTGCCTTTATGAAATGAGTTTGTTTTTGTACCAAGAATTTAAATACTTGTGAAATCCTGTGGGGCTCAAACATGCACTTGTTCAAATAAAGCACTTGGGTGATTTCAAGTAAGGCTTTTACCTGTTTATTTCAAAAATATCTTTTTACTGGCAAATTAGACAACAACAGTATTTCACCGGTGACATAAATATACGTTTACAATTACAGCTGTCATGTTAAGACAAGGAGAAAATACTTTGACGTTGTACTGAAAACTACACTGTAGATTTTATTTCTAATTGCAGACACACACACACACACACACACACTCTCTCACACACACCCACAATCACTAAGTACATTAGAAATCCCTTTCATAGGCACAAAACTCAATCCAATGAGTTCAAACTGACCAAATAATTTAAAACTTCATAAAACATATATTAGTTCCGCTATATTCCTAATAACATTTTTTTTTAAAAAACATACCAGGCAAAGAGAGCAGAGCCAAACATTCAATCATATCAAATGGTTTCCCCTGCTTACAAGGGGATTTGGTGATGCCATTAGCAGAAGAATGAGTAGGATGACCTGAAAAACACACAGACAAATCTAGTACCAGCATCACAGTACTGGGTTCCTTCTCCCCAATCAGGCAGAACTAATAAATGCAAACTCCTGATAAAAATATACAGAAATAAGAGTATATGTAACACCAGGATTAGGCCTCTCACCTGCAGATTACAGTTAAACTAATGTGAATATTTCAAGTAGTCATTATGTCCAGTGCAGTGCTTAGGGAGCAGAAAGAAGCCAAAAGCTTTCATCTTCACTCTTTATCTACAAAGAGCCTCTTACCTCTTACCCATACCATCCCACCTGCCACATAAAACACAGAGGAATGCATTTATGAATTTGCCGTTATGGGTCATTTGTACACAAACTGTAGATTTATGGGGAGTGTATCCAGCAGCTCACCATTAGAGTACCACAAAAAAAAAAAAACAAGCTCACAACTTTGTGAAGGCCAATGGACAAAATATATATAAATGTTTGACTTTTTGAGTGTGAGTGTCACTGGGATTGAGTGGAGCCGATGTGTTTGGAGCCTGCAGGGATCAGAGATGTGACCACCAGCCCTTGACTCAGGTCCAGACCTCGGCCCTCCTTCTCCTAGAAACATACAGATGCATACAGCTGTTATTGAAGCATAACATTACAAACAGGAGTCGTAAAAACTTGTTTTTGACTAATTAACCCGCAGAAATCAGTCGAGATTCAAATGGACTTGAAGGAAGGCTGAAGCTAACAGTAATAAGAGACGCGTTTAATTATGGAATATGGCACCGATACCTACTAGAAAATAGAAATAGAGCATCCTAAAGTTGTTGAGCATCTCAATGAAAAGGGGATTTAAGATGTTTGCCAGTTTACAGACAACTCACAGCTCTGTATTCCAGGAACATCTCCTTAAAGGCCATGAAGTCAGTGAACGTCAGCAGCATGTCAAAGATGTCACCTGGCACTTCCTCTTTGTGTTGCCTGCAGATGGAAGAGACCCACATGGTGAATCCAGTCACATTGGAATGCACTTTTGTGCCACCTAGTGGCCCGCTGCAAAATAATATTTCTTAGGCGCAACAGGTGCATCAAACAAACCACTGTGTGAGCTGACTCATTGCTTTCAATGACACCAATGCATGCCACCAACTTAGAGTGGAATTAGAGTGGTTTAGAAAAACAGCCAGAATAAGATGGACTTCCGGGAGAGTTGTGTCACATCTTACATTAGCAGCTCTGTGAAAGTGTTCATGTTGAAGGCGGGGATCCTCTCCACCAGCTGCTGCTCCAGGTGTTTCTCCAGCAGGTCAACCTACACAACAGACGTGAGTGTTATTAGGCATCTGGTCTTAGTTTACCTCCCTGACTACTACAGACGTTCAGTAAAAAGTCAGACTCTTCGATAGCGCTGTAAATTGAAATTAGAGACAAGGTGATATGACGATCATATTTCTAGAGATAACTTTACGCGTATTGGACTTAAGACAGCGTTATAAAAATCAGATAATTGTATGTAATTTTCCTTGAAGACAGGTGTGGGAGTTCCATTAGACCACAGCGAGATGGTCAGCAACTCACATACTCATTGAAGATAAGCGTGTAACTGAGCTTGTTCTCGTCAGAGTCCTCAAACTCCAGGTAGTGTTTCTCCATGAAGCTCTGCTGAAGCTGCTGGAACTCCTCCTCTATAAGCAAAAGTAATGTACATGTAGAACATCACGTATCTTCACCACTAACTGGTGAAACACTAAAGACTGATATGTCTTCAGCTGGTTTAGTAAAAAAAAAAGTCTCAGGATAAAATATGGAAATGATGTACATATGTACAATTTTCTTTCATGCATTTTTCACCATTCTCACAGAACAAATAAAGACCAGTTGAAGCAATTTAAGAACCTAAATCCAAACGTCTTTGTATAGGTCTAATAAAGCTACAGAGGCCTTCATTTTTAGGCAAAAAGGAAACTTTTCTCACATTCAGTCGCTTTATCCATTAGTTTTCTAAGCATAAAGACTGTCGACTAGGGCTGGGCGATATGGAGAAAATCAAATATCACAATATTTTTGGCCAAATACCTCGATATCGATACAGCAACGATATTGTAGTATTGACTATTGGTGCTTTCACAAAATATTTACAAAATGAGATTTTTTATAAATAATCATCAGTAATGTGGGTATAATGACTAAGTGGGTAAAGGCAAATAATAGAACAGTTACAACAGTCTGGTAAGTTCAGAAAATGACATCTACTGTCGAGACATGTTTTACAACATAAGAATATGACAATCGCTTCTTACTGCCAGATTGTGGAAATATATATATATATATATATATATATAGAATATATAGAATATAGAATGGATTCATCACTTATCCTACCCATGATGATGTCCTCTATGCAGCCAATAACCGCATCAAAAGCTGCGTCTGCTGCTGAGGAACTGGAGAGGAAAAACCAAGAGAACACGATCATATCACTTAAAGGTAGACTTTATATATATGCAGTATATCACAGCTATGTATTAATTCTGCTTTCTCTAGCTGTGGACTCGAGTCTCAAAAATGAAAACTTGAGACTTGACTGCTAAGTAAAGGCTCAAGTCTTGACCTGGTAAGGTCCCAGATTAATAAGAAATATACCAAAGACAGTGGCAGACAAGCCTTTCATGACCGCACAACACAGCTTGAACATTTAATTATCTGGCCTTTGCATTTCACTTAGAGAACTTGACCTCACAAAGAAACAAAAGCAAGTATTGGGACTTGAAACCCACCTTGAAATAGCAAAGTTTTCTTCTTCCATGTCAACCATTTCTACGATGTTCTCTCCACAGCCTCGCACATCTGGAGACCGAGGGGAGGCAACGTGTGATATACATATATTCGTGTTCATGTGAAATCAAAGCTGTCAAAGCTAGCTATACAAACAGCTAGCCAACGTTAACGTTAGGTGAACCAACAATTGTCCTTTTTCAACAAAAGCAATATTTCGTTGAATGATAAAGCTGCCTGTCAGGCCTAGCTAACGTTAGTTTTGGTCGTTACTGAACGATAACGTTAGCTGGCTGGCTAACGTTAGGTAAGCTAAAGGTTAGCTAGCTAGCTAAACACATGTTAGTGTTAAATTAATACGAACTGTCAGAGTTGGTTAGCTATATTTCGCATTTTTCCGAGCTAAATTATTACTTTACACCTCCCTTAAGCTCCAGGCATGTCAGTTAAATTAATTGAATCGACTTACTTCGTTCCTGGATGTCCATGTTGTTTAAATAAATCGCTAACGTGTATGGTAAATGGTTGTTACCAAGGAAACGGCGAACATGTGCGCAACTGAGTCCCGTCCGGTAGGATAAAATATGTGCACGTTGGTTCCTACCTAAGAACATATCAGTGGGATTAAAGAAAAAAAATGAGACACAAATTCTTCTTCTTCTTCTTTTTAAGACATTACTGAGACAAAGTCCCCTTACTTCCTGTACTGGAATATCACTCAGATTTAAGTAAATAATCTTCAATTTTTAATTATAACCACATCTGTCCTGTCACTCTTTACTAACCGTATAAGCATTGGTATGGCCCTTTGTTGTGATCGACTGTTATTTCAAGAATTAATAGCTGTGTAACTCAACGTATATTAAGAATCAACACATTTCATTTACTCACAAATGTTTGAGGCCAAGTTTTAAAACTGGAAAGCCAGTGTTAAATAATCAGACTATCATTCCTGGTTTTGAGATAAAAGATGCGTTGAGATGTAAGTAAACACCACTCATACAAAAAGAAAATCACATGAACATACATTTATTACAAATATCACAACCCAGGAAACAATTCTTCAATCACATCTTTGGGAACTGTGGGGCAAAATTCCTTAATAGATGTTTCAAATACAATCCATGACTAATTCTTTACAATCCCGAATGTCATCTCAAGCCGTAGAAGCAAACATAAAATTTCTCTCACCTGCATGTACAGTATAAGGTGCTCCAGGAATACAACAAAGCAAACAGTGACCAGACCAGTCTTTTGTCCTACTCAGAGATGCATGTTACGTTTTAGAAATAATTCCAGTAGTCTGAATGGTTTTACAGATCCTGTTCATGCAATTTGGTGAAGTAGTAACACTTCCATAAATAACTTGACCAAAACAGATGCAAACCTATTCAGCTTAAGAATTTGAAATGTCATTGGATCTCATTTCATCACCGGTTTCCCAAATACAAATGTAATTTAGTCAACCCAGAGATGCTTCAAGTAAAGGATGGACAGAAAGACAGAGGAAAACATAAGGTTCTTACAAAGACGGAGGGAAAAAGATGAAAAAGGAATTGGCTAAATGAGAGCAGAGAGATTTGCTATGTTATATAAAGCACGGAGAGTCTCAGTCTGAAAAGATACACTGGAAGATACACTTCCAACCTGACAAACGTCTTTTGACAAGATCAATTCTGTATGCCGTTTAGTAGCAAGTTAACATCCTTTTTTTCCCCCCCCGTACTGAAGCCCACACTCTTCAGCTCACGTCACCATGTTGTGGCGGGTAGTTTCTTTGCTAATTCATGTCAAGTATTTCACTGCCAAATCAGACCCAGAATGACAACATCTTAAAAATGACCCAGGGATATTTAGTAAACTGATATTGAGGGAAAAAAATATTCTCTTCAACATTTCACATTTGTTTTAAGCAATTTACTCATCGGCTAATACAACACTGTCAATCAACAAAACCTGTTGTACCTCTCAACCAAGTTTCTACATCAGCGATCACCATCATTTATATTACAAAATTAAATCAAATCTTGAGGATTGAAAATAGTCGTCTTAGTTACAGACGCAGGGTGTTTGTCATTAAAAACAAAAATGATATCATGTTACTTATGCTGCACCTCAATGGAGCCTGACTCATGGTGGAGCTGCATTACAAGTAGTTGCCAAAGTGTTCACCTATCGAGCAATCCAAAATAAATTCAGAAGGTGGTGGTGGAAAATTAATTATATACTTCCGCCTCAATGGCTCTCCAAACTTTAGCACTTATAACTGGGGAAATAAAACAAACATCTCATTGCATTTACAGATACATTTTCTGTAAAAGTGCATCTGTGTATTTATTTTTTTGTGCACAAAAAGCAGCAGGGTCAGCCATGCTTTAAATCAGTTACTTCTAATACAGATTTAAGTAGCTTAAGAATTTTTTCATCAACGTTATCGGTAGTGTGACAGCCAATGTGATTTTTAACATTTGCTTTTGTAAACCGAATTGGAAAACTAAACTCTTTGAATAACTCCAATTTTAAAGCTTTAAAATCTGATATTTTGCCCAAGGAAGTCTTTTTTTTTTTTTCTCCCCCAATGGCAAATCCTACCAGTGGGCGATCAATCTGTACAGACAGTGAAGCTGACCAAAGGATAGGTGTTGCTATAACCTCGAAAAAAAAAAAAAAGGAAAAGAGAATGAAAATGCTACCTCGAGAACTCCATAATTCGCATATCTATAACCAAAAAACATGAAAGTGAGATTTTTCTCAAATGTATCTGTACCTTGAGTGTAATACTGTACTACAGGCTGTATTCTTTTCGGTTAGCCAGCCCTTTCAGATCTGCAGACGTGTGCATGACGACGACTGGGATTAAATAGTAGTAGCCTCTGGACTGAAAGCGCAGTGAGATCCTCATATCATAGAAAGGATGTCTGATAACTCTACACAGGAGCTTGCAGATGAGAGGTTGGTTCCATCTGTAATCTCGGGTAAATTGTTTTTGCTGTTCACTTCTGCTCTTTTTGTCTGAAATACACACGTTGGTAGAAAGTTGACGATTCTTGGCGAAGCTTCTGCAGTGAGTTGCCAGAAGGATACAAAAGAGGAGATGTAGGTAAATGGGAGAAAGCTCCTGGGGATCCAGCTGTGGTTTATTTCCCCTCCTCTCATCTCCTCTTTTTCTTCTCTCCACCCCTCCGTCGTCGCCTCCGCTTACCAGAAGTCACAGTTGTGGTATCGTCACAACATTGTGGCACCGTCCTCACAGCCCTGCTGGGTGAGAGGGGATTAGAGGAGGAGGCTGTAGGGCTTGGGTGTCTCTCCTTATTAGAGAAGGGGCAGGAGGTTTGTCAGGAGACATGTGCAATGAGTCTAACGCGGGTCTGGATGTCCTGGCGGCACAGGGGGCACGTCTCTAACTGTAAGGCACACTCCATACACATACCACTGGAGGAAGATGGGAGGGAAACAAAAGAAAGTTTTTATTATCCAGTCATAGAAACTACAGTAGAAAATTGGCTTAGGTATTAGTTTAACATATTATTTACTAAGACAAGCTGCTCTCAAAGATAAAATCTCAATCTCAAAAATATTTTTGACCTACAATATATTTATTAAACCAGTTTGAATAGTTTGGGACTTTCAAGCGCTGTTTGGTCACACCAGATGCACACATACCCATGTCCACAGGGCCGCAGCTCCGTGTCAGCCATGACGTCACAACACAGCGTGCAGCAGTTGTCTCGGATGCTAACCTGCTTTAGTAAGGCCAGACGCCGGTGTCTGTGAAACACACACACGAACAAACAAAGCAGATTAATATTTCCATTTTCTTCGGTATAATGATGACAACTCAGCGCTGCAGATCGTCATGAAGTACTTGCACTGTGGCAAGTACAAATTTAAACATATTACTTCTTGCCTCTTACTTCTATTAACGTAAATAACTTTATGGAGTGTAAAATCACTTAACTGCAAAGCTTTAACAACATAGCTTCCAAATACAGGACGAGAGGGATATATTCTTGAATCTAAAAAGCCCACTACTGTTATTTTACCAAGCTACTAACAGAGCCCAACACTCATGTGTTTATGCTTATTCATAAATCTATTCATTTTCTTCACTATGTGTATACATTACAGATTTGCTGTGGGACAGTTGGCCAAAAGGGCATGTTGCAGATGTTGGTGGCACAGACAGGAACGAGTCAAGATGTGGGTTGACTAGCCATTTGATTCATTATTTTTGGCTGGACCGCAGCAATGCAAGGCCAGCGCTACAAACGCGAGTGTCTGTCAAAGAGTAGGGCGCCGAGCGATGGAGATACACCGTTGCTCTGAGCGAGTGATGACGTGAGTGTTTCCCCAATTAATCTGTGCGGCAGTCAGCTGGTTTGTCTCCGCTATCGCAGATCAATCAGCTGATCCACTTCCTCAATATGCGGTTGTCGACGCAGTTTTAATGCAGGGGCTTACAGGGGATCAAGCCCTAGGGCTCGATGACGTGAAAAGGGCCCATGAGGCTTGAGTATAAAAAAAGAAAAGAATTCACAGAAAGAAAAAAAATGAAAAAAATCATGCCTTGACTTTGTGTGGTTTTGTGTTAGTTGAAACTCAGATAAGATAAACTATTCAAATACCAGAAAAGAGTACACATCTTTAAAAGGAAACAATTCTAGTGGAACTTAAGTTTCACTTTCCGGCAGAGCTATTTAAGGAAAACAATTTGTGTCACTGTGGCACAGGCAGAACATGCAGATAAATGGCTACTTTTCCCCCCCGCTTGTGTCACTACCAAATACACCAGTTTGATCCAATAGAAACAACCCTGCAATAATTCCTGTCTTTGTCAGGATTATAATGTTCAGTTTCTGTTGACACTGTGTCTGAGAGGTCTTGATTCAGCTACAGTAATGTAATGTGGGATTGCTATCGAGTTGAGTCAACAACTTTCAACTAAATCTGACCATTTTAGGCTTCACAAAAGATGTTTATTTCAGGCTGGTAGACCCTTCAAATGACAGACATTTTGTCTTGTCAAACTTAGTTGTAATAAATATATTAATAGCTGCATTTAATTTTGGTGTTCCACTGCCAGAGTATTGTGGATGCTAGGTCACTGGGACAATTTCTAGAGATAGACATTATTATAAAAAGGTGATAAGTGGCCAATATTGCTTTGTTCATAACATTGCATCTAATTGGTGTTATTGGAGCCCTTTAACTAGTCATTACATTTACAAGAAGTCTAAAGAGCTGCTTTAATGTTGCCAGCAAATTAATAAGAGATGGAAATGCTATATGTACACTGAAGCAACCCCAAAAGATGAGTCATGTTTGTATCATGCCATACCTACGTGTTGGACGCTGTGTGCAAACAAATGATTCACTAGTCAGAGGCCGGTTGGGTAAGACAAGAGATTGCATAGTGCCTTTCCAAATTATCAAAGTGTAGTGTATTTTAGACGCTGTAAAAAAAAAAAAAAAAAAATCACTTTTAGGGCCAGATTCATTTTTTTACCTGGGTAGGATGATCTTTTCACTAGGCAGCAGTGAAGCAAAATCATTGAAGGTGCTGAACTTGACAGAAGGTGGGTGACGGAAAGGCTTGGCCCCAAAGTTAAACTCACACTGCTGGTAGGACATGAAGCTGGCTGCTGCAAAGAAACCGGACCTGATAAACAGAGGAGAAGGAAAGACAGGGGTTAATTTGAGAAAGGGACAGAAGAAAGAAAAAGGAAATACACAGGAAAGAAAGAAGAACAGAATGCAAGAGATAAGAAATGTAAGTGGGAGAACAGACATTGAAATTTATGTCACAGATCAAAAACCATAGAAAAAGTGACATTAAGGAGGCGCGCGTGTGTGTGTGTGTGTGTGTGTGTGTGTGTGTGTGTGTGTGTGTGTGTGTGTGTGTGTGCTTACGTGGCTGAAGAGAAGACCTGTTTCTCTGGCGGCAGCTGATGTCCGTTCAGAAAGAAGATCATCTGCTTCTTGCTGAGGTCCAACAGGAAGCCGATGGCATCTCCTAAACAGGCCACACACGCAGAAGAATAAAGTCTTGGAATGCTATTATTACTATTTTCCGATACTCCATGTGGGAGGTAAATCAGAGCCTGAATGCTGGCGGTGACAGCAGCGTGTGGGTGTTCAAACCACAAAACACTCCAGGGAAACTAAAAACAAAGCAATTTCTAAACAAACGAGTCCGACATTTAAAGCATTGTGTCCCCCTCTCTTGTACTGTTCAGACAGACAACAAACTTCCTTTGAAGTGTATGGTTGAGACATAGAAAGAAATAGTAGTCCTAAGTCTGTGCATGTGTGTTGTGCATACCCTCCTTCCAGCAGGGGTGAGAGTGAGGTTTACTGCGAGCGTTGTACCAGATGAGCTGCCTGCAGCCATCATACGCACACGAGTATTCATCGTCTCCTATCCCGTAACCCTCCTGTAACACACACACAAACAAAACGCTACATTGTGTGACTGCAGAAAAACAGAATGGGGAAAAGCTGAACAGTGCAGACACCGAAGAGGAGTACATGGTTGAGGAACTTGCTGTCCTTGGTGGCCCATCCGATTTGCATCACGCCGGATGTAATGACCGTCACCTCGTAGTACCAAACGCCTGAATCTACGCAGAATGTACAACGCACGCTCTCAAAGGAAGAGGCATCACATCGTGCCTGAGGGAAGCAAAAAGACATAAAACATTCAGAAATCACTCAGATTTTATATATACACTTGTGAAAAACATTTCTATCAGACTTAAGGGTATAACGTTTTTAAATCTCAATGTTGGAGAAGGCATGATTTCCTAAAGGAGTGCATCTGCTATTTATCACATCCATGAATTCTGCCATTTATGGCTATTCTCATAAACTACACACACGGACTAACCTCTAGTCCTGAAGGGGAGATCTTAAGGTACTCGCTGACATCGTTGCTGTTGAGCATGGCGTTGATATTGGAGAGGTTTACCTTCTCGTAGGTGAACTGACGACCATCCTTGAGGACTGGACGGAGGACGACAGAGGAACATTATCACATTTCTTCACGCACTTCATTCATTTGTGCTAAGCGCACACACACAAAGAGATTGTAGCATGTGATCCTACACAGACATACAATGTTGAAAACATGGGGCTACTCACAGAGGTTGTCGAGGCTCCACTGTGAGCAGAATCCGACCTGCCTCTTCAGGTAGTCAGGCTGCTCTGCCCACGACTCCAGGACAGCGAGTCGATTGCTGATACACGACTCGGACACCGTCAGTTTGTTCTCACCTGAGGGCAAGGACATGCACCAGGCATGTGTGTTAAAGCCGTCTAACAAATCTCAAAATAAATCTGTGTCAGAGATGAAGGTGACTTCAGTGAAATATGTTTTTTAAAAGGCCTATGTAGGAGAGGCAATGTTAGGATGTAAAGGCCAGTTCAAAATTTACCAACAACTTGTTGTATAACATTGTAGAAAAAAAAAAAGAAAGAAAAAAAATGAGACTACAAAGACTTGTAAAGCCACAAGTGGAGAATTTTTGTATAGAGTATTAAAACTTTTCAGCACCACAATTTCACTTTTGCAACCAATCAGCAATTCACTTATTGGTTTGGAATTGAACAGGAGAAAATGTTGAAGAACAGCACATCCGTGTCTCTACTTCACAACATAATATTTAGTATGCAAAAGCGAACAAGGGGAAAGGGGAACAGGGTAGTAGAAGAAAGCAGAAGTTGAGACACTTGACATGCCTGTGTTATCATAGAAATTGTAGCATCCTTGCTCATTTTAGTATTCTTTTGTAAGGAAGTCACTAGTTTTCACCTATCTAATCATGAATCTTTATTTATTTTTTTTAAACTGGCCTTAAAATACAGTAAGTGAACCTACTGGTCTGGGAGAACTTCTCCAAAGCGATGAGAGCAAACAGCATGACAGTAGGGTGGGCCTCGGAGCTCTGGAAGGAGATTTAGAGAAAGGAAAAAGATCATCAGTCTGTGCTCTTTTTCTGGTTATTATTTTGATATACACAACACTTTCTTCCACTCAACCTTGAAAAACTTTCCCTGCTGTTCAAAATTCATAGTGAGCATACTTCTAAGGACAGACTGATGGGAAAAAAAAGGTGGTTGAGAGTTTTGTAACTGACAAGTTACAAAACAGACATTTCCCTGAGTACATCTGTTAGCTCCAGCATGACCTAAAAGTTATTGGCAGTCATGTACATAAAAAGTATCTCTTAGTTACTCTTCTTCTTTCTATCCAAAGCCCTCCTCAACTACTTCATAGTAAAGTGCATTGTCAAAGGATTTTCCTGAGAAGCAGCTACAGAGTGTTTTTCCACTCAAGTTGTCATATTTGGATGCTTTTTAAAGTAGGAGTATAAAACACTTCAATTGCAGAATTGACTTCCTTATAGCTCTGACAAAGCACATCAAAGAGAGCCGATTGGAAAACAGTGAAGTACTTTTCGGATGAGTGAGTGTGCGTGTTTGCTTGCTTGCTTGCTCACCAGGCTCTCTAGAAGGTACTCAAGGGTTCCAGGGCTCAACAATCCAATACTAGCCGGACCTAAAAAAACAAAAGGAATGTAAAGATATTGTGTTAATGGGTCAATATCATGAGGAACAATTGGATTATAACCTCACTCATTGACCGAGAGCCCTGCATTCTGCAGCAACGAAACGGGCTGCAGTGTAATCTTATGGGCAATTACAAACTGTCAACACTAAAAAGTGCTGGTTTGCCACAGACAGGCTAAGATTGTTATTATAGGTGTCTGACTAAATTATGGAAAAGACCCTACAGAGATCGCTTGATCCGGTCCGCTGTTATTGTGTCTAACTAAGTCTTGCTCGTGGAAAAGTCTTGTTCTGAAATCTCGCGAGAGGTGACTTGTTGTCGTAAGACAGCGGAGTGAGGAGTGCTGGGAAGAGTTCACAGAACAAGACTTTACCGTGAGGGAGACTTGGTAAGAAACAGACCAGATCAAGCGAAAAGTAAAGAAAAAAAAGTTTTATTTCTCTGTAGGGTCCTTTCCATAATGTAGCCAGACAGTTAAAATAACAATCTGAGCCTATTAAGTGGTAAAAACAAGCACTTTTAGTGGATGTAAATTGACGGTGGGTAATTGCCTCACAGGATTACATTGCAGCCTATTTCACGGCTGCGGACCACTCACTCAATACTACACCAATTTAAAAAATTGTTGTTCCAATTAGGCCGCCTCCACACTGCCTGCGTGGCTTGACTTTGAGTCAATTGCGTGGCAGCTGCGTGGAGTTTTCTATGTCTTTGCACACCAGAAACGTGTCTGACGCAGCGCTGCTGCTGCTAGCCAAAATTAAATACATTTATTAAATGTATACGTGTCAAAATGACATATACACATCTTTTCCTATTCCATTTTCAATGGAAACGCTTCCAACACGCTTGCGTGTCGCGTGAAAAATTGGCGTCGGTCCTATTTCTAGCACGCACGTGTTTTCGGCGCAGGCAGTGTGTAGCCGGCCTTAATCCTTTAGACACGGGAAAATTAGAAGTTATCCTTTAATTATAAAGTAACATACCAAGCAAGACTACTGACTCCAGGATTTAAAAAAAAAACAAAAAAAACAACAACTTGTAAATGTGGACTGTACCAGCCAGTTTCTCTGCCAGGCATCCTAGGACAGCTGTGGTGTTTCTGTGTTTAGCCGGGATTAGAGCGTCCTGTTGTGCTACAGCCGAACTCAGACTCAACATGTCAGACAGTTTCTGGAGAGCATCCTGGAAAGAGAAGATGGAGCAGTTGCTCTAATGAAAGTCACATACACTCAGTTTCTACCAAATAATCCAAAAACTTTTAAGAGGATGGAGAGATGAAATATTACAATTTTAGTCACAATGTTCCCAAATCCATACATGATTCATGGAAAATGCCCCGAAAGAAAGAAAGAAAGAAAGAAAGACCCCCCCCCCTGGACCAGCTAGAGAAAGCACACCATAAGTAAATGAAATGTACTTCATCAACAGGGACACAGTGTCACTGATGCAGCAGAAACCAGGATCTGACAATATCATCCAATCAATACACAGTACCGAGCTGCAGTGCCAGCAGTTTCATACTTGCTGTTTGAGTCCAGCCAGTGCTACTTATAGCCACCACCTGCAGGCAAGGCGTGTTATAAGAGCAGTTTTTTTTTCCTTTTATAGCTGCTGTGTGTTTGAAAGCTTTGCATTTTAGATTTTAAATCTGCAAAATATGTTTTATTAGGTGGTGTACTACTGGAAAGAGTACAGAGTGCATATGTCCTTTGTCCTCAGGTTACCGGGAGGCATGGGGTCTTAACCAGATTTTATTTGTCCAAAAGGGAAAAAAAGATCGAGGTGGTGTAAGAGAGAGGGGGTGGAAAGCAGAGGGCAAATGAAAACAATACATGTGATGAAGTTACAAGCCTGTATCTTGAGGTGTTAAGAATTGGGACCACAGCAATTCACTAATCGGGGGGCAGAGTTTCTAGCTATGTTCTAGTGTACATACACACAAATTCTGGTTTTCTGATAAGAGCTGCAGTTGCAAACAAGGGGGCCAGGGCAGGATCAGTTTTGAGATTACATCTTTTTCACCTCAGGCTTTGGTCAGTTTCGGGGTAAGACATTTTCTAGGTTACGGGTCATATTATTTTAAAGTTATTACCCCAAATGACTCTCTCGGTGTCATAAAAAAGGCATAAGCAGGGTTTTCTGTGCCTTTACACGGCTTAGGCGTATGAACGTAAAAATGATGTAGAGAGCACCCTGACGAGCCGACGCACAGGACTGGGTTTCGTATGCAAATGAGTGCAGGACGTAATTTGTACCTAAGAGCTCTAAAAAACCCAGGAAAAATCCTGGGCATAAGCCTCTAACCTTGGTGGGCAGGGGACACTCATCCAATAGAAGGGTTATCACTGCAGGGCCAAGCGGATCGTCCAATGGGATCACTCGAATCAGAGACTGGACAACCTCCAGCCAACCATCATCTGAGGGAGAAGAGAGGGGGGAAAAAAAAAAAGATAAAAGATTGATTTCAAATCGACTACTTTAATGTATCGGAGCATTCAGGCGTTTCTCCTCCTTGGTCCAGTCTGACTCTCTTGTCTCTGTGTTGCTTATGTTCTTTCATTAGGATAACACACACTATGCAAAAACACAGAAATTGTGCAGAGACAGACCCCTGGGTTATGATTTTCAGATGCAGCATAAATACTAAAAACATCCATTTCCTGTCCATTAGATGACTCCGTAAGAAACTCTCTCTCTATCTAACACTACCACTTCTGAAAGCCCCAGCCAACTGCCTGATATTGTCACATCTGGCACAAACCGAAAACAGAAAGTTGACTGTCTGGCTGACTTGCTGCTTGGCTGCCTTCAGGGTTCAGTATCTGCAAGCTAATACCCAACTTGGCTCTTGTCAAAACATGTGAGCATCAAACACCATATGTGCAAACACAACAATTCAAAGGCAAACCCCATAACAGGGCTACACACAGCATGAGAGCATCATTCACCATATTCACAAGATAGCACACACAACAAACCAGAAGCACACACAAACATCAAGAAGCTTGAAATAGACACAACCCCAAAGAATCAGACCGGTCAGTCAAAACTCAGAATACAGAAACTCATTATACTCGTTATATTTTATTAAGTTGCTGCACAAACCAGCAAAAATATCTATCTGTAACATTTTAAAGGGGAGAATATTTCAATCGTATTTAGACACAGTTCACATGATCAGGGTAGTAATATAATAATAATAATAATAATAATAATAATAATAATCTTTATTTACATAGCCCTTTTCAAAAAGAAGTATACTGCAGAATAGATAAAAAAAAAAGAAGAAGAATAAAAGCATAAAACAAAAACTAATTAAAAGCCACTTTATAAATGTTTTTTTTTTTTAAAAAAAAAAGATTATTCCACAGTCTTGGAGCCCTAACAACAAACGCCCTACTACCCTCCGTCTCCAGCCTTGCCCTGGGGTCCGAGAGCAGCAGCTGGCCTGCAGATCTGAGCGTACGGAATAAGTAGTGACCAACACATGACGACTGCAGTGCAACTCGTGACTATGTCCCTTCCCCCCCGGGCTGGGCAACTAGGTGTGTTAAAGAAATGCTGAGGCAGCAATATTACTGCAGCATTGTAAGCAGCAGACAGGTGGTGTTGCAGCCCCCTTCAGCGAAGGTTTCTCCAGCTTGACATAAACAGCCTCTTTTACACATCATTCTAACCCATCCATCTTCTTTGTGTAGGTCCTCAAAACTTAACAGAACACAGCTCAACACAAACCAAATATACTTACTGCTTGACCTGCTTCGAACAACATGTATCAATTACTGCTTTAGCATCACCTTAGGTCACATTGCTAACTGGACAAATACAGTGTCAAGTCCACCACCAGCGTGTGAATGGGTTTTAATTTTTTCTTACCTGTCTCAGCCATCTCGTGCAAAGTGATCATGGAGTAAGGGGGCTCTTGGTCACTGAAAAACAAAATGTTCGGACAGAATGTGATAGCCTGTTTCTTACATCTTCTTTTCATTTTACCTGTATGCTATACAACACAAACTCTGCTCTATATTTTGTGATATATGCATTTATTTATGTGCATACTTTACACAAATGGAGGTGGTGCTCCTAACTTAGAGTATTCAACCAGCAAATACACAGCAAGTCTTTATGACCCAGCATCTGAAATATTATAAATAAATGACTCAAGCCTTTGTGCGTTTCTCGGATTGCAGTCATGGCTATGGGCAGTAATGTTATCCCATGGGGAGGTTAAAGCAAGCGTAAAAGATTTACTTCAGTGAAGGTTGTTTTTGATGACGCTGCAGCTAGCACTGTTGCTTGTCACAGCTCATTTTAAGCTGAAAACTGCTTTTCTTTTGACAGCCATAACTTCAGCCAACTTGATCCTCAGATTCCTAACACAACTAAGTAATACTGTAACTTAATCTTCTTTCATTTAAAAGTAAAACTGTGAACAAATTCTTTGAAATGTACATGCATGTTTCATACAGAGCTGCAATATTTATCAGTATTCTAATAAAAAGGGATATTTTTGCTGTATCTTGCAACCACTGTTAGTTTTTAGTATCTTGACACACAGATGTTGTACAATCAAGAGGACCAGCTTCCAATTAATGCAATCCTACTCGAGGTGCAACTGAATATTTCATTTACTTATCAATAAATAAACTAGTTGCTTTTTTTTAATGATAGAATAATTATTTAGGCTATACAATGTCAAAGTGTACAATTGGCCTCAACAATCACTACAAAATACCAAAATGTTAAATTTACAACCATAAAAACAGAGAAAAGCTGTCAATGGTCGCAATTAAGGAGATGAAATTAAATATCCACTTACTTAATAAATAGCATAGTACCAACATCAATAACCAAATGAGAAATCAGCAATTTGCAACTAGTTTCAAAAATGGCAATTAAAAACTGAAAAGCACGCCTGTGGGTTCACATGTGATAAAACTGCCACACATACTATACCTTAAAATGCAGTTATTAATTAATAAAGTTGGGTTAACTTTTTTTATGTACCATGCTTTTTAATGCTAAAATGGTAGATTACAGTTCAACTGTGTGGGGAAGTTGGGCTAAAATCAATGTCAATAAAGAGAATAAAATGGATGAAAAAAAAAATGCAGGCAGTTCAACAAGTGGCTTGATCAGACAGAGAATATGCTGAAAAAGAGGAGATCAAACGATCATAAAAATGTACATGCCATGTGAAGAAAGTGGCCCGTTTCTTTTAACTATAAAATAGAATTTATAAAAAACACACATTTGCACAACTGGTCAAACCAGTGAAAAGCTACAGGCCTATGTGAATGAAAATAGCTCGTAAAGGAACTCAAGCTGAAAGTGGATTGTTTTGATCAGACGAACAGTTATGTAGAGAGAGGTACATGGGGCTGCACAGAGCTGTGACAAAGGCCCTGAAACATTTTATGATAAGTTAAGTCCTGATATAAGACATTTCTGCTTGTTGTATTTTGTTACTTCAGGTAAAACTGTCAGTTTGGTCCAAGATGAATTAGTTGCAGCCTTTACATTTCTATTTTAGGCAGGCTATTTTGTAAAATGTGAATTGGCTGCAATGGTGCATTTTAATATTAGCTTTCATTTATGGTGAGAATTCCTGGTTTCCTGGAAAAGAACAATAGATTCCCCAGTTATACTTTTAGCTAGCCACAGGAAACACTAGGGGTGTGAATCTTCACTGGTGTCACTATTTGATTACGATGAACCTGTCAACAATTCAAATCGATAGGATATACGATACGCCACCTCCTCAATATTATTATATATTGGTATTAGTATTAGACTTACTTGTCTACAAGTGTCCTGATGACAGCCAATGTGTCCAGCACCAGGCCATCCACATTCTGTTTCTTCCGTCTTGGCTCATGGGGCCCTCGCCCTCGGCGTGGCGGCCTGACTGGGTCCCTGGGTCGACTGCTCCGCGCCTCTCCGGCATCAACACCTACGCCTGTACCGTGATCCACCCGCCTAGCTTGTCCTCGAGTTGCCCTCGACGACCCATGGTGATTATCCTCCACGTCACTATCCTCCCGGCACACACAGCTGTTACCCATGGTTCCAGTGCCAGAGACCACAGTGACAAGGGTCTCCCAGAATGGGGAAAGGGAGTTTGAGGAGGAAAGGAAGATCAGAACCTGTGCTAGGCTCCTGCAAGCACAAAAAGTGATCCAGGTGGCTACTATCATATCATTTGGAGAGCTTGGTTATGGGGTATTCTTGTCCCAGTGGGCTGGGTCGGGTCAGCTTGAATGATCATACTGTTGCCAAGCAGAGATGTGGGATTGTTTTAGGAGTAATAATGGCTGGTTAAACGGACCAGGAGAGGTCAGTTGATGCAACGAAAAAGGTTTTGAACATCATAGACAGCCCAGGGGTCAGGTCCAGTTCTCATCCAGGGCTTGCATGGCTGTGAAAGCAACACAAAGAAAATAGAATTGAAAAAGTGAATTATGCCCCAAAGTTAAGTATGTCAGAGCAGTATATTTAACTGTTTCGTGTCATTTCAACTGATCATGTTCTGCCAGCAGCAAAGCTTAAAACCAGCTGAGCTTGCACACCCCATGATATGTGTCACGCCTGAAAGAAAAAGAATTGTGAAAACTAGAAAGAAAATTGTAAAAACTAGAAAGAAAATCAACATTGGCCGTTTAGGTTATCTCTCAAGCACAGTAACGTTAGCTACTATATAATGTCTAGCCGTTTCAATCTAAAGCTGGGCTGTGTAAGTGGACAGCCACAGTGTATTAACAATGCGCTCATTTGAGTCATTTATATTGTTGACAAACAAGAGATTTTCAGTTAGCTGGCTAGCTGGCTAGCCATCGACCAAGCAGGCATTGTAACATTAGCAGTTCCAAATCAAAAACATGTCTCAATAGCCGGCACTTTTTATTTCGTTAGTAAACTATATGGTTCAATATTAACCGAAACGCATACTTACGTTGCTACCACTTGAAAAACAGCAGCAGTCAAGCTAAGTCGAGTCAGACCGAATTAGTTAACAAAACAGACAGCTAACTAGCCAGCTACGAACCAGCTAGCTAGCTAGCTGTTAGCCCGGTTAGCTGGACACTCCTCTGATCCTACTGTCAAACTGCACAAGTTAGCTAAAGTAAGTAGGATTGAACTCCTCGGGGTACTCACGCGCCGGTAAAGTTTAGGGTCACATTTACAGGACCCGTCTATATTACTCAATACACCTTTGCTGAACTCTAAAGCAGCACATTTATTTGACAGTCAGCTAACACCTCGTACCCATAACGACGCTACACCGCTAGCTGTTTGCTAAGTTCCGTAGCGTTTGCAGCTAAAAGATTGGCTATCATCAGCTGTGGCTGCGGAGGCGCGGCTGACTGGAAGGGAGGGAGGAGGGTTTATGTTGAGCACAACGTCAACATACAGCGGTTTCCCATTTTATTGTCAAATAAAATATTTCTCTCTTTATTTCATTATCCATGATGTATCACGAAGCCCACTGATTTCTGTTTAGAAATAATTTTGTTTTGTGTATTTTTGCACAATATTGTTTGACTGAAAAAAAGATGTCGAGAAGCAAGAATAAAAGCAACAAGTGTGTAACAAAAAAAAACCATTACATGAGATGACAATGCAGACCAAGGGCGAGGCTAGCCCCTTTTTAGGGGTGCTGAAGCGCCCCTAAAAAGGAGCTCAGCACCCCTAAAACTTGGAGTAAGAAATGTTGTTATTCTAACATTTTTGTTCGTCTTTGACAAGGTTAAATAATGTCCAAAACATACTCCGTAGTTTGTGGTTTAAAATGTATGTGTTAAGGATGAAAATGAAAACATCCCCGCTCAGCAAATGGTATGATCCTCTTCTCTTCTTCTACTTCTCCTCTGTACCTGCCGGTACCTGCACCGCTCAGCACCACCGTCATCCAGCGCGAAACACACGCAGAGTGACAACCCGTTATGTAGTGTTGTGAATCAACTAAGTTGATTCAAAGCTGTGTCTCACACACCATATCGGTGAGTACCTGAATCACGTGTACACCTATAATAATGCCGCCTTCACACTGGCAGTTGAAATCAGCTCCGTAATACACAATACGCCCCCAGCGGACGTCGTACTACACCGTTGAAAAACTTCGGAAGCGACTCACAAAAATGGCGGAGAGACTAGAACGAGTGATAAGCGTCTGAATGTCCGATTCTCTCTGACCTCTCTTATACAGATAGAAATAGAAAGCCTGCTGGGTGGAGTAAAGTAGCCCAGGACGTTGACATGTCACGTCGGTTAAATGTGATATAGCGGTATAATGTCAATAGTTGTCTGTTGCTAGCTAACCAATTAGCAGGTTTGTTTATCAGTACCATAGCAACGCTAACTTCCGTCGGATAGGAACCGGCCTTATTTTTCAGTTGTGGCTGACTATCAAACTAGACAATAAAAGAAAGTTTAATGTTTTTCTTTTGCTGTATTTATTCATTCCTCACACACAGAGGATTTAACCTGAACCAGGCTTAACTCCTGAACTCATAGCATTACTCTCTCTCTCTCTCTATGTGTGTGTGTGTGTGTGTGTGTGTGTGTGTGTGTGTGTGTGTGTGTGTGTGTGTGAGTGTGTGTGTGTGTGTGTGTGTGTGGCCTGCCAGGGAGCAATGGACATACAACAGTTCTTTAAAAGAAAAAAGACAGATTCAGGAGAGAGACTAGGGACAGTCCATAATGATCACTGTCTTGTTTTTTGTTTTTTTTGTTCTTCTGAAAAGTGTCAAGCTAAAGTAACAGATAATGCAAACCAGCTATCTGTTGTATCAAATTACTTATCTAGGCAATGGTCCCCTGCTTTTATTTTTTTTTATTTATTTCATACCCACAATGGAGAATACAGCTTCTCTTGTGAAAGGAATTTGTGATTTAAAAAAAGTTTCTAAGCCCAATAATAATAATAATAATAAAGACATTTAAAATGACACTCCTCTGTGTGCCTTTTGATCATATCCTTAGAATCTGTAAATGGTTTCCATAACATTTTTGTGACATGACAAACTTACCTCAACTCTCCTGCTTAAAATATATTTTTGTATGATTGTCAGTGCCAAGGGAAAGAGAGGGAGATGGAGAAGGGGAGAGGGAGAGCATGCAGGAAGAACCAGGTGAGGAAACAACAACAATAAATTGACATATAGAGAATAGTGGCAAGCAAAACAGTAACTACTCATACTCCTATACTAACTTATTGGCATTAAGTAGCCTATATTACATTTACTTTTTGTAACATTATTTTTCACCACATTTCTTCATAATAAAGTGCGGCGACCAGGAAAACCAGCTGAGTGAAGAAGGTTTTGTGTTTGTTACAGGGGGCTGTCTGTGTGAACTCTCACAATTAAGCTGGTGCTCTGAAAAGGTCTCAAAAAAAAGAAAAAAAATCTGGATGTTGGAGTTAGTTAAACCAATGTTAAAATGATAAAGTTATTTTTCAATAGACATATTTTTAGTTTTTGTGTGAAAAGAGGGTGGGTGGTGGCAGTGGGGCTCATTGGGTGCTCAGCACCCCTAAAGCTCTGACCCTAGAATCGCCCCTGATGCAGACTAAACACTTCAAACAAGTGTGCTACAACAATTGTTTAAGAAAATAAAATACCCAAAAAACTGAAATTGGGTGTTAGCACGTGAATGCCAAAAGGCGACTAGATGACCTGAAGCCAAACTTTCCCACAGTGCTTGAACGCAATCACCAGAAGTCCCAAAAGAAAACAACAAAAAACTCAGGATGTCTATCTGTTTAAAATGATCCAATATTTCCATTTAAAAGTGCACACATAGGCTACATGGATAACTTAGAATATTTTAGTCTGTAGGCTAGTTGATTGAACCAACTCAAATCAGCTGTTCTGGAACCGAAAACTCAGAGTTTCCCATCTTAGGGTAAATCAACTCAGAGTTTGTTAAATTATTTGTCCTGAAACGGGCCCCAGATGTTTCATGAAAGACAAAGGGGTAATGACACATGACCAGATAGTATGCTGTAAATGTACGTTTAACTCAAAAGCAACATCCTGTGAGCAACTGGTCCTTCAGTGAGAAAGAGTGAGTTGTGTGCTGGTGTTTCAAAGTGAAACTGGTTACTGGCTACTTGAAGAAGAGTGAAAAAAATACTTGTTTCAACTCATTTCATAAAACAACCATCATTCACCCCATCATATTTACTAAACACTCAATATGTCATGACACAGACAGTACATACAACATATGAATAAAACACAACAGCCAAGAAAAATGTCATTATTACATAACTGCAATAACATGATTATACAGTACAATAAATAGATCACAATGTCAGATTTATTCTTGTTTACACTATAGTGGACAATTAAGTCTGATGTAAAGTATATGTTATTTAATATTTGTTGGTATGGCAATGTTATATGTGTAATACACGTTGTAAACATTGTGTAGCAACTGTGTAGAAACCGACACATACCGGATGTTTATGACAGGATGTAGCTTTTGATTGATGAAAAAATGAATAAAGGTATCTGTCAGAAGTGGGATTTGAACCTACGCCTCCAGAGGAGACTGTGACCTGTACGCAGCACCTTAAGGCTGTTATATACTAGACGCATCCAAGGTGGCACGCGCCATCGTGACGTCAAAATGACGTAATATCCTGCCGGCGCGCCTGATTTATAGCGCGCGAGCAGAGGTCGCGCACAGCTCTTTTTTTCAGCGGCGCGCAACAAAGCGGAAACAGGAGGCCTGAACGAGTTCGCCGACAACCGGATGCCAGGACTCTCAGAGTGACTGCAAGTCTCTCATGTAAACTTACTGGGTTAAGATGAGTTCTTTTATGGTGAATGAAAGGCTTGATCCGACTAAGTAGGTCATCGAATCAAATCGAAGCATTGACGGCAATGCTGCTGCCAGTTCTGCCGTTGTTTACCTTTTTCTTCTTCTAGTCCGTAGAAAGAGCAGTCTGTACAACAGCCATTAAGCTTGAACCATAAAACGACCTTCAGACCGCTTGGCCATCCTGACATGAAAACCTTGAAAAATAAGCATAATACAATAGCATATAGATGCTACTTTTCGTATTTGTATATTTGTGTATTCCTAGTAGTAGACAAATGTTAGTGGTTTAGCAGCAACAAAGGCTAAACCTTATACATGACTCTCTTGCTCCCTCTGCTGGTGATTTAGCTGTAGTGGAATTTGAGCTTTATATAGGGTGACCAGATTTCCCGGAACTAAAACCGGGACACTTTGCGCGTGACTGTAGTGCTCGTGCCTGCACACACACGCGCTTTTTAACGTGAACATGTGCCAGCCCAGGTCAGACATAGACACAGACAGATTAGACACAATTTTGCCAACAGCACACGTAGGCCTACTGCCCCTCCTAACTTGGACTGATCCTCGTTTTTCCTGACATCCGATTGGCTCAAACTTAAGGCGCCGAAAAAAGAGTTCACTTCTATGGTTCACTTTCAGTCAGGTTTGGATTTGGTGAAGTGAGGTAGGTAGCAGGAGAGAGGAGCAGGAGGAGAAAGGAGGAGGAGGAGGAGGAGGAGCAGCAGGAGGAGAAGAGAGGAAGAGCAGGAAACAGACAGGTAGAGGGGCAGTGTGCAGGGCTGGGTAGGCAATCATATTAGGCATATCAATCAATCAGATATTTACATATAAGATAAAATGCCAATAGTTCCACATACTAGATAATAACTTGACTGAAGCACAGATTGAATTAGAAAATGTTTTATTCTTAGTCATATTTATAACCGATGTTCTTCTTGTGCATATGTAGCTGCACAATCAGTAAGCAGAGGCAGGGTCCATCACAGGGCAAGCTGAGCTAGGGAGAGAAAGTAAGGACAAACACACACACACGCACACACACACACACACAAATCTCTATTTTATGGGACTGCATTGTAGTTTTTGAGTATATGAGTGTGAGTATTTGTAACTATTTGATCAATCCAACTGACTGTGCACATGACATGCTGGTAGTTAGCAGTATACTGTGACTTATGTGTTCGAGATTAGGTTTTGCTGACCTGGTTGTGTTCAGTGCAGTGGTGACTTACTTATACAACCTGAGGAGGCAGGTGTCATCCTAAAGTTTCTTGAAGGTCTTCAGCGTAATCTGATTCTCTTTATACCATAAAAACACTATTAGAATTAAAATAACTGCAAAAAATCCTTCTGCTCGTGCACCAAGGGCACTCGCATAAAAGGCGTCACCATCTTAAAGTCCCGGGCTGAATTTCAGTCCCAGTACGGCCCTGGACACAGACATACTCAATCCTTTCACACAGTGTGTGTGTGTGTGTGTGAGTTACCTGTCCAAAATTCCAGGGACTACTTCTGATGTAATCCCAGCTCCCCATGTAAATGACTCCATCTTCATTCATAACATACTCCTGGAGCAGACTCTCATCAGGGAGGTACACTACATCATCTGGTGCACACACACACACACACACACACACACACACACACACACACACACACACACACACACACACACACACACACACACACAACCATGAGTACACTGTCCTCTTGTTAATGAAATAATAAACACTAACATTAATTCATTAACAAGTTATTAAATGTTAAATTAGTTTTTTTTGTTACATTAAGAGGGCCTCAATTACAAAAACATGACATAAATTTGGTGTTTTGATGATGCTGGTAATGAGATGCTCCTGTCATATGGTTTTTATCTTTGCCCATGGGAGCACCAAACAGCTGACAGGATGAACATAGAAGCCCCCGCTGAATGTAAATATAAAAACAACATCCGTTTTGTTTTTCTTTCTTGTGGCTGAATCAAGACACACATGATAAATGCAGTTAGTCTGACCTCTTGGAGAAATCACATAGCAGAGAGTGTGTGCACTTTGCTTCATGTTTTACCTTTGCACCACGGGTTAAAGAGCAGGTGGAACTTCATTTTGTCAGTCTTCTCTAAAATGCGTCCATCAGGTGACATCACCAACACAGCCAGACGGTACTGGCCAATGATAGCGTCCGCTGGACTGTGCAGAGTCAGCAGCATCTCATCTTGCGCTCCCTGTTGGTTAAACCACCACTTGTCTCCGGCCACACGCTCCTTCCGAACCTTAATCAGCACCTCGTCTTTCTTACCTGAAGAAACATACAAAAGTTTATATTGCTGTAGCATCACTTTATCTTCTCGCTGTTTATCTGAGTCAGGATCACAAAATACTGCTGAAATCAGCATGATGTTTGAATGTAGCGGAGAGCCAAGACAGCTGTTGTTGCAGCTAACTGTAATCATCTAAAACTTTATTTTATTCTTATAAACAGTTATCCTAACACTCAGCTAAACTAGCCTTGTTGCCTAACATACAGTGGCACTCATATGTTTATGAACCCATGCTTGACTAAAAAGAGGAATAAAAATATCATCTTTTGGAAATTGATCTTATTGCCATAACTAAAAAAAATGACGAAAAATCCAACCTTTAAGGACACCAATTTTATACTTTGTGAATGAATAATGTATCATAGTCAACTTTAGCATGGGTTCATACACTTATGAGTGCCACTGTATTGGTAAATATTTGCTAGTTTCATTGTTCTGCTGTAGCTATGAATTGGTAGTAAATCTGGTAAAAGTTACTAGTTATTTAAAGGTCAAGAAATACTTGGAAGAGATTAGTACAGTCCAGTCTGCAGGACAAGCTAAACTGTTGGTGTATAGGGATCTCATTGACTGCAGCATTACAGTACGTTGTTATGATGTGTTCACATTCATTACTTACTGAATAAATATGTTTTGTATTGAATTTCTTATTGTTTCATTCTTGCTTGGGTATGCCATGCCTTTGTAAATGGGGAATAGTTCACATTGGTTAAGCATTTAGCCACAGTATCTTTTGTGAGGCTGTGGGCTGTACTCACCGAGGTGCAGGACCAGTTCCAGGTGGTGTTTGGGGGGCAGAGACTTAGAGTACTGCAAAGTTATGGAGAAGGGTTGACCCCTGCGGATAATCAGGCGCTCCCTGTCAATCTCCCTGGTGCGGTGAGCCAAGTTGTTTTCACGACTTCGCAGATCCACATTATTAATCAAACCTAACAGAGACAAAGTTCAATCAGTCTGCAATAAACTCTGTGGTCAGTGGTTGGCTGTCTTGTTGCTAAATAAAATATTGGCAGTAATGGAAGAGTTTCAGCTCAGTTGTGACCTTACTCAGAGTTGACAGAGAGTTACACTGTGGCCCACAAGTTGAACTTGATGACTAAGTTTTCATCTTCAGTACACGTGTTCTCTTTAAAGAAATAGTTGGACATTTTGGGAAACAACACTTTCTTGCCAAGAGTTAGAAGATCAATACAACTCTGTACAGTAAAGTATGAAGCTACTGCCAGGAGACGCTTAGCTTAGCTTAGCATTACAGGAAGACTGGAAAGAGGAGGAATCCGCTAGCCTGGCTCTGTCCAAAGGTAGCAAGATTTGCCTACCAACACTTCTAAAACGTAATGATTAAAATGTGATATTTCGTTTGGTGAATCAGTCCAAAACCCTGAAAACTCAAAAGTTGTGGTGGTTTAGGGGTTTATGTTTCTAAGAAAAGTTTACGCCGGATTCATGACGTATTCTTAAACAGCAGATTTGTTCGCACCTGTGTTCTTAGGATTGATGAGTTAGGTGCCAGTTGTTCCTAATTAGCATAAGAAAACGCCCCAAAAATCCCCATATAAGGACATGACACTTCCTGTGCACCTCCTGGGAGACAGGTTGTCGGAGCTTGTCGGAGCTTGTCGGAGCTTGTCGGAGCCGCGGTGGAGGAAGTACTGAATCTCAGTACTTAAATAAAAGTACAAATAACCAGAGACATATTTACTTTAGTAAAAGTAGAAGGTGTCCACAACCACAAACAAGGCCTGGCTTTTTAAGAAAAGTTCCTATCCTAACCATGAAACGGAAATATGTTAGAATCGGAATGCGGTTGGTTTTATTCATGGATGTATTTAATTTTCTTTAACCATGCAAGTAAGCAAATAAAGTGTGTGAAGCAGCGCAAATGGAGAGAGGTGAACAGGTCCAGCCAAATAAATAAGATATGAACGCGTCTTACGCAGCCTGGCGGAGGAGTAAACGACGCTGTGGAGAGAAATAGATGGCAACTTTGATTTAAAAACGGGAATAATAAAAAAACAAATGTTTTCATTTTCACTTTTACCGGAGGCTGTATTACCGAGGGTCAGCGGCGCTGCGCCCGGGCTCTGGAGCACCGGAGCCGGCTTGGATCAGCGGTGCCCCATATATACAGCATCTACAGCAAACAAACTTTACTGGTGAGACAAACGTGTGATGGTCAGGAAGACGTTTTGGCAGGGGGAAACTGATCAGAAAATGTAACGGAACATTGTAGAAATGTAGTGGAGTAGAAAGTATAGATAATTGCTGCAAAATGTAACAAAGTAAAAGTCAAAAGTAGTCTATGCACTATTGAGTGTACTTAAGTAGAGTACAGATACGTGAAAAATGTACTTAAGTACAGTTACAAAGAATTTGTACTTTGTTACATTCTACCACTGCATTTCGGCCCTATAAATAGCGATCAATCACCAAATAACGCAGGATTTAATCAGTTTAATTGCTGATGTAAATTGCAGTGTTAGTGTCTTTTTTGAATAATATGATTTTTTATCAACAAATGATCAGAAATACATTACAGTACAATACTATCATTGTAAAAGACTGTAGAATTAAATAAAATGCAGTAAAGCAATCATTTGGAGCAAATTGTCATCACTCAAATGTGCGTAAGAGTGCTTTTCAGTGTTCATAGATTTTGTTCTTAGCTAAGAACAAATCCAAGTTAAGAAAACATTAGTGAATGCCAGAATCTTCGTAAAAAAGTGCATAAGAAGGGTTTAAGAACACATTTCTTCGTAAGAACGGTTGGTGAATGAGGCCCAATGGCCTCAGATTTAGAGGTGCTGATCCTCATCCCAGCCGCTTCACACTCGGCTGCGAACCCATCCAGTGAGTGCTGAAGGTCACAGGCCGATGATGCCATCAGGACCACATCATCTGCAAAGAGCAGCGATGAGATCCCCAGCCCACCAAACTACAACCCGTCCCCACTAGGGCTTTGACTACAAACTTCGATATTCGAATATCATTCGAATATTTAAAAAAATAATGACATTCGAACGAATATTTAGGCAGCCCTTAATATTCGAACCTATTATGGGCATTATTTTTTGTAAATGTGTTTGCTTGTAAACGTTCTTTTCAATTCAGATTCCGAGGCTTTTTCACGCATTTCTAAATGTAACTACACGGCTCGGCCGTGGCTTGGTAGCGTTGCATCCCCCCTAATTCTCAAAAAAGGCTGGCTCGCCCAGGGCCAGGCCAGCTCAGCGGCGTCTTTCTCCCGTCGCGTGCCGCTGTTTCTCCTACCTACACCGGCCCCGCACCCTGTCCCTTCTCCCCTTTCTACCTGCTCGCAGTGCTGCTGCACATGAGAGAGCACGGAGACGGGCGGGGCTGCTCCTCAGTCACAGAACAGAAGAGAGAGGTGACAGTTTTGGGGCTACAGGAGAGAAATACATTGCGTGCTCGCTGGACAATACTGGCGATTTTATTTATTTTTTTTACAGAAAGTCGCCAGATCTGTCGCTAGTTGCTTTTGTGAAAAAAAAGTTGCTAAGGGGGTCTGAAAAGTCAGCAAAGTTGGCAACACTGCCCACACACACACACACACCGGCTCGACGCACACACCAGCAGCACACAACGACGCTAGTATAAACATCAGACCACTTACGTAGGCTACGGTGAAAGCTCCAAACTTCCATCCAGGGTCTGACTTTTCATTTTGTTTGATACCAATATAGGTCTTACTGAAGGCATTTAATGGTCAAAATATTATTAATAAATATTCAAATATATTCAAATATTAATATTAATAAACAAACGAACTTTGAATATGATTTTTGGGCAAAAGTCAAAGCCCTACTCCCCACCCTGACTACGCCTTGATATCCTGTCCATACATAATACAAACAGGATTGGTGACAAAGCGCAGCCCTGGCGGAGGCCAACCCTCACCTGAAACGAGTCCGACTTACTGCAGAGAATCCGGACAGAGCTCTCACTTTGGTCGTACAGAGATTGGATGGCCCTGAGAAGGGACCCCCTCACCCCATACTCCCGCAGCACCTCCCACAGTATCTCCAGGGGGACCCGGTCATACGCCTTCTCCAAATCCACAAAACACACGTAGACCGGATGGGCATACTCCCAGGCTCCCTCCAGGATCCTTGCGAGAGTGAAGATCTGGTCCATTGTTCCACGACCAGGACGGAATCCACATTGTTCCTCTTCAATCTGAGGTTCAACTATCGGCCAAACCTTCCTTTCCAGCACCTTGGAGTAGACTTTATCAGGGAGACTGAGAAGTGTGATACCCCTTTAATTGGCACACACCCTCTGGTCCCCCTTTTTGAAAAGGGGAACCACCACCCCGGTCTGCCACTCCTTTGGCATTGTCCCAGACTTCCACGCAATGTTGAAGAGGCGTGTCAACCAAGACAGCCCCTCCACACCCAGAGCCTTGAGCATTTCTGGACGGATCTCATCAATCCCAGGGGCTTTGCCACTGTGTAGTTGTTTGACTACATCAGTGACTTCCACCTGGGAAATTTACAACAATCCCCCATCATCCTCCAGTTCTGCCTCTAACATAGAGGGCTTAGTTGGATTCAGGAGTTCCTCAAAGTGCTCCTTCCACCGCCCTATTACCTCCTCAGTTGAGGTCAACAGTGTCCCATCCTTACTGTACACAGTTTGGATGGTTCCCCGCTTCCCCCTCCTGAGGTGGCGAACGATTTTCCAGAAGCACCTTGGTGCCGGCTGAAAGTCCTTCTCCATGTCTTCTCCAAACTTCTCCCACACCCGCTGCTTTGCCTCTTTCACGGCAGAGTCTGCAGCCCTTTGGGCCCTTAGGTAACCTGCAACTGCCTCGGGAGTCCTCTGGGATAACATATCCCGGAAAGACTCCTTCTTCAGTCGGACGGCTTCCCTGACCACCAGTGTCCACCACGGTCTTCGTGGGTTACCGCCCCTTGAGGCACCTATTACACTAAGACCACAGCTCCTCGCCGCAGCTTCAGCAATGGAAACTTTGAACATTGTCCACTTGGGTTCAATGCCCCCAGCCTCAGGGATGCACGAAAAGCTCCGCCGGAGGTGTGAGTTGAAAGTCTGTCGGACAGGGGCCTCCTCCAGACGTTCCCAATTTACCAGCACTACCCATTTGGGCTTACCAGGTCTGTCCAGAGTCTTCCCCCACCCCCTGATCCAACTCACCACCAGATGGTCCGCCCCTCTTTTCACCTGAGTGTCCAAAACATACAGTCTCAGATCAGATGAAACGATTGTAAAATCGATCATTGACCTTTGGCCTAGGGTGCTCTGGTACCAAGTACACTTATGAGCATCCCTATGTTCGAACATGGTGTTCGTTATAGACAATCCATGACTAGCACAGAAGTCCAACAACAAACAACCACTCTGGTTTAGATCAGGGAGGCCGTTCCTCCCAATCACGCCTCTCCATGTGTCTCCATCATTGCCCACGTGCACGTTGAAGTCCCCCAGCAGAACTATGGAGCCACATGCAGGACTCCACTCAAGGTCTCCAAGAAGACCAAATACTCCGAACTCTTGTTTGGTGCATATGCACAAACAACAGTCAGAGTTTCCCCCCCCCCCACAACCTGCAGGCGTAGGGAGGCGACCCTCTTGTCCACCGGGGTAAACTCCAACATAGCGGCGTATGGTTCCAGAACCGAGACTGTGCGTAGAGGTAAGCCCCACCAGATCTTACTGGTAGCGCTCCACCTCCCGCACCAGTTCCGGCTCCTTCCCCCACTGAGAGGTGACATTCCACGTCCCCAGAGCCAGCGTCTGCTGCCCGGGTCTGGTCCGTCGAGGCCCCTGACCTTCACTGCCACCCGTGTGGCAGGGCACCCGACCCCAGCGGTTCCTCCCACAGGTGGTGGGCCCATGGGATGGAGAGATAGGTGCCACGTAGCTTTTTCGGGCTGTGCCCGGCCGGGTTCCGTGGCAAACCCGGCCACCAGACGCTCACTGACGAGCCCTCCATCTGTGCTTGGCTCCAGACAGGGGCCCCGGGCTTTCTCAGCGCAGGGTCACTCTATCTCTTCCTCGGTCACTCATAGGGTTTTTGAACCATTCTTTGTCTGGCCCCTCACCTGAGACCACTTTGCCTTAGGAGACCCTACCAGGAGAACAAAGCTCCAGACAGCACAGCCCTCAGGTTCATAGGGACACACAAACCTCTCCACCATGATAAGGTGATGGTTCCTGGAGAGGTAGCGAGTGTGTGCTAAAGAATTAACATGCACACCAGAGAATATCTGGACCCAACTCCGAAAAACTAAATGGACTTCTCTGCAGATGATTTATTTGTGAGTGCACAATACAAGCCATTATGTGCCTTCATTCGTTTTAGTTTTTTGTTGTTGCTACAACATTGAACAGTGTTGCAGCAGTGGTTGGTTCGGCAGTTTGTCTTTGGATTGTGATGCTTCTCTTTGACGCACAGCATGTAGATCAGGGGTCTCAAACTCAATTTACCTGGGGGCCGCTGGAGGCAGAGTCTGGGTGAGGCTGGGCCGCATCAGGTTTTCCAAGAAAAGCTTTGTTAAAAAAATTCCAGTCTTCTCAAATCTCTTTATTTTTATTATTTCTATTCTTTTATCCCGCCGTGTACGCATCACTTTGATTTACTTTGTCAGAGAGAGAGACCTCATATTAACTCTCTAACTGCCATTGATGTGTATGTATAAATATATAAATATATATATACATATATATTCTAGGGGGGTCCGGGGGTATACCCCCCCGGGAAGAAAATTGAAAAACAAACCGTGAAATGGCACTTTCTGGAGAGCTTTGTGCAAAGAAATGGAGAAATTGCAACTGTAAGGTTAAGAGCCTATTCTTGCATTGTTGTATTATCAACAGGTATTAGGGCATTTAGCATTTACATTACTGTTAATAGGTCATCACTTGATTACATATATTGTATTACCTTGTTATGATATAAGAAGTGACCCATACAATGTGCCAAACATAATGTGCCCATAGAATGTGCCACATGAAGAGACAGACATGCAGCATATGACAGTAGCAACAGATGAGAAGATTTAAGTCTGTGGTGACCAGGTCCACCTCACACAAACTTATTCTCCCATTCTCTCTCTTTACTTACACACACGCACACACACACACACACACACACACACACGCGCGCGGCACCGAGTGGGGCTCTCTGATGCTCGGAGGCGAGCCGTGGCCGGCTCGGAGCCCTACCGCTGGCGGAGATGCGACAGTGAGGACCGGTTCAACGGCTTGGTCAGCGACATGAACTCGTAGCGGCCGGTGGGGGTTGAGAACGGGGTTTTTAGCTTTATGAGAAGGCATTTTATCTGTTAATCCTACCGACGGAGACACTTTGGTGTTATGTAGTTGACCCGCGGTGGTGAATTGTCTGCAGTTGTGGACGGGTTGTTGCCGTGTTCTGATTGTTCTCATATCGACATGCCATTTCAAACAAATGTAATTTATTCATGTATCATCATCATTCAAATATCATGTTTTCAAAAGCATCACTTTCATAAATTTTTTTGGGACATATTTAGACTGCAAGCAGGCACATCCGGACAAACGAGCAGGCTTATGTGCCGGGGCCGAGCCCCGGAGATCCCCGGTCCAATTTAACCCCTGGTTATATATACATTCATATACATATATAATTTAACCCCTGGTTATATATACATTCATATACATATATATACGTATAATGTCCTGGGCAGCAACTTAAAATAAGTGAAGTGTTTTGAACGCAGCGCGCTGGGACGAATGTCCGCATGTGCCCAATAGAAACGAGGCAGCCAGCAGGCACGGAAGAAAACAACAGGCAACGCTGCTGTAACTCTGTGACTTTCACTCACTGAGGAATGTTTCTCTGCTTGCATCAAGCCCGGGCGATGTCCCGCCCCCGAGAGCCATATACCCGACCGTGATTGGTGGGTTCGTTCAGCTCCGCACAAAACACTGTACCGTACACAAGTACCATACATATCAAACTCGCGGGCCGCACTAACATTAAACTTTCATATTAAGGCGGGGGCCACAAACTATCATCCCGCGGGCTGCAATTGGCCCGCGGGCCGCGAGTTTGAGACCCCTGATGTAGATCATCTGTGTTCAGGCAGCAGGGCCGGAGTGGGACTCATTTTCAGCCCCGGAGTTTCATGCCTTAGACCGCCCCACTTCACGAATGACTATATTAAAAATAATGTAGTTAAAACATTACTATGTAAGTCTGCAAAAGCGCACTCTCTACAGCCTTCTATTTCAGTGTATGTTTGTAAAATGTCACTATTTCCAATTTAGTGCAAACACAGTAAGTGTTGCTTCACAATGTTAAACAGTTAACATCTTTATAACAACACAATGATGTTCAACAATATTAAAATGTATTTTCTGTGCAAATAAGCGTTCACAGACATCCAAACCCTAAAATGAAATTAGAGAATAAATAAAAAATATAAAAAACAAAAAGACATAAAGAATAAAATAAAATGTATTGCACTTTATAATGACACTATAATCTCTATTTTTCTTTGTATAATATTAAATATTACTTTCTACCTATTCCCTTGTTGGCTTTGTATATGTCCTACCCTACGTTTGATGATAAAAGGCATAATGGTTCACTAGTAACGTTATATAACATGATTATATTGTAACTAATCTGATCATGTTTGCTTGTTCACACACTGTGGTACAACAGCTTACAGTAAATATGCCCTCTACACTGACAGAAGCTATGCCTTGCACACTACTGGCTTTGCTTCTGACACAAAATCAAATTTTTTAGGGACAAACATTGTCATAATTCTCAGCACAAATCTCCCCTTTTTACAAAGCTTTCATTAATGTAGTGCCAAATCATCTGGCATCATTGATTATCTCTGGGCATCATATGAAGCAGTTCTACACTTATTGTCATTTCAGATCAAGCCACTCCCTCCACCCCTGCAGTAATCACTTTCCCATCACCATCACCTCACCCGCCCAAATTCTGACCTGCTTCCAAGGAAGCCAGTACTTTTACTTGGAAGCATACTCACCTGCTTTCAAGTGAATGCCTTCTCTTACGCCACGCACAGATGCCAGACCCACATATTGACTGTTCTCTAACCTGGATAAGTTTGCCTGTTCTTGTCTCACATTGCCAGACCTATCTCCACAGCGCTGCAGAGCACGAAGGTCTGGCTAGTCCACACAACATTTTTTTTTCTGTTATATGATGTGTGTTTTTACTCTTGGTTTCTGATGTTAAGCACTTTGGATACCTGCTGGTTGCTGTAAAGTCCTATATTAATTGATTCCGGGACGTGCTCTGGTTTATTGGCATTTCTTTAAACCAATCACAATTGTCATGGAGACAAGCGCTAAGCGCCGGATGCAGGTACGGTGCCTCTGCAAAATAGCCTCAGGAAGGAACTTGCTTTGGTGGAACGTACATGTAGTGAGGCGAGCGCTGCAATTTAAACGGCTGTCAGGTGTGTGATGAGAATTTTACTCAAAAAAAGATAAATATAATTTGATTGTCGGTTCTACCTCGGAGAATGTTTCCTGAATCGACCTGAGTTTAGAATGCCAACACAAAGAAAGCGGAAGGTGAGGGATATCCGTCCAAAAATGAGTGACATCCGGTGGCACCGGAACAATCCCATGAATGAAATGTCGTCAATATAGACTAGCCTGTTCTGACTGCCTTCCTGGCTCAGACCCTTGCCTGTTTGAATCTAATAAACATGAACTCTATCTTAACCTGTCGGCCTGCGCTGAAGCACGGAAGGGAGGGGACGGGAGGAGGAGGAGGAAGGGGTGAGCTAGTCTCGTTTTGTTTGAAAATACTTTGAATGTCAACAAGAATAACGTCACCCAACATCGCTTAGAGCACCTTTAATGATCGAGCTATAATAAGACCACGTCAGCTATGTTATCGCTGACAACCAGGACAATTTCATAGTGGTTGGTGTAAACCTGGACATTTTAGCGTTCTGACAGGCTTTTGTCGGGACTCGGGACACGCAACTCAGAATCAGGACTGTCCCGGTCAAACCGGGACGTCTGGTCACCCTACTTTAGATTAGATTATATGATATCAAGGGGAATGGCTATACTTACAAATTCTGGGAGTTGTGACACTGTTTTTGCTTTTAGATCAACAAATAATAACCCAAAATGATTGTCTTGATACTCTCATGCATAAGACTTTTTTTTTTCTGTCCTGGACTCGGTCTTGACTCGGACTCGAACCTTTTTGGACTCGGTCTGGTCTTGGACTCAAACCTCTTTGAACTCGATCTTGACTTGGTCTCGACTAGTCCTGGTCTTGGACTTGTCTTGGACTCGACAAAGGTGGTCTTCACTACAGCCCTGACATGATGTAACCATTTACAAGCTAAAATTGTCACAACAACCCAGCCAACTCCTAGAATTCATTCTGTTGCCTGCTCGGTTTACTCTGATTTATACATAGACAGTAAAATACATGGACAAAGTGACGCTGTTTTCGACGGAGACCAGTGAAGGATATTAGAAGCATTTTTCCAGTGATGGCTGAGCATTACTGCACAGCTGCAAACTGAGCTTGTCAATGTAGATGTGACGTGAGCAACCTGTCTGAAAGTTGGAAGTCTTCTGGTAGCTGTGCCAAGAGAAATCTCAATCATTCCCAATCTTGCAGAGACGGAGAGCGTAGGTATATGTAAGGAGATAACATAGGCACAGGCTAATTATTGCTAACTAAAATGCTAGTTAACATTAGTAATTATACTTAAACAGCTAATGTAAGTCGAAACTGCCTGCGAGCTTCTCCTGTATGTACGGTAATTCCTCTATTGTGCGACAGTAAGTCGTGTGGTTATGACACAATCGTTAGCCTATTTTTACAAAAACGTCTGCTACGGAGCCATAACGTGACGTACAAGGTAATGGAGCCTTTTATACATTGTCGTGTTTCTTTAGAAATAAACAATGGACAAATAGAGTCTTTAAACGCTTCAGATGTAGTTATTCGCTGTCAAAGTGGCGCCAAAATGAATGGCAGTCAGTGGAATGCTAATGGCACCTGATGGCTTATTAGCATCAAAATGGCTCCATGGGACGTACGCTTTGTGGAGACTGGCTTACCCCCTTGGATTTATAGAATCTCATTTCTCATCTTACCCCTTACCCCTACGCCTTCGTCTTACCCCTAGCCCTTGTCCCTCAAAACCAAGTGGTAAGGGGTAGGGGTGAAAACATACCCCTATGAAATGAGACGCCACTTGGTTACATCATCATACATACTTAGGTCTGTTTGCAATAAATATTTTTATACACACTGCATGGTGTGTTGTATATCTGTTTCAGTTATCACTGTTTTGAATGTCATTGATGTTCAGAAACACTTTATTATATAACACTTTAAAAATTCTATAAACATAACAGGCAAAAACATTATATAAAAATATATTATATTACAGAACCATTATCAACTATTAGAACCATAACTTACATGTCACACACATAAAAAAGGCACTCAAATGTATAAAATAAAAAAGACACACAAGACTACAAACAAACTAAAAACTAAAACCAGCTATTCTGAAATTCCAGACAGTCTGATGCCTGTTGGCCAGTAACCTTTCCCTCCAACCCCATTGCTTTCATTAGTGTCCTGTATCATAACCAACAACAATGTACAGGTACATGAACAGGAATGAATTACAAATGATTACTGCCCGTTTTCAGCCCAAAAGTGTCCCTGTGTGATACAGGACGGTATATGTAAAGCATGTGTCTCAAAAGCAAGTAGTGTTATGCACTGATATCAAACTAAATGCGTTGCTAATGGAGTTTAGTTAACACTGTAGAGATGCATGGAGTCCATTCAAGGCAGAGAAATGTGGGACTGTTGGGTTAGTAGTAATGTTTAAATATAATGTTAAACCACTAACAAAACTATTTAACATTTCCTTAAAGTGAATGGAACTTGTTTATATTGTTCTTACAGCCATTATACTATCACCGGTTCTGCTGTTGGTGGCGTGCCCAAATCCCCAAAGTGTGTCCATAGCTGAGCCAATTGGAAGCAATGCATTTTGAAATGGCTTTTTCAAACGTTGCTGTGCACCAGTGATAATAAGTGACTGACCATCTTGTCAGAATTCAGATTTTAAGTTGATATCAAGAGGCCACAAGATACTATCTCGAGGCCTCGAGATAGTATCTTGAGGCCTCGAGATACTATCTTGTGGCCACAAGATAGTTATAATTAATTTTTTTGACAACGTGGGACCAGGGGGGCTAAAAATAAATGTATTGCACTTTATAATGACACCATCATCTCTATTTTTCTTTGTATAATATTAAATATTACTTTCATCCTATTCCCTTACAATTGTTGGCTTTGTATGTACTATCCTACTTTTGATGATAAAAGGCATAATGGTTCACTAGAATCATATAACTCCACTGTTTCGCTAGAACAATGCATTACAGAATGAATGATAAATACAGAGATTGTTTTTTCTAACTTTACAGCTACTTCAGAGGAAATTTGATTGGAGAATTATAAGGTCACACGATTCAATTTCTAAGGTGAATCTGCATTGTGTCACTGAATGTTAAAAAAAAGAGACTGAGAATCAGTTTATTTGTCGTCAAAATGGTCACATTTATTAACACTTAATCAAGGTCTTTTCGGTCAGGGAATAAGGAGAATATGGGAGAGGAACTGTAGGTGGGCCGGGGGACTCCATGAAGCATGGTCCAGGTTTATGTTCCAGGTTGCAGTCCATTTTAGTAAGTCTAAAAGTCCTTCTCATGTAATCATAAAAAAAAAATATGGTTTGACATCTCTGGACCAGTTTGATGTCTCAGAATTGGGGCATGTGAACTCTCACTAATATAGAGTTAAAATATTATTTAAAGACGAAACGGGATCAATTAACATGGGACGCCAAATGTAAAAGATCAGATACAATTTTATAGCTGATATAGTTTGATTATTTAGCTCACTTTCCTCACATTTAGATCGTTTTCCCTCACATTTCAGTCGTGTAAAACAAGATGGTATATGCAATTGTCAACGACATGTTTAAAAAAAGTTAAATAAAAAGTTAAATTGTATCAGAATTTTTACATTTGGCACCCCATAGAATCCACAATATGCAGTGTAATAAATATGACAGACAAGTACAAAATACAATCTGGTTTGGTTCTTTTCTTACAGGCGATAAACACTGAATTTACTAATATTATCCGTTAAGAAGTGGCTAATAGCCTCAAACATAATGCTGTAATAAACGGTCTTATCTCATTATCAAAGATGATGGGTGTGCATACATTGCATAGGCATTCTTTTTCTATTCACACTGATTCAAATAGAGTGGTCTATTCTAAACTAAGTCTTCTTATGAATTAAAAATACCACAGAATCAACTGTCTAAGTGTTACATTAAGTCAATCATGCATTTAGATGGTGTGCTGTAAATTGGGACAGTCATACACCCTGCTTTGGTCTAGGGCAGTATTGATTGAAGGAGTTGTCACGATACATCCCACTCTTGCCCAGGTCTTCAGAGAATCTTTGTGATTTAGGGTGGAAAGTACATGGTGAGCTTTCAAAGGTTGAAGGGAGAAGACCATAGTCACTGGAAGTGGTCCTGTACAACAGATTCTGGGGCTTTGCCCCCAGCGCTGGCAGCACATCTTTAACTGCTGCAGTCATCATGCAGGAGAAAACTGGGTTTCCTGGGTTGGCACAGTTGGGGTGGTCTTTAGTAGGCCTTCATTTGGATAGAAAGGTCGGTAAAACTGACTGATGCGAGGTTCTCTATCAGTTTGTGTACCCGTTAGCAACATTAAAATCATATAGGCCAAATGTATGAAATACATGTGAATACACAAGAATGAACATATTTAGTTGTAGAATAATTTGATGAGTCTTAACATTCTAATTTAAAGACATTTTACAAGCACAGAGATTCTCAGCTATCTTTGATGTTAAGAAAAACACCATTGGATAAAGTTGTAAATGGAATCGCAATATAAAGCTGATTTTTCTTGAGTATCTAGCTATTTTAAAAGTATAGCTATACTTTAAAAGAAAACCTTGTCTAACCTAACGCTACAGGGAGATTTGTCTAGCTAGATAACTTGAGTGAAATGATGGCAAGCTTAGCTAGATGCTAAAGTAACTAGCTATGGTAGCTAATTGTCTGTCAATTTAATATTAGTTACCTTCAATGCAGTAAACCAACACAAATTTGCAATGTCTTTAGCTGCGTAACCCTTATATATATATATATGTCAATGTGCGTAACCCGAGCGCACAGCGCACCGCCTGGTACCATGGAAACCACAAAACATTAGGTATGTGTTGTAGGCGGGATATCCACGCCAAGACCCGCATTTATTGGCCAGGCGTCCATGAGAATGCAAGGTAACGTAACCTCATTTGTACAGGTCCTATCCCCTGACCAATCGGCTATCCTAACCTTAACCATTGAGTTGAAATGCCTAACCCCAACCAATCGAGCTGCTTTGTAGGGCGGGTCTTGGCGTGGGATTCGTAATTTTGCTATCCGGGATGACCGGTTGTATGGTTGTATTTCATTCATAGAAACTTACTGGTTATTCCCTTTTATATATGTCAATGGTTATTCCCTGATCTTTCATCTATCAAGTTACTTTTACATAAAATACAGAATACGTTTAACATGAATTAAGCTTTTGTACACTGGTTTTAACTGGCATAAAGCTGACAATTATTCTTATTCTTATTATTCTTCTTATTATTATTGTTTTATTATTTTATTATTTTATTATTATTATTTTATTATTAGCCTATTCGTTGCGATTCATTGTCTGTGACGGAATCCGCAATTTAACCATACTGTCTATGGATTTAACACAGTATTTTCCAAAGTACGTGAAGGCATCATTGGTTTACATCATCACCAAGCGCCTGCTGTGTACTGTCTATGTGTGTGTACCCAAGGGGGTAAGCTTTGCTTCAGAACGCGAACCTTCGATGGCGCCATTTTGTTGCTACAAAGGTATCACCTCTTGTTAGCATTCCACTGACCGCCATTTTGTTTTTACGTCACTTGACTGCGAATAACTTTACATCTGAAGCGTTTAAAGACTCTATTTGTCCATTGTTTAATTCTAAAGAAACACGACAATGTATAAAAGGCTCCATTACCTTGTACCTCACGTTATGGCTCCGTAGCAGACGCTTTTGTAAAAATACGCTAACGATTGTGTCATAACCAAGGGACTTACTGTCGCACAGTAGAGGAATTACCGTATAGTACAGGAGAAGCTTGCAGGCAGTTTCGACTTACATTAGCTGTTTAGGTTTAATTACGAATGTTAGCTAGCATGTTAGTTAGCAATAATTGTCCTGTGCTTATGTTATCTCCTTACATATACCTACACTCTCCGTCTATGTAAGATTGGGAATGATTGAGATTTCTCTTGGCACAGCTACCAGAACAATTACAACTTTTAGACACGTTGCTCACGTCCCATTTACGTTGTCTCTGTCAGTTGGAGGCGGTTGGAGGCTGCGCAGTAAGGGAAGAGATCACCGGAAAAGTGCTTCTAATAGCCTTCACTGGTCTCCGTCCAGAGCAACGGGATCTATTGGTCCATTATATACTGTCTATGTGTGTACCCTATATGTCAATGTGTTTACCGCATCTGCTTTGCTCAAAAGGCTTAAAAACTAGAAACAGACCCATACTCAAAGCCTGTTGTTCACAGACTTTGCCAAACCGTGTGTCACTTGTTTATTGTCTGGTAGGCTAACTGGTATATTTGTAAGGGTAGCAGTGGACTTTGTCCGGCTATCTCCACCTTCTGCCACAGTGTGTTATGTGTTGCATTTAGCTAACTAACTTGGCCAGAGGAGAAGATCTTAGCAGCTTGCTCAGAGAATGGACAGTGAAATCCAACGAGATGGGAGAGTCCTGGACCTCACTGATGACGCCTGGAGGGAAGACAGACTGCCGTATGAAGACGTCTCCATCCCTCTGGTAAATGCTGTACAAACAGATTATTATTACCATTAGCAACAGGCATTTTATAGAGTTTGTTTACAGTCCGGGGGCCGAAATTTCTCCTCGACATTTTGAACAAAAGATTTGGTTTTTCATGCAGGAGGATAAGTTTAACAAACCCAATCCGTTATCTGCTTGTGAAGAACGCGTTTTGAGTATAAGAATACATATATTGTTTTCCAGCAGGTGTGACAGTTGCTGAGGAGTGGAGGTCACTCCCCTGAGGTCTTTAACAGGTCATAGTATTTCAGGCAAACGATAATCTGATAAAGCACGCTAGGAAGCAGCCTCAAGTTAATGCATGTTGAAATTGGGTCACCAGGGTTCAAAATTACCACCATCCACCAGCCAAATCCTGGTAAAATATGCCGGTAGATTTGCTTCACTCACCAGCCAAAAAAAACAATTGTATCCTACTCTATTAAGGGGCCATCCACACGGAAACGTTTTTTTGTGCAAACGCACGTTTTGCATCGTTTGGGCCGACCGTCCATACGAAATCCTGCAAACGCACCGCCTGAAAACGCACTTTTTTGAAACCAGGTCTCAGGGTGAAAAAATCGGAAAACGGCTCTCGTTTGGCTTCGTATGGATGGTGAATACGGATCCGTATCGATTATGTCATCGCCACACCCCTCTTTTACACCTTCTCCCACAGCCACTGAAGCACACAACTGCGGTGAAGCGAGCATGTCACATCTCCGTGGTCAAACCAGCTCACTTCATCTAAATACTGTGTCTCTGCTCCCTGACCCTTCCCTCTGGATTCTACACAACATATATTGCTAACGTTATGTAGTCAACGTTAAACATCGCTAAAGTAGCTGACCGCTCCAGCAGTGAAGTAACGTTAACGTTAGCTGCTATGGCTATCTGTTTATAAAGTGGAAGTAGACAATTTATCAACTAGCTATCTAATCTGTCTGCTTATAAACTCCTTGAATGGATTATAGTACCTTTTACCACGGCTTATTGTAGAAAGGCTACTGCAAGAAAAACGTATAGATTATTAAAAAGACATCATTCATGGATCATTGATGTTTGTTTGACTGCCGATGTTAGAGCTAGCTAATGTTAGCGCGCTAACGTTAGCTCGCTGCTAGCGCGCTGCAATCTTGCAAAATAAAAAGCAATCCAACAGCACATTATACAATATAAACAAAGGCCTTTATAAAATGAGCAATGGTGAAAGTTAGTATAGTCCACGGATGTATTAAGAGAACGTTATAACGTAGCTAGTTATGTTATGATCATAGACAGTTGATGGGAAGTAAAGTGACTATGCTCTTCTTCTCCGTTTTTTGGTGAATTTCTGTAGCAGAAACAGCGCCGCCTATAGGCCTGGCATATGAAGTAGCGTACTGAGTCATTTACAAGTGGATTCATTTGGACGCAACTATTCTTGAAACGAATCCAGGGAAGACGGGTAAAAAAAAGATCGTTTTGGTACGTGTGGACGTGGCCTAAGTGTCTGGTAAAATTGGAACATTCACTTGCCATTTGGCTGGTGGACGAAAAAGTTAATTTTGAACCCTTGGTGATATTTTTCCTAGGCGAAATCCCTTGCAATTTGATCTGTTGTCAGTTGGTATGCCAGGCTCACAAATCTCCAAAACAGAGAGCATGCAGCTTTAGGGTGACCAAACGTCCCGAAAAATTCGGGACAGTCCAGAAATCCAAGCAGTTGTCCCGAATCCCGAATCCTGCCCTAATTGTCCCGAAAATTAGAGCAAAGTCTCAAAAGCAGACTCTCGAGTATTTTTTTTTTTTTTTTGACTCTCGAGTATTTTTTTTTGACTCTCAAGTAGTTCTAGTCTGATAGAACATTAAAAACTGTTCATGGTGATTGAGTCATCCTGCAGCCAGCTCCCATCGGCTGCTCATTGGCTGCAAGTTGCAACGCAAATTTTCATTCATTCATTTTTGAAATGGAGGCTCAGGCTGGTGTCCCGGGACCCGATCAAGATCAACACGTAGCTAAAAAGCAAAAACGTCTCTGCAGGTACGGGGAGGACTGGGTAGGGAAATATCCCTGGATTACTGCAGTTTTCCGCGATGCAAACAAAGCGTTTTGCAATGTATGTAGGAAGGAGTTTGGTGTTTCACACGGGGGGTGGTCCGACTTCAGGCTCCATGCTAGCAGCAAACTACATATAGCCTAGCCACGTATAGCCACGCTTTCCAAAAAAAAAACAATTCTTCATCTTGTTTAACACACAACTTTAATGAAACCTAGATGTTTTTTAATGGTATATGTTTTTTTTTGACTCTCAAGTAATTATAGTCTGATAGAACATTAAGAAGACCAATACAAAAAAAAAATCACCACCAATTTCGCATTGGTATTGGGATATATTGTAGTCTTTATGAATATTAAATAACAACTTTGTAATAACATCAATGGAAAAGAGTCACTTCCAATTGTCCTGTGTTTTTTTTTTGTGTTGAATCCAGAAAGTGAGGAGGACAGTGGACATTCTCACAGATACTGTGTGTGTGTGCTCTGTGTAAAAGTATATTCTTTTTTCTTTGCTTACTAAAAATGTGTACACGTTGGCACTTCAGTACACTTTGGTACAGTCTTCTTTCCAGCTTGGTTATCTCTAGGCAGCACATTTCACCATTTTATCCAGAAACCTTTGACAAAAATGTAATTTCCTCCAAATGTGCTTTCATTTTTTTGTATTTAACATTTTCACAACTCTTTGTGGAAAAGCAATCCAAGTCTCTTTTTTCTCATTTCTGCTTTTGATGGCTGGTTTTACATCTGATGTGATTGTCTCTTCCGTCGTGACCCAGGCTGAGCACCTCTGTAGGAACCTCCCTGAGAGGTTTAAACCAGAAAAAGTCCTGGCTGTAGCTCCATCATCACTGTGTGCGTGCAGCCTCTGCCATGAGCTTGCGAATGTGGTCATGTGGCCCCCTACCCAACAGGGCTGAGGGTGTCGGTAGGAGCCCCCTAGACAGTCCCAGAGTGTAAAGTATTGTCCATAGTTGTAGTTGAAGAAGAGATGATGGTCTACGTGGTGAGCAGCACCATTGATCAGACATATCAGGGGGCCCGGGATGCGGTAGTCCCCATCATGTATGGAAATGGTCCAGATGTTGACAAAGACAAATAGTGAGAGGTAGACCACCTGTAATGTACATATCCAAAACATTTCACAGTTAAGTAGAGTTTGCATCAAGTTAATAATGTACTTTTTTTCCACTACTTTTTAAAGTGCTCATATTATGGTTCAGGTTCATAATTGTATTTAGAGGTTGTACCAGAATAGGTTTATGTGGTATAGAGAGAGCGTGCCACGCTAGCAGATAGGCGAGCATTATAACGTGCGTCACTTTGTAACACACGTTTGTCTCTGAAGTAAAGGCTGGACTACAATAGAGCTGTTTGGAGCAGTTTGTGAACAGTGTTTTCTGTTGGAGACGGTAAGTCCCTTTGGGGTGGACTTTTCACTTTGTAAATCTATAACGTGCACAAAAAAAAGAAATATATATATATGGAAAGGGGAAAAGCCAAAAAGCATAATATGAGCACTTTAAGCAAACATAAAAAATTTGGCCACATGCAGCTGGACCTGAAATAATTTAATTCAAGTTTAAGTTTTAACAACATCATTGTGAAAAAAAGCAGTAGAGCTTGTGTAGTCCTTTACAATATAATTTACAAATTTACATTTACAATACTGTTACTCCTCAGACCTAACGTCAAAATGTTTATTAAAGAGTGACAAGTAGACCACCAGTGTTGGGGAGTAATGGAATACATGTAACGGCGTTACGTATTCAGAATACAAATTATGAGTAACTGTATTCCGTTACAGTTACAATTTAAATAGTTGGTATTTAGAATACAGTTACATTGTTAAAATCAATGGATTACATGACGATACTTCTCCGTTTCAAGAGTTTATTCACTCTGAATAAATTAAGGCAACTTAATGCATTTTCCAGAAGCCCTGATATGAAATAGAAAAAAATAGCTATTTGCGTGATCAGTCACAATGGAGTCGGAACCGGCACGACAGAGACAGGGCAGCAATAAGTTTCTATCTTGGAAATTCAAACAGCATTTCACATTAAAGAAAGAAGAGGGAGAATGAAATTTAGCTAACTGTGCCGTGCAGCCTCTGCTTGCCAGCAACCAACCTCCTTTCAGCGTCCAAATTACTCAACCTCCAACCTGAAGAAGCATCTTAAAGTAAGTTATTTTTTTAATTCACCTTGCTATTTTAACATTGACGTGCGACTTTACATTCTCCTAGGTGCTGATGTACTAGCTCCAGAGCCGTTTAAAGACTGACTAGCCCCGTTTGACATGTTAACTAACGTTAGCTAAAATTAGCTTGTGGTAGCTTAGACTGCAGTTAGATTTTTGTAGTAGGCTATGCAGTTTGGGACTACCAATACAATAATCTATCTGCTTGTTCAGGTACACATTCAGCTAGTTGGAATAAAAAGAACACACCATTATAAGCCTGTTTAGTAGAATGGATGTGATAGCCGCATTCCTACACTTATAAAACGCATTTCAATGTGGAAGTAATCTTAGTAATCCAAGTATTCAGAATACGTTACTCAGATTGAGTAACGTAACGGAATACGTTACAAATTACATTTGTGGGCATGTATTCTGTATTCTGTAACGAAATACGTTTTGAAAGTATCCTTCCCAACACTGTAGACCACTACCTTGTGGAGGGGGAAGATGAATGGGTAGACATGATAGGGTAAGCTCTGCAGGAAGCCGTTGAGTGGGTGGAAGGCATGGCTGGCAAAAGGCGAAGGGATCTTGAATATATGGTGCTGCTTATGGAAGTGCTGAGGGGGAGAAACAGAAGTTGTCTATATATTAAAGGTCCCATGGCATGAAAATTTCACTTTATGAGGTTTTTTAACATTAATATAAGCTCCCCCAGCCTGCCTGTGGTCCCCAATTGGCTTGAAATGGCGATAGATGTAAACAGAGCCCTGGGTATCCTGCTCTGCCTTTGAGAAAATGAAAGCTCAGATGAGCTGTTCTGGAATCTCGCTTGTTATGACCTCATAACAAGCGAGATTCCAGGGTTACCTCCCCTTTCTCTGCTTTGCCCCCCCAGAGAATTTGGCCAACCCATGAGAGAGAGACATCGTGGCTTTCAAACGAGAAAAGTGGCAGTTGGTCAAGGCCACACCCACACCCTCCACCTTGCCCCTCCCTCTCTCCTCCTCAATAGCTTCAGACACAGAAATGGCACATACTAAGGAAAGCTCATTGTGGGACTGGCTCTAGTGGCTGTAATTCTGCACCAAGGCTGAATTTTGGGAAAGACACTTCAGATACAGTATTAGGGGACCACTAAGGTCTATATAAAAGCATCCAAAGAGCACCATGTCATCGGACCTTTAAGACTGTCTTCAGATAGAAAACCTTTAATTCCAAACAAGTCAGCCATCTAAAAAACAGGTGTGATTCAAAATGTACAGTTACTGATTTCATATATTGAGTTGTAGATCAGTTGCTTGTGTGTCATGTTGGTGTCCACCTGATGAATGTAATATTCATTTATGGAAATAATATTGCTTAGAGCAGCTTTAAAGTACTTATATGCTCATTTTAAGGTTCATAATTGTATTTAGAGGTTGTATCAGAATAGATTTACATTGTTTAATTTTCAAAAAACAACATATTATTGTTGTACTGCACATTGCTGCAGCTCCTCTTTTCACCCTGTGTGTTGAGCTCTCTGTTTTAACTACAGAGTGAGGCATCTCATTTCTGTCCCATCTTTGTTGGGAGTCGCACATGCGCAGTACCTAGGTAAGGACTACTAGCTAGTCAGAAGCAGAGTATGAGGGCGTGCCACGCTAGCAGCTAGGCGAGCATTATAACGTGTGTTACAAAGTGACCCACGTTTGTCTCTGAAGTAAAGGCTGGACTACAATAGAGCTGTTTGGAGCAGTTTGTGAACAGTGTTTTCTGTTGGAGATGGTAAGTCCCTTTGGGGTGGACTTTGGGCTTTTTCACTTTGTAAACCTATTACATGCACACAAAAAAAGATATATAACACACTAAAGGAAAGGGGAAAAGCCAAAAAAGCATAAGATGAGCACTTTAAACTAGCCATAAACAAGTTTAAGCTCACCTTGTAAATGCTCCTATGGTGCATGGAACGGTGTATCCAGTAGATACACATGTCCGTAAAGAACAAAAACCAGCAATGCTCAGGTACACCCCAGGCCAGCCTGAAACAGAAACAACCAAATAGGCTAATGGGTCTCATTAGGACTTAATGTTTAATAACCTGTTTTAAACCTGTGACGGTTTCCTTCATGTCTCTCCACCCTCTCTCTCCCCTTTTTATATCTCAGCTGTCCTATCCATTTAAGGCACAGAAATGCCCCCAAAAAAAATCTTTAAAATGAGAAATATTTGATTTGTGGCTAATCAAATAACTTTCATTTCAATCTTGAGTGGAACCCTGGCCTGGGTTTTAATGTTTCAGGTAACCGTTGTCTCACTCAGAGAAGATTCGCTGATGTTGTCATAAAGTTGGCTGTGTCCTTTGATCTCCACGAAGAAAAGGGCGACAGTGGGGAAGCTCATCCAGAAGATTGAGGCTATTCCTAGTTGAATCTCTTTTCTTACCTGGTTCTGTCGTTGGGACAAAGACACAAAGTTAGGATTTGGGAGAAGGTTGCATTGGTATTGTTATTTAAGTCTTGTTATTTTAAAGGTCCAGTGTGTAACATGTTTAGTTGTTCATTATCAAAATCGGTATTGCCCGTTCACAAACTTGTCCTTCTCCATGAATATTTACCACCACCATCAATTCCAAGTATTCCTTTTGGCTTGAAATTTTACATTTGCATTCGCATGGACTGGGGTAGACGCTCCATATTCATGCGCCATCTTGAAATACGTTAGCTGGTAAGGGACATACAGGAGATGCTAATGGGTATCGTAGCTTCCCGGGAAGTTTGAAGAAGGAAACATGGAGGACCACATGTATTGATTAATTAAATATTAATTTCAGGAACAGAAGTCTTCTTCTTCGCCCAGAAAAAGAAAAAGGATATTGAAAAGAGCAAGAGACCGGCTTTTTGAAGCGTGAAGGCTACCGTAGCTGTAATACATATTGAACTGCGTGGCGCTAGAGAGTTGATTGCGATATACGATCTCAACACTAGATGGGAGAAATTCCTACACATTGGACCTTTTAAATAATAAAAAAAAAACAGTCACTAATAGTTAAAACTGCCAATTGTTTTCTTTAACATTTTAAAATGGTCTACCCAACCTCAATAAACTGTGGATGTTTCATGAGCTTATGGTTAAACACGTAGTAGAAGCTAAGAGCACCGAAGCCCAAGTAAATCAGCAATGCTCCCAGGTTGGTCAGCACCCACAGGCTGATTATCTGACGCGGAGCCCAGTCCTCGGGCCACGAGGCCGGGTAAACATACGGAGTGCAGATGTAATTGTCAGCAATGTTCAGCACGTGATCCATGGCACAGTCTGTGAAGAGAGTGACATGTACTGTTTGATTTTGATTTTGAATGCATGACTTTTACCTGTAACAGAGTATTTTTACAATGTAGGTATTGCTACTTTTACTTTAGTCAAATATCTGAATAGCTCTTCCACCACAAATGGCTTATTTCTGATTTTATTGCAACCTGTTTATGCCGGACTCTTCACCTTATATGTTGGCCTATGCTTTAAATACAGGATGACTTAATTTTGTTTAACCCAAATGTTTGACTCCAGAATCACCAGCCATGCACTGTGATACATGGCAGCCAGATGTTACTGGTATAAATTGGAAACAGTTATAAAAAAATATTCTCAGAATGTATAAGTGGAATGTATGTTAAATCGTATGCTTTATAAAAAGATGTTTGATAAATTGGAAACACATATAGCAGCACATAAAGCAGTCGCCTTTACTCAAAACAAAATATATCACACACTCTAAAAACAATTTCACCTTGTTGACAGATTTATTAAACTAAAATGATTTCAGTGTTGATCTCTGTGGTCACTCTCAGAAATTCCAAAAAGCTGTCTTGTGCTTTTCAAGGAACATTTTGTCAGGATTTTGAAAAGAGCTCATGGCTGAATGTCTGCTGAACTGACCTGCTTTAGGACCTCAAAAGTGTGTGAACCTTCTGATAAAGTGGACGAGTCCTCCTTCCTCCAAACGGCAGATCCACCAGCATATGATTTACACAGAAAGCACGTGGCTTAATGTAGCAAATTGTTTAGTGGAGAAAGAACCACACCTCCTGCTCATATGTATGAGCTTGCCCAGAATAACTATTTTTTCTGGAAGCTGGTAAGTAGGCTATGGAGGAATCCAAGGAGACAGGTGGAACAAGATCCCAGCATGCTCAGCAAATATTAAGGAGCTCAGTGACAGCAAGGCTTGATCACATATGTGTTTTTTTATATATATATATAAATGCTGCAATAGCTATAAATGCTGTACGCCTACATCTTTCAGTCAGATCTGTGCTTTTCTTGGAATTTGACATTCCAAAATCGCTTAAGAGTTTTTATTGAATTCATTATTTATAATAGTTAATGAATCATTATATAAAAGTCCCCTCAAGATGATCCATGATAAAAAGCCACGTCATTACCATCACTGTCATATTCTCACTAAATATGACATGCTAAATCTTGAATGGGGTGGGAAACTAATGTCTGTAGAATTTTATGATTTTATGTATCTGTATTGTATACTGTGAATACTTTGCCTGTATTTTATTGCGCCATCACTGTAAATACTTGTCTGTATTTTATTGCGCCATCTACCTGCCCAGGGACTACGGGCAGAAACTAACAATTTGCTACAACCTGGCACAAGACATCTATTAATGTTTTTTTGTGCACTGTCCCCATTCAAATAAATAAATTACAATTACAATTATGTGATTCCAAGTAATGGAATGTGCTTTATCATAACAGTATATTTATAGGAAAGTGGACAAGTCAACTTATGGTCAAACACGTAATTTGCACAGTGATTGTGATCATGAGGTCTTTATATAGCATTTATATTTAGAAATTGCGTTACAGTGATCAAACCTTGCATTGCCTAAATCTGTTTTTATCCTATGCAAGGGTAAGCTTGTAATTTTTTGCAGTGCATGTGCCCTGTCCCATGCTGGGCTTGAGGATCAAATTCCCACTGAACTGTGCCCTTTACACACACACACACACACACACACACACACACACACACACACACACACACACACACAGTACTAACACCACACTGTAAAGCTACTCTGTGACAAGTCAAAGTCCTGCATTAAAGACCTAAAGTATTAAAAGTGTTGATGAAATAAAATGGTCCCCTACGACTGTGGTATGTAAACAAATGTTTGGCATCTTTGCATTAAGAATGCAGATTAAAAATAGATGGCAATTAATTTCTGTCAATTGACTAACGTAACCAAATTATTTCAGCTGTACTTCAATTAGAACAAAACATGTTTTATAAACTCTTTGTATGTTTTTAATGCTGACATGTAGTGGAGTAGAAGTAGCCTATAAAATGGCATGAGAAGAAATGACTCAAGTAAAGTACAAGTACCTTACATTTTTCACAATTCCATTCCACTGACATACATCGTATACAGCCCATACATATGAGCATAGCAACAGTAAAAGGTATGAGTTTGATCATGAGTAAAAACAAATATTTAGCACTTCATGAGGGTAGAACATCCCATCAGGTCTGTCTTGCGGTGGGATCTGTGTGTCAACACTTCCGACCTGTCACACACAAACTGTCACTGAGCAAGAAGAAATACAAGAGGACGATGTGATCTCTACCCCTACACAGAAAATCTGAACAAGATGGTGAATGTTCTCATGTAAAAGCTTCTTGTTCCGCTCTATTTCCTATTAGTTTTAATCCATTATCACTTATATTACTTGTATACCAACACATGTATGTTTAATGTACTGAATACTTGTCTATTTTTAATTGTTAACAGATGTATACTGTGCTCATTTTTTGGCTCCTTCAAAGTACATATGTATAAATATTACAACAAAGATATGGTATTTTATGCATACACAGACAGATTGCTTCCATTCATACTTAGCTGATTAAATGGTTTTCTGCATTGCAAGACAAATTAAAAATGTAGATTACCTTTTCAAAATGTGCACCTGAAATACCTGATGAGTAATTCAAGAACCAAACAGTTCAAAACTGTCCCACAAGGACAGCGCTCTCAATATAAAGCCTATGAATGTGCAGATGTCTCCCTCTAGAGCTCTCTGACACAAACAGCACCTCTCTGTGCAGTTTGCAGTCCCTAATGTCTTACCAACCAGTGACTTGGGATTCATAAACAAAGGATGAATGACATATAAATACCTTCATGTTTAACTAAGTGAGAATCCAAATAGAATAATAATAAAATCAAGCCTTGACAATGGAGGGGTTGTTGGGTCTGTTTTCCTCGATTTTAAGAAGGCGTTTGATACAGTGAATCATAATGTTTTGTTATCCAAACTGTCAAAGATTAATTTCTCTCCCAATGCTCTGACATGGATGGAGTCTTATTTAGATTTTAGAAAGCAGTGCACCAGGATTAATGATAGATGCTCCTCCTTTGCTAATTGCACTACTGGAGTACCTCAGGTATCTATTTTAGGACCAATTTTATTTAGTTTATATATTAATGACCTGCCATTGATTTGGCCAGAAGTCCACATCCAAATGTACGTAGACGATACAGTTATCTATGCAAAAACTAGAGAACAAGCTGCAGCAAAACTTACTGCAGTCCTAATCAAAGCATCAGACTGGTTAACTCTCAGTTGTCTTACTCTTATGTAAGCAAAACAGTGGGCATGTATTTCTCTATTAAGATGTTACACAACATCAGCCCGATATCTGTATTATGGGAGAGGTGATACATATTGTTGATCATTTCAAGTATCTAGGCATAATTATGGATTCTAACTTAAGTTTTAAAAAACACATAAAAAAAGATCTCCAATTTTTTAGCTAATTTTAGACATATAAGACACCAGTTACCAATAGCCGCAGCTAAACTGTTTTTGCATTCAATGATCTTCTCACATTTATCTTACTGTTCTACAAGCTGGTCCCAGGCGGGTGGGACTACGCTACCTTTATGTACCCTTTAGAAACAAGCTGTGAAAGTTCTTGACAAAAAACCCAAGAAATTTACCATCACTGTACGATAATAAAAAAAAACACAATCTATTAACCTTTGACAGTTTTCTCTGTTTTGCAGACATGTGCCTGATGTGTAAATTGACCCATGACCTTGCACCATCCCCTACTCAAGCAATGTGTGTCATTTTACAGAGATAATGTAAGGGTCACCAGGGCTTCTGTAAGAGGTGACTGTTGGACTGTTACACTCAATTTAGGAAGACTAAATTTGGTCAATCAGCTTTTTCATTTACTGTAGTAGAAAAGTGGAACTTAATTCCACTTCACATTAGAGATTGTGCAAGTCTCAGCATTTTTATGTCCTTGAAGACTTGGCTGAAGGTAAATCAACTATGTGATCATTGATCTTTTTATCTCGGCTTGATTACTGCAACTCTATTTTCACCTGTCTCAGCAAATCGTCCCAGGACCGTTTACAACTAGTCCAGAATTCTGCTGCAAGGCTGCTAACCAGGTCTAGCAGGATGTCGCACATCACTCCGATTTTATACTCATTACATTGGCTTCCAATTAACTTCAGGATCAAATTTAAAGTTTTGGTTCTGACTTATAAAGCTTTGCATGGTCAGGCTCTGGCGTATATCTCGGACCTGCTCCATTCATACACTACGAATAGGCCCCTCAGGTCTTCTAACCAGGGATTACTGGTTGTCCCACGCGCCCGTTTAAAGACTAGAGGTGACCGTTCCTTTGAAGCGGTGGCTCCAAACCTGTGGAATGCTCTTCCTATTGTTTTACGTTCTGCAGTCTCTGTTGAAGCTTTTAAAAAGCAGTTGAAGACGCACTTGTTTAAATTTGCTTTTGATTCATGTATGTAAAATCTTGTCTTTTAATGATTGTTTTTAGTCTTTTAGTCTTTTTAGTTGTATAACTTACTATGTTTTGTACAAATGTTTATCATGTGAAGCACTTTGTGACTTTGTCTGTGAAAGGTGCTATATCAAATAAACTTATTATTTATAACATGTAATGTATATTTGTATTTTGGTTTATATGTGATGTAATGATTGTCACATGTTGTTTTTATCTGTTTTGATAGTATTGTCTATATTGTCTATATTGTCTATATTGTCCTTTTATCTCCCTTGCCCAGGGACCACAGATGTAAATTAGCTGTATAGCTAACTCTGGTACAGGGCCTGAACTGTGCATTGTCCCTGACAAATAAACTAATAAAATACAAAAAAAATACAAAAAACTGAGTCTTAACAGACAAAGTTTGGAATCCGGGCTTATTGAGCTGATCACAAAATTATATTTTTAACCTTGCATACAAAGAACCAGTTAATTAGATGTAATCCAAATTTCTGGAAATTGAATAACACACTTTTATGTGATAAAATCTTTAAAGAAAAAGCAAAGGAAATTATTAATGAAAATTGGAGGAAAGCTCAAGAAGAAAAAATGTATGGTCAACACTGGGAATATGCAAAATTTCAGATTCGGAATATGGCAATTAAAAGGGATAAAGAATTTGGAAAAGAGAAACGATTTGAACAAGACAGAATACTTAACAATATAATTTATATTTATGAAAAAGACAATATGTCTCAAACAGATATCAATAAGTTAACCGAATTACAATCTGAGTTGGAAAATGTGTACCAATATTTAGCATGGGGGGCTTTTATCAGGTCTAGACGGTGATGGATGGAACATGGTGAAAGAAACACTAAATATTTTCATAGTCTGGAAAAAACAAATGCCAGTCTTAATAATATACATAAACTTAAGATTAAAGAGCAGATATCAGAACATCCCCCTGAAATTTCGAATTTTGTGGAAAACTTTTATAAAAAATTATATTCGGAGCAAAATGGCGGTTTTAACACATCTGATTTTTTCATCTCTATAACAAATGAGGCACGAGGTATTGACCAAACTCAAAAAGATGTCTGTGATCAAGCGCTGTCACTCTATGAATTAAAAAAGAATATTAGTAAACTGAAAGATAATAAAGCCCCTGGTAATGATGGCCTTACTGGTGAATTTTACAAGGTATTTCAAGATCATATTTCTGAATTTTTACTTCACGTCTTCAGAGAAGCTATAGACGTTGGCAAACTTCCACCAACTATGTTTCAGGGTATAATTACCTTGATACCTAAACCTAATAAAGACAAACTTGTGCTTGATAACTGGAGACCCATAACCCTAATTAATAATGATACAAAATTATTCTCTCACATTTTTGCACAAAGACTCAAGGCATGTCTAGACACAATTATAGATGACTGCCAGTCTGGATTCATGCAAGGAAGGCATATCAGTAACAATATTCGTTGATTTGATTGACTATAAGGATTACATAACAGACAACAGCTACATTTTATTCATAGACATATATAAAACCTTTGATAGTGTAAAGCATAGTATTTTATTTGATGTGTTAGATTTTTTTGGTTTCGGTCAATACTTCAAAAGAGCAATACAAACTTTGTATGGTGACTGCAATAGCTCAGTTAAACTTCCGTAGGGAACAACTCATAGATTCAACATATCCCGTGGTATAAAACAAGGAGATCCTGCAGCCCCATTTTTGTTTCTCTTAGTAATGCAAGTGATGGCCCTACATCTGTACAATGACAACTTTCAAGGCATTAACGTTGTAGGGAAAGAAATAAAATGTTGCCAGCTAGCTGATAATACAGCCATTTTCTTAAAAGATGAATTTCAGGATAAAAAAGTTATTGATTGTCTTAATGTGTTCTCTAAAATTTCGGGATTAGTGTTAAATATTAAAAAATGTACCCTTTTTCCACTCAAAGAGAGCAACATACGTACAACAGAATTTGAGGGTATTCCTGTTAAAGAGGAAGTAACATACTTAGGAATTAATATCTGTAAAAATCAGACAGAAAAGATGAATACCAACTTTCAACCTCTCATTCAAGTCAAAAATAAATTTGATAGATGGCTCATGAGAGATTTATCACTCAAAGGTCGGGTACTTTTATCCAAAACTGAAGGATTATCCAGATTAGTTTATCCGGCCAAAGTCTTAGATGTTCCAAAACCTTTTATTAAGAAAATAGATTCTGCATTATTTAATTTCATATGGAAAAATAAGCCTCACTATTTAAATTACAATACTTTATGTAATCCATACAATCAAGGAGGTTTGAATGTTCTTGATTTCCATACATCTAATATAGTTTTCAAGTTGAACTGGATTAAACATTATATAAAAAATAAAGATAAAATGTGGTATTTTATTCCAAACTTTATTTTTCAAAAAGTTGGTGGTATTGAATTTTTACTAAAGTGCAATTTTGATATTGATAAAATCCCTATTCAGCTATCAAACTTTCATAAGCAAGCTCTTTTATGTTGGCTTCTTATTTATAAACACAATTTTTCACCCCACAAACATGTGATATGGAATAACAAAGATGTAAAGTATAAGAACAAGTCAATATTTTATCCCAATTGGGTCCAAAACAACATTTTATTGATTTCCCAGCTTATTAATGACAATGGTCACTTACTTACATATTCAGAATTCTTAATGAAGTTTAATATTCCAATAATTGCAAGAGAATATAGCATAGTGTTTGATGCTGTACACACGGGTTATAAAAGACTGCTGCAGAGTAGTAATGTGTCAAATGACCAGTCAACTTTTAGAACAGATGTCTTATTAAATGGCATTGACATAAAGGATAAAAAGTGCAATAATAGATATTTTATGTGACACATCGCCCCACAGTTGCTCGATGCAAACATTATTGGAATAACCACTTTGGGAATATCAATTGGAATTTTGATTTGGACCTATTATAATAAATATGTTGTTAGTAAATAAGTTAAGGAAGTATTTTTCAAAATTGTCCATTGCATCTACCCAACAAATCAAATTTTAAAGAAATATAAACCTGAAATTTCTGAATCCTGCACATTTTGTGGGGTTTTCACAGAGACAATTGCACATTTGTTTTGTGAATGTTTTTATGTCAGATTGTTCTGGATTGATGTGGAGGATGTGTTTTATGTATTGTGTGGCTCTAAAATAAAATTAAAAAGTAGTGACATTATTTTTTACTATGAAGGAAATGATTTGAATAAATGCTATATTTTCATTTTAAATCTTTTAATTTTATTTGGGAAATTTTATATCCATACATGTAAATGGTCTAAAAGCAAACCGAATATTCACCAATTTAAAAATGACATGAAATTATATTTTGAAACTTTAAAAGGACTGACGTATAAGAAAGCCATCCGGACTCTGAACATCTACAATGCCTTTCAACCTCTTTGATGTAAACTCCATGCGCCCCCTTTTCCATGTTTGTATGTATGTATGCAGTTAATGTTCTCAATGTTTGTATGTTTCTGTATTGGAATAATAAAGTTTAAAAAAATAAATAAATAAAAAAATACTTATTTTTGTTGTAATGGCCTGGTCTATCTGTCCCCTGGAGAATCTTTTCTTGTTTTCGTGTATTGTCCCATGTGGACGTTGATATTTAGGAGTGGAGTAGCATCTCTTCTTAGGGACTATTAAGATTTGTTTTTCTGACACCAAGTTAAATAACTACCAAAAAGAACAACATTGTTGCTGTCCCCTGCGCAATATTATATTGGAATTGTTACGTTACAGTTATGGAGAAAAGGTGAAAAAAATGCTTGTTTTTTTTAAGTTGATTCATAAGTTTTATCCTGTGAAATTGTCACTTTGGAAGTTCAAAAACGATCTGTTCTGTGAATTGCAACCTGAAACCGTATCTCACTATTTGGGATCTGCAGATTTATTCATAAACTCATACAACTATTATATTGTTTTGTTATTTTCTCCTTGTTTTGAACATAGATGTATTGGGTTTTGAATTTTGATTCTACAAGTAGGCCTAGCCAGAACCGTGAAATTAATTTTATTTATTTATTTTTTAGGTTATATCTGTTTTCTAGTGTCATCACTCGATGGCACGGTTGCCTTGTTTGTGTATTGCACTCAATTTCAGCAATAAAGTTCATGAAGAAAAGTCTATCGGCTCCTTTGCAGAAAAGCAGGTCGGAACTAAAGGCGCACGTTGAAAATAGCGACGGGATATTTTTACCGTGACACAAAACGTCATTGATTTGGAGCAGTGGTATTATATCGACTAGCCGAGCTTGGTAAGTTTAAGTGACACAGAAATTATTCAACATGATGTGGAACGGTCATAAGCTGAAACTCAATTGTGCTTGGCTTTGCAGCTGAAAGTATTGCTTTTCCAACATGACACGATGTTCGGCTACTGACAGCGGTGACAACAGCTTGCTTGAATGCTAATGAAGCTAACGCTAGCCATGGGTTGCAGCCACATAACGTTACTCTTATCTGCGTGTCCACTGCTTTTACCACTCGAGCATCTAAACTACAGCAATAGGAAGCCAATGAGTCTGACTGTTGTACTGCAGATTGATTGCTGTTTTGTTTATACATTGTAAAATATAAATTGGATCATTAGCCGAATGTGTCCTCTGGCTTAAAAGGCTTAGCTACCTTTAGCGGCTAACGTTAATGTTGTTATCGTCGCCGTGAGTGAATCAACAGGGATACAGACGATAAACCTCGCCTCATTGCAAATCGGCTGTGCTGTCTTATGGTTTTCTTGAGCTGTCTTCGTGGACGAGAAGTTCTTTAAATTGCTATCATTTTAATTACTTGTGATGATTAAAGATGACCACAAGGGAGAGCCAAAACCTTACAGGTTGAGTTCAGATTAGTTCATCTCTTGAAATACAGGTATTAAAAACATCAATTTCAAAAATCTCACACATGCTGTGGTTATCCAGTAGTTGTTGCGGTTTACATTTGTGGTCTTTTGGTCATGTTTCCGCCTCGTAAAACAACAACAAAAATAACGTCTGTTTCTATGTAGTGTCAAAATGATTACCACAAGTTGGCCTACAAATCAAAAACTCGTGACCTATAGATATTTTTGACTGTTTATCTCATATGACTTGGTACATGTGACCGGCATAGTTCAACTTATGTAATTACACTCTTACAGAAATGAATAAAAAATGTGAAGAATATAGGCCTGGTGGCAAATATCCAGATGCTAAAGTGCTCATATTATGCTTTTTTGGCTTAATTCCCTTTCCTTTATTGTGTTATATATCTTATTTACATGTAGGTTTACAAAATGAAAAAGACCATAGTCCACCCCAAAGGGACTTACCATCTTCCAGAGAAAACACAGCTTCAAACAGCTCTATTGTAGTCCAGCCTTTACTTCCGTGACAAACGTTTGTCACTTTGTAACACACGTTATAATGCTCGCCTAGCTGCTAGCGTGGTACGCCCTCATACTCTGCTTCTGACTGGCTAGTAGTCCTTACCTAGCTACTGCGCATGTGCGACTCCCAACAAAGATGGAATAGAAGTGTGATGCCTCACTCTGTAGCTAAAACAGAGAGCTCAACACACAGGGTGAAAAGAGGAGCTGCAGCAATGTGTAGTACAACAAAAATATAGTGTTTTTTGAAAATTAATCCACGTAAACCTATTTTGATATAACCTCTAAATACAATCATGAACCTGAAATCGAGCATAATATGAGCACTTTAAGTAAAAGGAAATAGTTTAGTGCTTTAGTGGTGCTATTTATGTTTTGATCACACACACCCGACCATTAATTCATCACTGGGGCTTCTGTACCATTGGGCAAATTAATATTGCAGCGGTGAATATGGTAGTATGTTATTTCCCTTTCCATAGGGGCTTTGCACATGCATGTTGAAACTTTATTTGCTGCATTTATTCAACAGATGCATCACTGAATTGCAACCTCAGGTGGTTTTGATCGGGTAATACTCGCAGGTAAGTATGTGCTGTACTCAACAGCAGTGGTTGTGAAGGGTTTTGCTCACGAGACTCAAACTGAGCATTAATGGTTTAGATTGATTTATTCCTTTGCTGGACTACATAAAAAAATAATAAATCAATTGAATTAAAAAATTGTCAGCGTGGGTCCCCTGAGAAAACCATTGAAAACCACTGCTAGTGACTTCTAGTAGTCCAGTCTTAAGTAAAAAAACATAGGCTTACTTTTTTGGAGTGATACACTGCACGGTTTCCCCCAGTGTTAAATTGCCCCCCCACCAGGCCTAAGCCACTGGGAATATTTTTTTTAATGTATCTTTAAGATGTATTTTTAAACAACAGTTTCAGTGGGTGGCTCTGTTGGAAACTATACTAGTACTAGGTGTAGTCATATTTTCAAATCTCCAGTTAGCTTTTAGCACTGACTTAATTTAGGGCCCAATGGAATCTGCATTTAGCTTTTTTTAAATTCTCTATTTCACAATTGTGCTGTGTGTAGGTCAGTAGTAATGGAAGGGGCAGGGCCACCGGGCGTTGACCTCAGCAGGAAGTTTGTGTCTGAAGCTGAGCTTGATGAGATGAGGAAGAAGAGACAGGAGGAATGGGAGAAAGTGAGGAAACCTGACGACCCAGAGGGTAAGAAGAACACATTCACTTACTCACAAATCCGAAACGTGCCCAACTTCTGAAATGCATACAGCTGTGCATACACCCACGTTTGTTTGTGTACTGCTCAGATGCGCCGGAGGAGGTGTATGACCCACGTTCCCTCTTTGAGCGATTGCAGGAGCAGAAAGACAAGAAACAAGAGGAGTATGAGGAGCAATTCAAATTCAGTGAGTCTTTGTCTCTCAGTTTCCCCTTGTTATATCTGTTATTATGACTTTTACCTCCATTTGTTATATGGGTTTGAATTAACACTTTATATATATCCATCCATCCATCCATCTTCGTCCGCTTATCCGGTGTCGGGTCGCGGGGGGAGCAGCTCCAGCAGGGGGCCCCAAACTTCCCTTTCCCGAGCAACATTAACCAGCTCCGACTGGGGGATCCCGAGGCGTTCCCAGGCCAGGTTGGAGATATAATCCCTCCACCTAGTCCTGGGTCTTCCCCGAGGCCTCCTCCCAGCTGGACGTGCCTGGAACACCTCCCTAGGGAGGCGCCCAGGGGGCATCCTTACCAGATGCCCGAACCACCTCAACTGGCTCCTTTCGACGCAAAGGAGCAGCGGCTCTACTCCGAGCTCCTCACGGATGACTGAGCTTCTCACCCTATCTCTAAGGGAGACGCCAGCCACCCTCCTGAGGAAACCCATTTCGGCCGCTTGTACCCTGGATCTCGTTCTTTCGGTCATGACCCAGCCTTCATGACCATAGGTGAGGGTAGGAACGAAAACTGACCGGTAGATCGAGAGCTTTGCCTTCTGGCTCAGCTCTCTTTTCGTCACAACGGTGCGATAGATGGAATGTAATACCGCACCCGCTGCGCACCACATCATCTGCAAAGAGCAGCGATGAGATCCCCAGCCCACCGAACTGCAACCCCTCCCCACCCCGACTACGCCTCGATATCCTGTCCATAAATATTACAAACAGGATTGGTGACAAAGCGCAGCCCTGGCGGAGGCCAACCCTCACCCGAAACGAGTCCGACTTACTGCCGAGAACCCGGACACAGCTCTCACTTTGGTCGTACAGAGATTGGATGGCCCTGAGTAGAGACCCCCTCACCCCATACTCCCGCAGCACCTCCCACAGTATCTCCCGGGGGACCCGGTCATACGCCTTCTCCAAATCCACAAAACACATGTAGACCGGTTGGGCATACTCCCAGGCTCCCTCCAGGATCCTTGCGAGAGTGAAGAGCTGGTCCGTTGTTCCACGACCAGGACAGAATCCGCATTGTTCCTCCTCAACCTGAGGTTCGACTATCGGCCGAACCCTCCTTTCCAGCACCTTGGAGTAGACTTTACCAGGGAGGCTGAGAAGTGTGATACCCCTGTAATTGGCACACACCCTCTGGTCCCCCTTTTTAAAAAGGGGAACCACCACCCCACTCCTTTGGCACTGTTCCAGACCTCCACGCAATGTTGAAGAGACGTGTCAACCAGGACAGCCCCTCCACACCCAGAGCCTTGAGCATTTCCGGACGGATCTCATCAATCCCCGGGGCTTTGCCACTGTGTAGTTGTTTGACTACATCAGTGACCTCCGCCTGGGAAATCGACGACAATCCCCGGTCATCCTCCAGCCCTGCCTCTAACATAGAGGGCGTATTAGTCGGATTCCGGAGTTCCTCAAAGTGCTCCTTCCACCGCCCTATTACCTCCTCAGTTGAGGTCAACAGTGTCCCATCCTTACTGTACACAGCTTGGATGGTTCCCCGCTACCCCTCCTGAGGTGGCGAACAGTTTTCCAGAAGCACTTTGGTGCCGACCGAAAGTCCTTCTCCATGTCTTCTCCGAACTTCTCCCACACCCGCTGCTTTGCCTCTTTCACGGCAGAGGCTGCAGCCCTTCGGGCCCTTCGGTACCCTGCAACTGCCTCTGGAGTCCTCTGGGATAACATATCCTGGAAAGACTCCTTCTTCAGTCGGACGGCTTCACTGACCACCGGTGTCCACCACGGTGTTCGTGGGTTACCGCCCCTTGAGGCACCTAAGACCCTAAGACCACAGCTCCTCGCCGCAGCTTCAGCAATGGAAACTTTGAACATTGCCCACTCGGGTTCAATGCCCCCAGCCTCCACAGGGATGCACGAAAAGCTCCGCCGGAGGTGTGAGTTGAAAGTCCGTTGGACAGGGGCCTCCTCCAGACGTTCCCAATTTACCCGCACTACACGTTTGGGCTTACCAGGTCTGTCCAGAGTCTTCCCCCACCCCCTGACCCAACTCACCACCAGATGGTGATCGGTTGACAGCTCTGCCCCCTCTCTTCACCCGAGTGTCCCAAAACATACGGCCTCAGATCAGATGAAACGATTATAAAATCGATCATTGACCTTCGGCCTAGGGTGCTCTGGTACCAGGTACACTTATGAGCATCCCTATGTTCGAACATGGTGTTTGTTATAGACAATCCATGACTAGCACAGAAGTCCAACAACAAACAACCACTCTGGTTTAGATCAGGGAGGCCGTTCCTCCCAATCACGCCTCTCCAGGTGTCTCCATCATTGCCCACGTGCGCGTTGAAGTCCCCCAGCAGAACAATGGAGTCCCCCACTGGCGCCCCATGCAGGACTCCAGTCAAGGTCTCCAAGAAGGCCGAATACTCCAAACTCCTGTCTGCTCAGTTTTACAATAAAACTGCCGCACACTGTCTAACTTGTAAAAAATGTAATAGCTGCATGCTTAGTACTAGCCTGGGAACCAGACGAATCTGCCAAGTTCATGTTTCATTTGATCTGGCAGATACGTCTGGCCCCCCTCCCGTTCAGACAGATTTCCAGCCGACCTGGCCCCGAGCAGGCCAATCACAACCGTATATCTAACATGGAGTGGGTTTAAGACGATGACTGACAGAGGAGCATCCCCGTCCTTTAGATCTGTCCAGCGCAACCCACCAGACCCCCGAAACTCAGATCATTTAGGCAGTGCTGATCAAATATGACTCAAGATTTTGTTACTGTATTGCCTATTTCCCACCTCAACTGTTTTCAGAAACACGTTTTAGTGTACTGTGTAGCCGTAATGTAAGAAAGTTTGTGACCAGGCCGCCATTTCTTTTCCTGCCTGAAAACGGACCAAGCACCGGCCCAACTTAAATGTGTCGCTCAGCGCTACGTCACACGTCTCGTTGCTATGAATGGTTGTAGGTCTCTCTGATTCCGTCGAGACATTTTGGTCTGCGCCCCTTGGAAATCAAAGATGAACTGAATGTTTCTAGATTATTACGCATTTTTAAATTAGTCTGGCGGTTAGTAGCAATTAAACTGCAAAAAATAGCTGTAAAATGTAGGGCTGCATGATATAAGGAAAATATGCCATACCGTTGTTGAATAAAATTGCTTTCTAATCTGTGGGAAACACTGCTTTTTGATATTAATGAACGTCCGTTACATTCAAGCCATTGCCAATTGAGTTGCTTCAAAGCTAATTAACAATATCAGCTTCACACAACTCTCTCTGTATTTCTCAGTATGGCTATGTTCAGAAGATTGTGTTGTCTGGCGACTTTCGCCCGCAAAACTCAAGTGAAGATAATTACATCTTCTGAAGAGTCCACCATGTTTTTTTTTTTAATCCTCCATGTCCTCCTGGGTTACAAGTAATGGTGTGTTCTTTTTGTCTTGTAATCGCAACTAGTAGCTTGAGTGTGACGTCACATCCATGTCGAAAAACGAATAACCGCGGGTTGTTGCGTTCTTTTTGTCACACAATACTACGAGTCGGAGAAAAGATGGATTTTTTGTAACATTTTTAGTAACATTTAGGATTCTATTCACCCAGTTATTGACATATTACACAAATATATTTCACAGTTTGATACATGAAAATTACGTTTTGCTTAACTTAAGGCTACTGCTCTGCTTTCTGCTCAAGACTCGGCTTAAAGCCATTGTTGTCATATAGCAACAATTTCAGCTGCACAAGCTACAAAATAACTAATTAGGCGGTATTTAACTCCTAATAAGACTGTAGCGACATGCCTATAGGTAGCAGTATACAGTGCTATGTGTACGACTTCTTCATTTGGTTACAACAAAGACAAAAGTGCTTAAAATTGTAGAAAACCACAATGTTTACTACGTGTGCTTCACGACGTAGCCATCTTTGAAAGTGAACTCAGGGTCCTCTGAGTTCAGACGACTTGACGAGTCGTATATACGACCTCGGGGGCGTTCTTTTTGCAACTTCCGGTTCGTAACTCCGCAAAATGACTCGTAAATCGACTTCGGTGGACAATAAGAATGCACCATAACTACGTGAAGGAGGGGTGGGGGCGGTGCGCAATCACGGAAGGCTTGTATCATGTGGCTGCGCCGAAAGTTTTGTTGTCATTACTTAGAATTCCTCATGGGGGCGACAGAAACGTTTCCCAACTCGTCAGATACCACTGCTTTGTCACAGCCCTCGGCGTCAGATACTGATGCACAAGGCACCGCACCAACTATGAAAACAAAGAATGGAGAAACTCAGATTACAACACACACAGAGGGAGTGTGACTCCATTCTCTGTTCAGTATGCCATTACTCCACTATTTATTTACATAGCAAATATTTTTTTGTTACCGCTATATTAATGTTCTAAATGTCAAGTACAACCCCGTTAAACCAGTGGTTCCCAACCTTTTCTGCTTGCGACCTCATCAGAAAAAAACAGGTTGGTTGGGACCCTTTCTCATATTTTAGCGGGCTATGAGTTGTAGCATTTTCACCAAAAAAGATATTTCCCTTCTAAACTTCTGAGATGGTTTCATTGAAATCATTATTTAATTAGAGATTAGCCATTACAATACAAAAAAGCAAAATGTTTCAAAAAATTTCCCACCTTATTCATTTTCTCACAACCTACCATTTTTTGCAGACAATACTTCTGTACTTTCACTTAAATAGGATAGTAATGGAGTATTTATATATTGTCTTACTGGTATTTTAATAATGAATGTATCAGATGGCAGATTTGCATATCCTGTCATTCCTTTATGCACATTATTCATATCAACAGTAAATGTGTTACATCTGTTAAAAGTAAACATGCCTTATTGTCTTTAACCATGAAGGTCTATTAGTGTGGCTTTATAACAGTCTCTCATGGGTTGTTGTTTTTTTCTTCTGAAAATTGCCATCACTCGACTGCCATGTGTTGAGAGCATGTTTGTTTCCATGGTGACAGGGAACATGGTAAGGGGATTGGACGAGGAGGAGAGCAGCTTCCTGGACGAGGTCTCCAGGCAACAGTGCCTGGTGGAGAAACAACGCAGGGATGAGGAGAAACAGGAACTGTTGGAATACAGAATATCCTTTTATCACATGTTGGTTTATATAAAACTAAACTTTTGAATTAGCCAGTATCGCTCTGTGATTATGTGCCTAAATATACTAATCGGTTATCCCCCATTTTAGTGAGCAGTTTTTCAGGTTTAAAATAAGCACTGAGATGTAGTTGAAGTCACTGCAGTTGCACTCTGTGCGTCTAGTTTATTTTGTTGTTTATGAAATGAGAATTGGAGACTAGTATCAAGTACTTTAATAAGATGCATTCTGACACTTACTCACAATGTGTATGTTTTTTGAATGTTTGCATTATATCAAAACGAGTATCAATTCAGACGATTTTAATTCAGATGAAACATTCAAACTGACTCCAGATCAAGACAGTCAAGTTTCTTTCTAAGAAGAGGCATGCCTTCAAAGCTTTCTTAAACCTTATACAAATTGTATATGTAATGCTAAAATTAAAAGCTTAAGGCTAAATGTGTCATTCGTAATGCTTAGGAACGAATAGGGTCGTCATGGTTTTGATTTTAAATTAACGAAATTAAAAAAACGATCAAAATAAGCTTTGCTTTTTTAACAATCGAAATCAGAAGCAGGATCGGTGAGCCCCCCCAGTATTATTACCTCTCTTTACCCCGCCTCCTTGCCCACGTCCGTACAAAAAAAAAAGAAACGGACGTAGCTTACCGGCTGGTAGCTACATGGCAGCTAAATACACGGGTAACATTAGCTTACCCGTAGCCGGAGTCGCAGATAACGGAGAAACAACAGAACTGAAAAATCCTCCTGCTTTTTTGCCTTCTTCCTGAGTAAGTTATGTAAAGAAATGAGGGTAAAGCATGTGGCATACGATGGTGCGTTCATGTGCACCTCTATAAACGAATGGTGCATTCACTTGGACTTCAATAATTTAAACTAGTGGTGCATTCAATTGCACTTCAATAATAAAAGAAAACTCAGACTGTTGTTGTAAAGTACCCTTCTGCCATCCAGTGGCTCTTATTGTGGCATTGCGTCACTGCTGAAAAGCCCATGTTTAGCCACAAATTGTGACACTCTAGTAACGAAAAAACATGAATGCAAATTAGGGCTGTCCCAAACGATTATTTTTTAAACGATTAATCCAGCGATTCTTTTTTCGATTAGTTGACTAATCTATTTTTCTATTAGCGATTATTTTCCTATTGCTCAATTATTAACAATTTACACAAAACAAATTTCAATAAGGTTCAAATCTCTATTTATTAAAATTGTTTAAAACTGCACTGTTCAAGTAAAATGAATTTATAGTGCAACCTGAAGCCAGATGTAGGCTATCAATCCAACAAAAAAATAGTCACTTTCAGGAGGAATACAAAAATAAAAACTTAAAGTAAACAGAGCAAGTGCAAAAAAAAAAAAAGCCTGTATTTGCTTTTTTAACAATAGTAGGTAAAATAATGAATACACTCTTGTTTAAAGGTCCGATGACATGGTGCTCTTTTGATGCTTTTATATAGACCTTAGTGGTCCCCTAATACTGTATCTGAAATCTCTTTCCCGAAATTCAGCCTTGGTGCAGAATAACAGCCACTAGAGCCAGTCCCACAATGAGCTTTCCTTAGTATGTGCCATTTCTGTGTCTGTAGCTATTGAGGAGGAGAGCGGGGGGGGCAAGATGGAGGGTGGGGGTGTGGGGGTGTGGCCTTGACCAACTGCCACTTTGCTCGTTTGAAAGCCATGATGTCTCTCTCTCTCATGGGTGGGCCAAATTCTCTGGGCGGGCAAAGCAGAGAAAGGGGTTTCCAGATCGGCCCATCTGAGCTTTCATTTTCTCAAAGGCAGAGCAGGATACCCCGGGCTCGGTTTACACCTATCACCATTTCTAGCCACTGGGGGACCATAGGCAGGCTGGGGGAACGCATATTAATGTTAAAAAACCTCATAAAGTGAAATTTTCATGCCATGGGACCTTTAACATCCAAGCTCTTCTCCCTTTAATCTTACAGTAAAAAAAGTGCAATTTTAGCAACATATGAAATCAGATGTATCAAATAAATCCAACAATTTAACATTTCAAGTCACTTTCAGGAGGAATACACAAAAGAATATAGTAAACAGAGCAAGTGCAAAAAGAGTAGCCTGTATTTGCTTTTTTTATGAATAAGCTCTAGTTTAACATCCAAGCTCTTCTCCCTTTAATCTTACATAAAAAAATTGCAATTTTAGCAACATATGAAATCAGGTATATCAAATCAATCCAACAATAAAACAAATTAACATTTCAAGTCACTTTCAGGAGGAATACAAAAATAAAAAACTTGAAAATAAAAAATAAAAGTGCAATTTATCTCTCTCCTTTCTACCTCCCTCTATCTCTCTTAGGCAGTGTGTTTCCATGTGTGTATGTTGAAGAGACGGTTAGGCATTGCTGTGGAGAAATGTGATCATGTCTACAATGCCCTGCAGTTGGGCTTGCTATTTTATTTGTCACAATGTTCCTAGCAGCTGAAAAGAGCCGTTCGGATGGAGTGGATGTCGCAGGCACAGACAAGTAGGCTTTGGCCAGAGCAGCCAGGTTGGGGAACCGTACTGCATTTCCCTTCCACCATTGAAGGGGCTATTCTCTCTTAAAATGGAGTTTTCTCCAAAATATAAGAGCACCTCATTGCTCACTACTTCACGGTCTCTTTCTTCTTCCTGGCCAACATCTTCTTCATTGCTGTGCTCCTCGGAATCTGACCCTAACAAAGTGTCCAGCACAGACCTGGAGCTCTCCTTTGGTTGGGACCTGGCTGAGTGCAAGAGTCTGAATTCGGACTTGCACTTTCAGGATATCATCTGCTGACAGGAACTTCAGTTTGCGAAAGCGGGGCTCCAGAGCAGCAGCAATTATACAGACATTTTGCCCTTTAGCAGTGGAGGTAGAACAGGGATAGTTACATAAGCCTGGCCACTCAGGAACACAGTGGCCTGCTCAAAAGGCTTGAGCACTTGCTCCAGTTCCTCCAACAGAGTCCATTGGTCACTTCTGAGGTCAAGGTAGTGTTTACTGGATCTGACAGGGCTGCGGCCACTGGCCATCGCTGCTCTAACAGGCGACTCACCATATAGTAAGAGCTGTTCCATCTTACTGCTACATCTTGAATGAGTTTGTGCTCAGGTGTGCCCCACTGTTTCTGCTTTTGCTTCAGCTTGCTGCTTGCCGGTTCACTCTTCTTGAAATGCTGTACAAGGCACCTTGCAGCCCCAAGGGTCCTGTTAATCATGGCATCACTCTACAGTGCGTGGTTCACCACCAACTGGATAGTATGGCCAGCACACTGATGGGAGGCAACTCCATGCCTCTCCTCCAGGATCCTTAGAGCTGTCACAACATTGGCAGCGTTGTCATGGACGATAGCCAGCACATTTGTCACTGAATGAGAAATCGAACTTCTCTGCCACCATTTCCATCCAGAAAGCAATATTTTCTATGTGAAAAATGGCATTGTAGTTAGGCTGTATGAGGTCAGCTCCCAACTATGTTGCAAGTGAATCCTACGAATTTTTAGTTCAGTTTTCACTTTATCCATGGTAGCCACATATATCTTTTCCATCAAGTATATAACAAGTATTTGACACACAGCCGATTTTGCTGGTTTTCCCACTTACAAAGCATGTAGAAGTCTGTAATTTTTATCATAGGTACGTTGTGCCCGACATATTAACTGGAATTATGAGCCCAAGCCCGATTTTAAAACAGACACTTTTTTAATACGTGGGCCGTTATAAAGGACTTGTGAGATATCTGAAAAAATCTGGCCTGGTTGCGCAATTATCGAAGACAGATGGGGGAGACACAATTTTTGCACAGTTTACCTCACAATCAAGTCAGTGCAGGACATATACCCAGAGCTACGGGAGGAGCTGGAGAGGCATAGCTTTCTCCCCACCCAATTAGGCTAATAAAGTAATGATTTAAAAAAAACACAAAAGCTTGGATCAAGGGCCCGGCCCGAGGATAGTAGGGGGAAATATCAAGCTTGGGCAGAGAATCTAAACTCTACTTGGGAGGGAAAGGGACAAAGGTGAGCAGAACTTACAGTGTTTGGCTGCTGTTATCCTGACTCAGGGATCCCGGGTGTCTCCTCTTCAGGTCTTGCATCGCCGTCGTGCTAGTGTGAAACGCATTTTAATAAGTCTACAGACTACCACGTTGTTGTTGGCATTACGAATAAAATGCTCCCACACTTAAGAAGACCGTGTGCAAGCCTTTTTCTCAACGTGTTGTTGAACTTGCGAGGAATCCATACTTGCGCTGGAGGAAGCCATGTTGTTTTTAGATTTCTACGCGTGGCACATTTACGTTGACAAATCGTCCCAGCCCTAATGCAAATTAGGCACGATTACTTTGCCAGGGACTGAGATTTTTGGTTTACAAAAACCTTCAAGCCCGTACGCTATTTTGAAACAAAAAATTCTTGCTGCCCAATGAAACATCCAAAGTCTTTAATACTCAAGCTGAGGAAGTAGCAGGTTCTGAAATGAACTTTTTTTAATTTTCATCTGCCACTCAGAAATAAAATCTGCCACGTTTGAAGTCTATGCGCTGAATGAAGGAATAACATTTCAATAACATTTACATCACATGTAAACAATGTTGTCAGCTGACATATACAGCAATCGGTTCTTCTGCAATAAGCTGATATCGACCAATATATCGGCCTGGCTGATTTCTCAGTCTAGCTCTTCCAGCTAGCGATTGTAGGATGTCCTTTCCGTTCTTAATCCTGCTTACTAAGCTCTGATTGGCTGACTTTCTCCAACTGGAGAAAGCAGCTATGAGTGGGCGCAATCGCTGAACAAATCTTAGGTGTGGGCAGCGGGTCAGAGGTCTGGAACCAGCCTGTTTTGTTTTTGCCAAATAGCATCTGCATCATATCGCTGCATTACATAACTTCAAATTTTAGCCCATGAAAGAAGCACAAAAATATTGTATATATGGACGCACCATCTAATTCATAAACCAAACTCCTGTAATCCATAGATCCTCTGCCTTACATCACAGTGTAAATACTACACCATATGGAACTCTTTTTATATATATATATATATATATATATATATATATATATATATCTTTTTTTATATGCACTTTTAAATACATGTCCAGTAGTTTTGCTTGTTGGTTGTTGCTCTCTGTGCTCTTCATCTGCTCCTCTCTGCCACTCTCTCTTTGTCTTTGCCGACAGACAGGTTGCTGACAGACAGGTTTGTGTGCAGATGAAGAAGAGAATGGGTTGTCGTGGAAACTGTATCATAGGCTGGTAACTACGGTGACCGTTTTAAGGCAATTGCTGTGAACAAAAAGTACACGCACGCACACAGGTGCAGACCTTAGTTAACCCAGTGAAAACTCATGACTGCTCGTATGAACCTCACGTACAGTATACTTAATGCTCCTCTTTGTATCCGTGGTTTCCCGTCCATCTGTCCCTTTTTGTCTTGTGCTTTATCTTTGTGTGTTTCTCAGTCCAGTTTTCTCCGTCTCTGCTTGTCGACCCCGATTCCATGTCTCCTGAGCTCTGTCCGTCTCTTGGTCTTCTTTTAGGCTTTATATCTGTGTCAACTCTCTCTGCTTCGCTGCATTAGTGCGTTTTTAGCCTCTCAGAACTGTCACTTTTTCTAGCACACTGATGGAGAGATGTAATGGCGTTTGTAATGGGAGGACAGAACGTACCTTGTTGATTGGACTGCTGCTGACTAGGTCGTGCATTTCTACTTGCCCATGAGCCCCACTGTTTGTTCCCTCTCCAAGGCTCCAATATGGTTTATTCACCTTAACTCGCTACTGTCACAGCGCTCTAGTGAAGCAAGTGTCCACGGAAAGCCGCAAAGAGCCGGAAAAGAAGGTGGCTGCTAAACAACCGGGGGCGGAGCAAAGGACCAGCCACCTGTCTCAGGCCCATCTATTGGCTGGAGCAGTCAAGAGACGCAGGTAGGCACACAGATACACATCCTTTAAAGCTGCATCACCTGCTTTTTGTTTTGGCTCGGGGGCAGCAGGACATGCTATGAATACAACGCTGACCTTTTTAAAGTTAATATGAAACTTGTTAGAAAGCGCTTGCCTGTTTCCTCATCTAGCAGACACGGAACAACATTATCATTCATTTGAAGTTGTTTGTGTCCGTCTTACGAATTAAGGTCAAATATTCACTCTCCTTTTAGTTGTTTTAATCTTCGCCAACTCCTGAGGGAAATGTATTTCTCTTTAGTGCTAAATGCTTCACTATGTTCACCAGCTAGTCCGGGTTGTACCGGAAGCGTTGCTTTATCAGAGCTCTTTCGCAAGAAACTACTACCCGTTAAGGAAATGTCGCGCATGAGAGTGAATTGAGTCGTAAAAATTGTTAACCCAAAAAGTATTTACGAAGCTTTCAACCCTATCCCCAAGTCCACCTGCTGAAAGCTTGAGGAATTGCTAAGTAAATGAACCTTGAGTTTACAGTTTTCTCACAATACTGTATGTGTGTCAAGACTGAACCTACAAGTTAAGTTGTGTGTCACAAAACCAAAACCAATGAGCTGAAAGACGCTAAAATGCTCCGTAGAGCTGAACGGAACTGCAGAGTCGGGTGAGTAAACTCTGTGGGTTTGTCACTGCTACTGACCCCGTTCACATTGCACTCAGTCATTTGACCCATTGTTGGCATGAAAATCTTGACTAGAGCCGCTTTGAATCTTCAAAATCTCTTTGTTCTCTTACCCAGTTCCTCCCAGTCGTCAGACAGCAGTAAGAAGCAGAGGTTAACAACAACAGCAACGACAGGAAACGGCGACAGACACACAGGTGGGCTGCAGCCTGGGGCCGATATATCAGAAGGAATGTCAGACTGACAGAATGACAGAAATTGAGTACTGTACCTCCTTGACAATTCCTGGAATTGCTAAATGATAGACCTATCCGACCAAAAAAAAACACGTACACAGCTCATTGAATGCTGATGCTTGTGAAGGAATGGCGCATAGATTGCATACAAGGAGTGTGCGTTTTTCTTCTACATGCAGAGCTGGAATTACTTTTATAATTGGACAGGACGACTGACCTTTGCAAAGCGGAAGCGGTCCGCCTCATAATGGAAACCTAAGAAAGTCGCACCAAGGCCACCCTAAACCTGAGTCTACAGAAAGCTCAGGGCTAGCTTGAGCTTGTGTTAATTACATGTTACATTAAAGGGTTCATGGTCAAACCGAGCCCAGGGTTGACATCTTTACATCGCTGAGTGTCTCTTGCTTTAGTTCAAACCCTGATTGTGGTCTTAACTGTTCACTCTACAGGGTAGTTGTTACCTGGTTAAGCTATATATTAGCCAAGGTGTGGTGTCTGTTTGCCAATAAGCAAAGCAAGACTATCTGTAGCTAATTACATTTTGCATGCATGAGGCTGCATTTGCAAACCTAAATTCTTCTAGTTTCTAAAAATAGTCTTGTACAGGTTGTGATTTGAAAAAGCCTACACTACATCAGTTCAAACATGGTTTAAAATATTTCAGAAGGGACTTAGCTCGGTTACGCATTGGTTCGTGTGATATTATATCCATCGGCGCATACAAATTTACGAATCCCACTATGGCCACCCGAAGTCCCGCCCTACGAAGCAGCCCAGGTTGGGGTTACTCCTAATTTCCACCGGTTGCGGAACAGCTCAGTGCTCTGCCGTCCGCCAATACCCAGCAGGTCCGGATTTGTTTGCGGAACGGCTGCGGCCATGACTGACCGCTGAAGTCACGAGGACCCACGAGATCTCGCGAATTCACGTAGAATATAACCACAAAACCAACAACAGTTTGTTTCCATCCAGAGGAGTAGAGGGGAAACAGCTCTGTGCTGTGTTTTCAAGGTGTAGTGCAGGGAAATATGATCCGCCGTATTTTATTTTGAAAATGAACCGGATGTTTTATTTTGTTTCTGTGTTCGAATTCCTGTCCCGCACTATCTGAATTGCTGCGGAGCTCTCTGGCGAAGCTCTGCGGATCTGCTGCTCAGTATTAGCCTTCTTAAAATGTGTCCCCCAAACAAAAAAATGGGGAATTCAACATAACAAATTATACAGACTTAGAGCTGGAACACACCGATATCGATACCTGCCTGATCGTGCACCTGGTCATTCATACCGGACGCGTATTTCTACGTGCCGGTCACAAAGCGATCCTTCTCCTCTTGGCTCTCTCTCTCTCTTCGATATAGGAAGAGACAGGATGAGTGTGGAAAACTGTGTGTATGTGTGTGTGTAAGCACAGTAAAAAACATGTATACCGTATATTTAATTTTTCTTGGTTACATAATTCAGAGTTTCCTACTCTCCAATTTGAAATAGCCTTATACAGGGATGTCTGCATGTACACGCTCTGAATCTCACAGTGTGTTGTGCTGTTCAGAACAGGAGCATGGAGCAGGAGGAGAAGCAGGGGGAGCTGAAGATCAACAAACGGTCCCCGGCCTTACGGCCAAGGCCCCCTCGGCTGCCCTGGGCTCCGGTCAAGGCGTGTTACACCTGCCGTCAGCGGCCGTGTGCGTCGGCGTTTTACCAGGACTCTGGGTTTATTCCGGCAGCAGCGACTCTGACAGCAGTTCGGACAGCGAAGGTAGCGTGGACGCAATCATGTTGCCGTACCCCCGGCACAGTAGGGCCTACAGATAGACATGGCACACACACACACACACACACACACACACACACACACACACACACACACACACACACACACACACAATATATACAAAAATATATACAAAAATGCACTATGTGAGTCCTTGCACACTTGTACGGACATTCACATTAAACCTTTTTACATGTGCTTAGACAAGCGTACTCTCTGTTGAGTCTGAGATTACGTGATTAAGTGAAGTTTGCATGCCTTCAAAATGGCTAGCAAACAGAAAAGGTATCCTCACACAGGATACACACACAGATTAAAACACACACACACACACACACACACACACACACACACACACACACACACACACACACTGATATAGATGTACACACAAGATGGAGCCAACTGGAGTGTACCTAAAAAGCACACAAGTTTAGTAAAACGTGTCATAAAGCATAAGCAAAGCATAACACTGGCAACACACACACACACACACACACACACACACACACACACACACACACACACACACACACACACACACACACACACACACACACACACACCTAGCAAACATTTTCAGTATTCCTGTTGTTTTCACAGCCGTGAGTTGAACTGTTGCTCTTTGTCATCAGACAAAGTTCAGCCAAGTAATATATAATCATAAGAACCAGTTACATTGAGACCAATTTAAACTCTACTCTGAACTAAATCTGTGTATCTATTTGTGATTTTTGCTATTGTGGCACCCTTCCTTCCCTCAATCACATCTCACGCAGTTTAAGCCGAGCAACCAATCCCGCACTGCCTACCCCGATGACATCCTTCCCCTCTCCCCCCTACACCCAACCCTACTCCCACCCAAGGCACAGTGACTGCAAGCTGTGCTGTTGGCTGAGGGAACAGTGGTTGACAGCTGTGGAGCAAGGAAGAGACTGCTTTAGACTGTGTCAAATGATTCGCACCTTTTAGCTAGCAGCAGCAGAGGACAGAGAGCTGGGGCAGGACACACTTCGCTCTCCGTTTGGTTTAAATGCAAAGCGTGAGTGGTTTAAAAAAATGTTTTTATCAGTGTGATGTAATGTGTTTTGTCATCAGTAGTTTGTTTTAAGGTTTTGGTCAAAGTCTGAGCAGAGAGAAATAAAGAGCCTCCCTTGTACTGTGTGTGTGTGTGTGTGTGTGTGTGTGTGTGTGTGTGTGTGTGTGTGTGTGTGTGGGGAACTTTTTTGTTAACATCAAAGGTTCGCTTGTGTTAATGTCTGTATCTCACCACCCATCACATGTATGGTGTGTGAATATAGATTATGAATAAAAGGTAAACGTATCCAGTATTTCACAAGAAAAATGCTAAAATTGTCAGAAATCCTTATCCCTATCCCAATCCTTCAGATTTAAAATATTGTAATAAATAAATAATAATACTTGGTATAACTGCTAGTGGTTCTGCATGCACGTGGTGAAACTTTTGGTTTTTAGAATAGACTAAAAGGAATACTTGACTGATTTAGCATTACACTCCTGTAACATTGTCAGACTCATGATGGACTATAATAAAGCCTACAGCTCCGACCAAAATATAAAGCTTTTATAGATCACCGCAATTTTGTGGATGTGTGTATTTTCATTACATGTGCATAGAGAAAATTTGAGAAAAATGAAGACTCCATACAAAAAAATACAGGTATGAAAGATGAAATCGTAAAAAGCTGCTTCTGCTTTCACTCGTAATAAAGACCGGGAAGGCTGTGCCAGGTTGTTGGGGGTTAAAAGATCTGAAGATGTGGTTTAGAGCCAGACCTAGATGGGCCGTAAAATGAAATGTGTAAAATTGGACTAGATCAAAACTAATTTGGGTAATTGGATTCTGGGATGTGTTCCGTCCTCATTAACAGCTTGGCAGGAGAACATTGCATCAGAAGCAGAGCTTAGTAAGCTGATAGAAAACCAGTGTGGCAGTCAAGGTGAGATGATATCAAAATATACTGAACTCCTGTCGGGGTCTTTAAACAACCATAAGCGGTGCAATGTTTGCAATTTTCTTCGGTAGGAAACACGATCGTGTAGGAGTGTGTTGCTCAAGGTAGCCTAAAGTGCCTCAAAGCCTTGGTAGACAGAGTGATAATGATAGTGGAAGATAATGTTAGCTTTTGTTCATGGCCAGTAGCAAGCATTTGTTTGTCTAAGGACCGTTCGCTGACATCATTAAGAAAGCCGTGGGTTTCTTGGTTTAACCGACCGATGAAGCTCAGTATCATGGTGAAGCTGTGAAAAGATGTTGCTATGACAATAAGTCATATAATAGGTGTCCTGGGTCCCAGACCCAGTGAGGGCTCAGTTTTTGTTGCCAGGATTCCAGTTTTGGATGGGTCAGACCAATTGTGGGTGGGCCTTAAATTAAAAACGTTATCAAATGACTGACATGACCAGCTTTTTTAAATTGTTTTTGAAAACTAAACTTTTAGACAATTTTAGCACAAATTATGAGATTATTTGCAGATTTTTAATAATTCTTCACCAAATTATAATAAATTAATTAATTAATGTTTTTTGAAGAAAAGTTTTGGGTGGACCTGTTGAAAAGTGGGTGGTCCTAGGCCCGTCAGGCCCACCCATAATGCCGTGCCTGCGTTACACTAGTAGACCCACATACGCAGAGCGCTGGGTTTTGCTCCTACGTGTTTCCTGATACCAAAATATACTAGACCTAAGGAGGTGTATCTGAAGGTCCTCCCATTTCGCAACATGGCGTCATAAACATACACGTCCTCTTTCTTAAGCCAAGTGGCGTTTTATCTGTACGCATTTTGAAATATCCGCGTGGATGTCTACGCTCTATACAGCGGACGTAAACATACACGCCACGTGTCGGGCTTAGGGAAACAAGAAAGCGACGGTTGAGTTTAGGAAACGCGACACGCGATCTCCGGTCTCCTGGGTGAAAGTCCTGAGTTTTACCGATCCAAGCCCTCGACCAACGTCCCTACGCGGATTTTCGCCGTTTCGTACTACTCGCTACGGCGTAAATTCACACTCAATCGCAAGGTAATGTAAGTCAATGGAGGCCAAACGGCACGCTAAAAATCGAGTATGTGTCTTTATAACACGCCAATAATGGCATACGAATTGGCGTTTCATACATGCGCCATTTCATGAGATCAGTCTGCGTTTCAGATTCCTTGTACAGTCAACATCCTTCTGCCTATCACTCCAGGAGAGTGGTTCACCTCTATAGACCTCAGGGACGCCTACTTTTAATTTCGTATTCACCCAGAACAGAAAGTTTCTCCGCTTTGCCTTTTTAAGGTCAAGCATATCGGGTAGTTGCTATCCTACTGTTAGGCCTGTCCCTTGCTTCTTGCATTTTCACAAGATGCATGACAGCAGCCTCAACATCACCAGGTCTGAGGGGAGTAAAGATGTACCCCTTCCTCAACGACTGGCTTGTCTGCGCCTCCTCATTCCAGGAGGTGGAACCGAGAACATCGAAAGTCCTCCATCTCATGGGCATGTTGGTGAATCGGGAAAAGCTCGCTTTATCTAACACAGCAGACCACCTTCAGCGGCACGTCTCTGGATTCCGTCTCAATGCAGCGCACTTGACTGTGGAGCGGGTGGAGAGGATTCAGGGCCCTCAGGTAGTGCAGGTGATTTGGGATCGGTACGGGGAATCCCAGGTAGGTACCTATTCCCCTCAGAGTTCACAACTTACGGTCCCTTGTAGGGATGTCACGATACCAGGCAATTTGGGATGGTCGTTGTGGCGTGCTGCTCTTATATCCACAGAGACACAGGACATGTGACATTACCTTCAGTTTATTAACCTGAGTGTGGACATGGACACAACTTTATAAAATGAATAGCAACACATTTAGTACAAAGATTCACAGCAATACACATAGTAGGATAATTACACAAATCAGCACTGCATAAAAAGTACATTAGAAACATGTCAGAAACATTGGCTTATCAGAACATGAACGGCGCCATATAAATATACATTCGATATATATGCATATCAGAAACTCCTCTTCTGCTTCCAATCATTCAAACTCTGACAGTAACGGCCTTCTTTGACACGTCTTTCTTTGCCTTGTAACACTTTCTTTCCTTTCGGCAGAATTTCATTAAAATATTTACAAAATCTGATACATAATTTTAAAAAAAAACGTGCGGTTTGTGATCAACAGCATCAGTTTGTAAACAGTGAGTAGATATTGGCAACATGCAGGATGAACTGAATTCATAAGAAATACAAGGATTTTGCAAAATCTAGCAAAATGGCTCCGTATTTAACAGCCTTATACAGTACACACACAGTATCCCACATCGATCTTGGGTTAGTGCTACAGCTGCCACTAAGGCCTCACCCTCCTCTGGTTCTGTTCTCTTGAATCAAATCAGCATAGTGGAACCCACCTCTGAGATGGCCGGTGATCAAAACGTCAAAATTAAAAGCCTCCCCCCCGCCCCCTCCGATGCCGGAGCAGGGCTGAAGAAATAGTGCTCTGTTCCGGCTCAGTCTGAGTCTGCCACACATGAGCACAAAAGCAAAATCTGATCTGCTACCTGAAAAGGATCCAAACGACAACGGGACAGGATTCATCCACTGATATACAGTATTTCAGCTTAGAAGGGACTTTACACCAAGGAGTTGTATCCATCACATGGTATCAATCACAAGACACACATGCAAAAAGCAACAAAAAAAACTACCTCCTGATAAATCTGGATATTTTTCATTTCTCTTAAAAAAAATAAAATAAATAAAGGCCAGTGTTTTACCTGCATATTCATATATATCCATATCATTTTCAGACACCTGCCATCACTGTGGACAAGCAAGGTTCTTTACACATCATTATTATCGTTCTCAAAAACATAGGAAAAATCAGTTCTGATGGATTCACACTGGATACTGACAAAACATTCTCTAACCAGTAACAGCTTTGCAAATATAATGGCAGGGATAGCTTCAATGTTTTATTTATTGTCCACAACTCATGGTTGTTCACAGCTGATATACACACTTTCCTTCTGTCTTGTTTGCCGTAAACAGGAAGAGAGGCTTTGATGAGCTATTGTACAGCGTGTGGGCTCTCGTCTTTGGCCGTCTCACTTCGGCGTTGTGTTGGTGGGCGGTAGATTCCGCTGTTTAAAGTACTGGGTGACCTGCTGAGGCAGCTCGGCCAGGACCGACTTGGCGAGCGTCTCCTTGGGTGCCTGAGAGAGAAAGGGAGCAAGAGAGCACATTTATTTCTACAAAAACACGGAACAAAATGAAGGATGAAAAAAGGTAAGATTACTGGTGATTGAAGTGTACGTATGCCCAAAAGCCAAAAACGGCGTACGCCAAAAAAAAATAACTCTGATTTATAAAACTGTGCGTACTCACATCTGTAAGCAATGTTCCCTTTATAAATCACAGATTACCCACAAGTGTGTTTACGTGAATCAGCCTCTTATCCCGCCCTGTACACGCCCATAAATGGTCAATGCAAAGCAACTCGTGAATGCTGATCGGTATGTTAATGACACTGGCAGTTCTTTCAGTACACCGAATCATGACCACTGGTGGGGAAAAAGCCCAAAACTTCTCAGACGCTGGTGAATTGCTGCAAATTGAATTATAAAGTCGGCCTGTTTTTGCACAGTGTAGGGAAACCTGATCCATAGACTACCATATATTAATAATACCGTCCAAAACGGCAGGCATTATGGCACTCAGGGACAGCTTCGATGTACCAGACCTATATGAAAAGATTTAACAGAACTATAGGCCTATATTATAAACAAGCCTTAGTGATAAAGTTGAAGATTATATATAATATTTATATAAAACACTTAGCTGTCTGACATTTCCCTCTGGAAACAGCCGGTTGCCCCCGGAGTGGCGAGAACCTGTATTTGGACCGGGATGGCACGTTTCCGGCGCATTGCCCTACTGGACCCATTTCAGTACATAGATCCAAGAGCGCAGCTTTAGGGAATTTAAATCGACATATTAGCCAGTCATCGTCATGGTCCCTGAAGTCTCTTTTTCTCCTGATTCTTCCGTTGGCGTAGTCCTCCTGCAGGGCCAGCAATGCCATCATGCAGCATTACGCACGGGTTCACCGCAGAATTTATATGTTTACAACATATTGTGATTGTTAACACTTTGCCAAAATCACAGCAGCAACTAGTGGTATCAACCACCACGAGATACAATTTGAAGACGAAAGTCTAATAGGCAAACACACTTTTCTTCATGCAGGTTTTGTCACAAACAGTATTAAAGTTCAGACCGATAACGAGGACATTAACTGTAACGATTGCACAAGAGCTGAACGGCTGTATTTTCAGACTTTGACATTTGATGATATATGCACTGTATTAAAGACAGCTATTTAGTTATTTACACTGTGTTCTGCAGTTATCTAATGGTAGGGTATTTGATGCTATCCTGTATTCCATGCAGTCGGGCCATCTCCTCCTCCTCCTGCACTCCGTAGCGGACAATGTGACGGTGAGACAGCGCCGATTAACCCTTGTGTTAAAGGACAAAACAAGGATTATGTACTTCCGTTTACTTTGTTGAGAATTGCTCTCTAAACCCGGTTTCTTGTAAAGTAAGTAAGTAAAGTTTATTTCTAGAGCACATTTAAACAGTTTAAGCTGACCAAAATGCTGTACAAACAAGCACTAAGGTGCTGTATTAACAACACATTTTTATTAAAGATTTGAGTTGGATTTTACAAGGTATTTATGGAACAAGTATCACTCAGTACAAGCGCAAATAGCACTGCTGGATTTAATCTTCATGGTAACGTGGATGATATGGAGTGAAGAAATATGAGGCATCAATACTAACATATTACGAGTCATTCTTACCACATTTACTTTCTGCAGTCTGACTTCAGTTCACCACCTCACCATCTGCGTCGCCAATTCCCATTGTCTCCAAAATGTGTGTACGCATGGGTCCGACTTTGCGTGGAGGAACGCACATTCTCCCTTGAAGTTTGTTTTTTATAAATCACAACCTTTGCGTGGGAAGTGGCGTACGCACATTTTCAGCCTCGTTTTGTGCGTACGCCACGTTTATGAATGAGACCCCTGGTATTTGCATGTCCAGTGCACCAGTGCTGGCTGATGGTTACATATGGTTGTGGGATGTTTATGGACACTCCTTTCCGCATATGCTTGTGTACTGTTGGTCTTTTTTTCTTTATATCCAATGAGAGGACTGGCAGCTGTTGGTGGACCTGGAGCAGCAACCCCAACCACATTGTGACCACCAACTTAAGACCATATGCTGTTCTCTTATTTGACTCCACCAAACAAGTCGTTCTGTTGGAGCTAACGGTCCCTTGGGAGGAACGCCTGGAAGAGGCCTTTGAAAGGAAGCTCGCCAAGCATGAGGGACTGGTCGGCGAGTGTCGACAAGCCGGATGGAGAGCAAGGTGTCTCCCAATAAAGGTCGGAAGCAGGAGCTTTTACAGCCCGATCCCTGTGTGTTACGGTACAGATCCACTTGTCCGTGCGACGCTTCTGTCGTGTTGCGCTCCACTTTATTCCTATGGGTGACGTCAAGCGACTTCAACACGCACGCAAAGCATTCCGGGAAGGCAGCGCTACATACATTTGAGAAAATGTAGTGCGTCAAAAAGCTGGCCAATGCCCAGCTTTATGCAAATGAATCTGTTGAACGCGACGCAACTATCCAGTAGAATTAGAGCACAGAGGTCTCCTCTGATCACTTCTCCCTCCAAATTTAAAAATTTGACCGGGAAGACACAACATTCCCCACTGGACCCGCCCATAGCTGTAATTGAGGAACGTACAGATGAGGGGAGGCGTCGCGACACCATGCGCAAAAGTGGATCTGTACCGTCAGGCATCGATGGAGTGAGGAGCCATCCACAATACCACCGAAGCGGCAGAGAAAGCCTCAAGATGGCTACGGCTCAAGAGAGGAGATCCATCGGGGGGCAAAATAGCTAGATTCTCCAACTGGACACAAGCTGGGGTCTGATCAGCCTCAGCTGGGTCGCCTGAATGAGGGTGTATGATGTTGAAAGACCCGAAGCACCCAATGATTCCAGGAACGTCACGGAAGATGTGTCCAGTAGCATCAGTAGATGTATTTGCACAACATATTGTAATTTGGGTATTGTTTTATGATCAGATTATTTATTTTTACTGTCATTTTTTTTGTGCTGTAATCAGGGTGTCATTGGAAAAGAGAGCTTGCTCTCAACGGCCCTCCCTGAATGAATAAAGGTTATAATAATAATAATAACAATAATAATTTCTCCATCTTCCTCTTTATTATGTCTGTTGCTGTCTCTCACCCTCCCACCAATAAACTGGAACGAAGCCAGCAAACGCTGTGTTCCTCCCACCACAGAGGAAGTCAGCTCGCCCACCTCCAGCCCACACACACACACACACACACACACACACACACACACACACACACACACACACACACACACACACACAATATATAAAAATATATAATAATGAACAAAAATGCACTTAGTGAGTCCTGTAGTATGGACACTCGTCAAACCTGTATGTATGCTCATCAACACGCACGGTCCCAGTGTCTCTGTCGAGTCTGAGACAACCAGGCAGCTCTCTCTTCATCAAGCAGAGCCTGTATGTGTGCTGTGTGTGAGCAGCTACAGTCTGAGTAGCAACAGGCGGCCACTGAATAACATATTCACATTCAGACAGAATGACATCATGTCATAGGTAAAGCCTGAGATGGAGTCAAAGTGCCACTGCAGATCACATCAGCAAGTCCAAACATTAGCTCAAGTGGCAAATGGTGACTGAAAGACGTCAAACTTCACCGGGAGCTGTTTGGCTGTTAAACTTTGTGGATGACTCACCAGAAACTCGCGTCTATGTAAAGAGACATATTTTGTTCTAACTATTCATGTTTCTACACAGTTCCACTGAGGACATTCCACAGCTGTAAATTAACATAGTCAAGTACTTCACTAGAGTAATGTTTTTGAAATGCTCACTCACAGGGCAAAAGTGTTTTTAATTGCATGGCGTGTTATATTATTTTGCATGGTTTTATTTGCATGTTTTAAGTTGGTTGTTTTTATTGTGTAGTTTTTCAACAGTATAGCTTTTTCACACCCACCGTGGCAGCCAGTAATTAACCCAACGAGCAGCAGGTGTACACACAGGACTATTTAGTAGCAGGTGTGGAGCTGAGAGACGAGAGAGAACCAGAGCACGAGGAAAGAGACAACAGGAGAAACAGATGGAGAAGAACTCGGTGGCGTGGAGCTCTGACGGGGGACGAGGGGACCCCGTCAGAAGCAGCACCACGCCTGCCCGTGGTCCGAGGTGAGGACCAGGTGCGTGTAGTCTCGCATTGCTAGACCTTCCTACACGGCGCCGCGGAGGAGGGTCTGGCGAGTCTACACAGCATTCCGGGATGGAAGAGAAACGTGCTCTGGTTTATTGGCATTTCTTTACACCCATCACAATCGTCATGGGCGGTGCTAAGCGCGGGACTGAGCAACAGTGCCGCTGCAAAATAGCCTCTGGAAGGAACTTGTTTCGGTGGAACGTGTACAAAGGTTGTTTTAGTCGTGCAACAAGAAAACTCAGATTGGGCAGCTGTCTGGATTTACCCTGCAGAGATCTGAGGAGCAGTTAACCATAGTCCTCAGAAATCCACTGGAGTTTAAAATGACAAATGACACAAAGAAAGCTGACGGACATCCGGCGGAATGTCCGGTGGCATCTGAACAATCCCGGAAATTAAACTTCGTTAATATAGACTAAGGTGCGTGTGGTCAGCGCTGGCTTCTCCACTTGAAATATTCCTATGGGGAGGGGGGAAGGCCAGCCAGAGGTGACACCTTGGTGGTAGGAGGAAAAGCACAGAGACACATGGTGCATCTCACTTTCCTTAAATTGCATCCCCGGCTCCTCGACTCGTGGCAGTCAGCATCTGAGATTGCCGGCTGGTGGAGTTCCCTGGGCGAGTGCTTTGAGGACAATCGGACAAGCTGGAAAGAGTGTAGCGGCATCAGAAGGATCGCCGCAGGCAAGAGTAGGGGAAGAGACATGGAACAGCAGAGGGGTGTCATTGCGATTTTATAACTGAAGCAATGTCCTTGTCTCTTAATCCCAGGCTGCAGCCGTTGGCAGGACATGGGATGTCGCCAGAACTATAAATCAGTCCCTCCAGAAAAATGCGATTATGCGATCGCATAATTCAATGCATAATCAGCCAAAGTCCACATATTTATGCGGCGGCCACAGTTTTTCAAATACGCCGCACTTTCGCTGCATAAATTGGCGATTTCTGCACAAAATATGCAGGGCTTGCATGATTTCATAATCCCCGCATTTTCGTTGGAAAAAAGTCACATATATCTTAGCAGAAAGAAAGAAAAATTTTGCGTTTACTTCACACAAGAGCAGCCATTTTCCCCTGTTGCCATGGGAACATTATGAAATGACGTAATTAGTAACGCAACGTGAACATCATCGAAAAGGCAGGGTATTGGGGAATTCATCAAACCACAGTTTTTGCAAGTTCCCGCAATATTTGCAAGTTCCCGCAATTTCATCGCATAAAATTGCATAAATATCGCGCATATTCCATCGCATTTTTTAAGAAAATGTGCCGCATAATCAAGGATTTTTGTCCGCAACAATCACAAAAAAAACTCTTTTTCTGATAGGACTGATAAATATACCGTATATGAATACATTTACTCTAAAGTTTTAACCTTGGTTTGTGTTTTATAACTCCGCTCACCCCTGATTTTAAGAACCTGTGCAGCCTTTTTACAGAGTGCTAGGCTCTTTTAATCTAGTTGGCGTTGCCATTTCTACTTTATTTTATTTATTTTAATTTGCCACACTCCTACTTTAGTTTACTCGTCGGATTTTTGTAGCTGCTAGCTTTTAGGAACAGCATTTGGAAGTCAACGACTTAATGTACTTGACACCAATCTACATTCTTAATTGTCCTGTTACAGTCAACGTACAACTTGAAGCAGATCTCTGTTTCTTTTCTTTGAGTGCATGCAGGTTCCGTGTCATTTCCGAGACCAATACTCACATTTCGGAAATCCCTGAAAGGGACGAACTGCACAATGTCTCGAACAGCCTCCTCTCCTGTGTTGGACCTTAAAACGCTGGCGTCTCCATCTAAGAACTCCATGGCAGCGAAGTCTGCGTTGCCCACGCCAATAATGATGATAGACATGGGTAGCTTAGACGCCTGTACGATGGCATCACGCGTCTCGTCCATATCGCTGATGACACCGTCCGTTATAATGAGGAGAGTGAAGTACTGCTGCAGAGGGGAAAAGGGATGGTGGAAGGGAAGTTATAGAGAGAGAAATGATGGAAATGAGAAATCCCATTTTCATGTGATGTCACTGCTTAATCTTGAATCTCTTCCAAAGTCACTTGAACAGAAATCTGCATCAAGAAAGAAGACTGAGACAATCAGTTATAATGATTATGATTATGCTGTCAATAATGCTAAGCAAAGTGACATAATGTTGTGGAGGCGGACAAGGAGGGCTAGAACAAAGACAGAGACCAGGGAGAAATGAAAAAAAAAGGACATTTCAGAGAGTGTTAGTTGTGACAGTGAAAAGAAGACAGGAAATAATTTAAGAAGAGGGAGACAGAGAGCTGGACGACAAAACGGAAAACAGAATGAAAGCTTTTCTGCATCGCAGCAAGTTGGGCTCCATTCATATAACGGAGAACACCATCTGTCCCTGGAAAAAAAATGGTGGAAGAAAACAAGAAGAATAAAAAGAATCCACAGATGAACAAGGGGAATAGATGAAAAACGAAAGGAAGAACAAATGGTGAATTTGCATAAAGGGCACACAGAAATGTGTGTCTGTATAAAGTGGAAAATACGTTTCATGGCCAGGTCTGGAGATGGACTGTGCAGACAAATGGCACTCATCCGGTCTGTTCTTATTCTTATTTACAAAAAAAAAACATTCACAAATGTTTGAAAAAAAAAATAATAATAATCTATGGTGTTAGAAAAGAGCCAAATACTGTAATACTGTAAACCCAGTGCTTTGCAAGTGGTATTAGCAAAGCATTAGGGTGAAGATGTAAAGCACAACATCTCTGCCACAGAAATATGTAAAAGACCATGTGCAGCCAGCCAGTCTGCATCACCCTAAAGGTTAAATTAGCAAATTATGAGTAAACTGTACATTGTTTATACAGTACATTATAAATATATATACAAAACCATCCAAACTCACACAAGAAACTCCTCAAACTACAGCTGCTGTGGAGGACAATCATAAGACATGAAACATTTTCAGTGAGGTTACATGTTTAGACAAGACTACTTTGTCTTGTTTTTTTATTATAATTAGATATGAAACACACATCAACCAATTTGTGTTGAAAATTCTACAAAGCTGTGAAATCTAGTCCTACCATCTTACTACACAAATACACAAATAAATACAAACATGCACAGACAAACAGACACATCTACACACGCGCACGCATAAACACTCAGACACACTATTGCAACAATTTTTTGAGCATTAACACAATGATGAAACAAATCAGGTTCCATTCAATGCAAACAGTCAAAACAAACTGGGGAAACAAATTTTATTCCCAACACCAGAGGCCTGTACCACGGGGTGAGATTAGTGGGTTAGCCAGCTATTTTTTTGGGCTTAGCTTGGGCTTTCCAGTATCACGAAACATACTCTTTTATCCTGGGGAAATCACCATGGTAATATATGCTGTCCTGAGCAAGTTAACTTCAGATGTTCAGATCAAAACATGTCAAAAACCTGCCTACAGACCAATCACATCACAAAATAGATTTTTACTCAGACAGGATTCTGACATACAACAATCTTGAGTTTACAAAATATATGATGAGTAAGTGTAAATGCAAAGTAGTTTTTATAGAATGATATGAGCTGAGAATCACCTCAAAAACTTAAAAATTGGTTGGTTTCATAGTTCAGTCAGATACTTACCCCAAGGAATTGACCATTTATGGCAAAATGGTTGTACAGTTAGATTTGGTGGAAAAGGCAAAAAGAGAGCTAAATCCCCCAACGCATACAATACATGAACAATAAATAAAAACAATAAATCAACAACATGAACTACCACGTAAGGAGGTTGGGGTGGTGATGGGAGCTGCAGCAGCAAACGGCGTAGGCATGAGTGGGATCTATAGAGTAAACCGTGAAAGTGTTGGGTTATAATTACTGCGCTATAAACCTCCATGAATATGATTGGACGTTACTAGCCACATGTCTGTAAGTGTAAATAAGCCAATCATTGTAAAACATATTGATATTGATCATCCAATACAACTGCAACTTCACTTATGCCAAGGAACTGACCATTTATAGCAAAGGCACAGAGGCACACACACACACACACAGACACACACACACACACACACACACACACACAGCGCTCATTAGAGAATCATTATCACACATACAGACAGGGTCGCTTACACACTGGGACACGCACAAACTGCACTGGCCTGCAGCCTGTGTGTGTGTGTGTGTAAGTATGTCAGTAATAGGAGTGTGTTCTTACATAGTCTGCAGTTGCAGGTTCTCTTGATATCTAAAGGAACAGGAACACTGAGGCAGAGCAACACACACACACACACACACACACACACACACACACACAGGGGGAGGGCTCTGAAGCCTGTCTCTTTAATGTGCTAACAGCAGCGCTCATTAGAGAATCATTATCACACATACAGACAGGGTCGCTTACACACTGGGACACACACAAACTGCACTGGCCTGCAGCCTGTGTGTGTGTGTGTTTGAGTGTGTGTGTGTGTATGTAAGTATGTCGGTAACAGGAGTGTGTTCTTACACAGTCTGCAGTCGCAGGTTCTCTAATTATCTAAAGGAACAGGAACACTGAGGCAGAGCAACAGCCGATCTGTGCAGCCTACAACCTACACACACACTTACCCCCCTCTCCCCCCCCCCCCCCCCACACACACACACACACATACCACACACCAGTCTACTACCCCAGTATGTGGTCCACACTTCTGCTGCAGCTGTCACATCTCATTGTCTGTCACTCCTTCCTATGTTCCACCCCTGTTTGAACTCCCTGTAATATAAAACAAGAAAATGGCCTGCAACCACATCTTTACAGAAACAAAAGGATTCTGGCACACAACACACAGACGAGTACAATCCTTTGTGTATTTTGCTCGTGTATTTGTTCTCCATAGGGTGACAAGATACAATTAGGGACAAAAAGCACCATGGGAGCATAATGATACCCAGCTACTGCACTCTCTCCAGATTTAGGCAGGCAACATGCCACTGGATACATACAAGACAGGGACATCTACCTACCATTTGTTGAACGTTTGTAAATCTGAAACTCCTATGAGGTGTCACACATTTGTAATTTTTTTCACGGGTAATGTAACCCGAGTCATGCTGCCCTACAGACATCAGCAACATGTGTGAGACCTCTGATTTTGTGCTTCAAACTCATCTAGTTGAAAATGCAGTGTAGTCACGCAGTCCAACATGAAAAAATACATTGAAACAGACTGAACCATGGACAAGGATAAACGTCTTCCATCTGCACAGCCTGTTTTTTTTTTTTTTTTTTAAAGGATTGTTTGTTTTTGTTAGAAAATTACTTTTTGCCTCGTTAGCTCTGAATTACAAACATGCAATTGGAAATTAAAATAGATTAACTGGCTTGACATGATTCTGCTGCTGCACCTGTGGGCCTTACTGGAGTTAAAACCCAGGACCCACTAAACAAGTCTGTGGCTCAAATGCAAATACTTATGTATAAGTATAACTTATTACTTAATCCTTATTTGGGTCCCCAAGTGACAGATTTAGAAGCTGTGCTAGAGCAGCAGCAGTGGTTTGAATAGTCTCTATGCAGCCAAGAGAAATACTGCTCATTTGAGACTTCATTTCAACGAGAGCACTACATAGGAACAGTAGTGCTGTGCAGAGGGCTCTGATAACAAAGTAGGGTTATCAGTAGGGCTGTCAAAATAAATCTGATAATAACAAGTTTACGCAAATTCCTTTTAACGGCATAATTTCTTTTTGACGGGTGATCGACGCACGCACATTCTATGATTCAGGCCTCCGGTGCTACGTAGTTGGGAAAAACAGGAAGCGATGCAGCAGTAACCTTATAATACATCCATGGCAATAACGTTGTGGATGGCTAGCAGAAACCAAAGTGCTCCGTAAGAACATACAGCAGATGACCAAACCCGCCATTCGTCTGGCTTGCCGCGGCAGAGTGAAGCGCATCTCCGGTATGTTCTATGAGGTGACCGGCGGTGTGCTGAAGGTGTTCCTGAGGAACGTGATCTGGGATGCCATTATGTTCAAAATATAAATATAAAACAATAAAAAGTTGATCTTAAAGAGCCCAAAACGACAGTCGCCGAAATTAAGGAACGGCTTGTTTATTGCAAAGGCCACAGGGTCAAAATGAAATGATTTATTAAAATGTAATAACAATAACTTATAACACTAACTTGTTTCACCAGTAAATTCCTGTTAAACGACAAAAACAACCACTGGATGGGAAAAGGGTATTTTACAACAACTTTGAATGCAGCACGAGGCTGGGGAGGCGAATTTCAAGTGAACGCAACATCTGTGTTGTTTTTCAGACAACAGCAGCAGCAGACTGTTGAAATCCTTTACAGTGAAATACAGACACACTTTTACACCGTTTAGCTGTCAACATTTTAACTGTGTTTACCCTAGCTGCTAGTTAACGGTATGCTAACGTTACCTGCTGTCCAGTGTAGTGTTAACTAGCGTCCCGTGCGGCGATTTTACAGTTGCCTCTAACGTCCGTTTTCGGAGCATCAGAGAGAAGTGCAGGCATTTAAGTGGCACCTAAATAAGGCACCGAAATCTGCGTTGCTAGTCGTCCGGTAGATAACGGTCGTTAAGGCACCGGTGCTGTATTAGCACCGGGTCTCGGACGACCTCCCCAAAAAAAATAAAAACTCTTTGGATCTACACGATTCACGTGGATGACATTTTCCCATTTAAAACGGCGATTTTCGCCAAAAACGACTACTTTGCAGGTATGTACCTAACACCGAACATGCCAAGAGGATGTGTGGGTGGTGATGATACAGTGGATATAACACATTCCTTTGGTGTGGGAGATCTGGGTTCAATTCCCACTGCGATACATCAACCCCTAGTTGCTTCAGAGTCGTGCGGCCTCTGACATATACAGTATAGCAATTGTTATTTGCTACAATAGGTTTACATGCTTTGATGTTCGAAAAACACATTATATTTCTCATACTGACCATTGCTACAATGCCTCTGTCTGAAAAGCTGTCTGAGTTCCTGCCCCCCCTACTGAAAAGCCCAGTCTGCTATGATTGGTCAGCTGGCCATCGTTTAATCAATCATTAAATTATGTAACTAACTACATGGAAAGTAGCATTCACCTCACTCTTTGTTTTTATCTAAGTATCTAAGAATTAGACTAACATTGCTTGTGTTGCAAAATAATACTAAAGTTAATCTAATTATAAATGTATCTACTAACATGTTTCCTGTGAAAAACCAAATGGGTTTTGATACATATTTACATAATTTTACTACAGCAGATTGTGGGAGTACAGATTTTTTTTATTACACAGGAACAAATTCATAAAAAGTACTATTACATTCTTAGCTTCCATGTTTACTGTAACCATTTTGCTAAAATGTAGCTGCATTTTATAATCACCTTCTGGCTGAAAAAAGGTATGGATTATATTATCTCTTGAAACACATTACTAGTGTTTTACTATACAACACACTAAAGAAAGGGGGAAACTCCAAAGAGCACAATAGGGTATCTTTAAGAAATCTATCGCAGATGCTACATGTATATAAGTTTACAGTCTATGTCTGAAAGATGGACATGTGGGCCGTTACGGGCAGGTGTGTTCTGACGGATTTCAATTGATGGCTGGCTGCGTTGAGGCATGGAGTGGTTACTGTTTGTAATGGAAACTGCAATACAGTCTGCATATTTGCAAATGTTTTACATACTGTATTATCCCGTTTCTCATCATTCTTGTCTGCAATGTACAGATTCAACTGAAGAATAATTAAAACATGGAAAGTCAGATAAGTAAGATGTTGCCACCTACCGCTGCATTCTCTTGTTGAAGCGCCTGGGCAGCAAAACGTGCTACATGGCTGATGATTGGAGCAAAGTTAGTTGGGCCGTAGAAACGAATGTGAGGGAGACAGGCAGAGTAAGCCTGGGCAATACCCTCCACACCTACACAGAGAGAGAGAGAGAAAGAAAGAATTCAAATTCCAACAAACCTTAAATTGAAAGATGGGTAAGAGGTGGTGAGGGCAGGAGAGAGACAGCGAAAAGAGGAGGAAAAGAGGTTTGTAATAGGGGGAAAATAACGATGGGCCACATATATGATGTGTCTTTTATGCATATCTCCCAGCTAAAGTGACACATTTTCAACTCAGGGCCAGAAGCTCATGAAAATGATTGTTTCTCATCAGCAGTGCTATTTCAGACTCCAATCAGCTAAATACAACCAGACAATTAAATGTGTGAATGAGTTTATTTGCTGAACACTTGGCTCAGTCCCCAAAATGTCTTCTCTTTTAAAATAGTTAGTTTAGACCCCCCCCACACACACACACACACACACACAAACACACACACACAAACATTTATACCATGTTTTTACTATATTGAAAATCAGTGCATCAGTCTTTCCACTTGGTGCTCTTTTCACAGCGATTTGTCAGTGCTTCATTATCAAATCCATTCTGCTTGCTTATTTATAACATATTCTATCTTATAGACATAGGCCTCAGGTCCTGATGATTCTTATGGTACATCCACACTGCAGCACTGCAGATATTTGTGCAACTTTGATCGCGTTTAAGGTACGTGTCCACAGTGGCTTTAAATACTTTAATCTCAGAAAATATCTGAGTTTTTATGTGGTAAATTTAAGCCTTTAATCTCGAAATATTAACTCCTGCAGATCCATTTCATATTTGCAAAAATATTTTTAGGAGTTTTGAAATCTTTTTTGTATTTGTGGAAGGATTTGATATCTACAGATTACACATTTACATAGGGATTGTCTATCTGCTCACACAAATTATATTGAGATTAATCTATCTCCATAATTTAACCTCTTAAGAGTTAAATTATTACACACAATCAATAAATAACTTTTCTGGATCTTTCACTGGTCTGAATTGTCAGGAGCAACTGTTTGGTATCATAGTGTGCACTGCTATTTATACGACCAATTTACACAAACATCGTAAAAAGTGTAGGTGAAGTGTGAAGGTGTTATTTACTCAGACTCAGTAAGACACTTATAGAGGAGTACAGAACCTGCTGCTGTCACATGATCTGGAGATGAAATGTCTTTTTTTTCAGGGTGTCCTGCATTCTTGTTAAAAATATAGAATACTCCAGTTTCTATTGCAGAGGTGTTTTAGCTCTTTCTCTGTAGTGTTAAATGTATTTCCACAAAGTCACAATGGCATTCTAGAGAAAATGGGACTATATTCTTCTATCCTTTTAATTGATCTTTAATTCTGTTTCACTTTCTCACACAGTGGTGGCAACCTTTTTGCTGTTGCAACACTAGTGTAGTCATATTTAATAGGGGCCTGACAGGATATCTATAAACAAATAAGACAATATTTCTCATCTTCAAACGGAAAGAAAATGCTTAGTAATTCCTATCTGTTAATACTGCTTGTTGGCAGAGGATGTGGGTCCAGGCCACAAAACAGCCAACAACCTAAGTATAAATAAGCAACAGTGTTTTCAGCTGATGTTATTATAAATGGAATAGTGTCGTAAACAGAAAACAAGTCTGTATGTTGATGAGGCATCGAGACCAGGCAAAGGTTCAGATGGTTCTTGTTAATAGTTAAGTAAAGTTTGTTTGTAACAATATCCCATACAGTGTTGCAGCCCCAGCCCAAGTTTCTATCAAGACAGATATAGTGGACAATAATACCTTTTTCGGATCCGCATATTGGCCAATAAGTATAATGATATTGCAGTTCAGAAATGCCAAAGATAATTTTTTAGGTATTTTAAGATCAGTGAGACCACTACATACTGAGGGCCCTATCTTGCACCCAGCGCAATTGCCTTTGTACACCGACGCATGTATCATTCCTATTTTGCACCCGACGCACAGCAGACTTTTCCCTCCACAGACGCACGTCGGTAAAATAGGGAATGTATTTGCGCTCCTGGGGGCGGTTCAGCAAAAAGAGGAGGCGTGTTCCGGCGCAAACGTTGCTTTGTGCTATTCTGCAGTTTCAGAAAACAATTCCGCCACTGACCAGGAAAAACCTGGTCTAAAGTCGGTGGCGCTAGTCTAAAGTCAGTTGCGCGTTATTCAGATGCTATTTTAGGGGCGCATGCTTGGCCATAATGTAGCGTGTGCACAACGCGCATACACTTCTCTCATCTAAACGGACGCAGCAGTTCCCATTTTTGCAAACCATACATAATTATAAAGAAAAATATTACTGAAAATGCGCTTCAGGTGTTTGGATAGATCAGGAGGCACTTTACAGTACAGTCCTCAAAAAGTCGCAGCATTCTTTGTGGCTTGTTGTGTTTTACACAACATTTCCATGAATCATGGATGTGTTGATGACATAAATGAGGAAATATTAGAGGACTTAAGGAAACGTGATGTTGAACTACGGCGGGATCTGGTCCGGGAGTAATGCGCGATGTGCTCCTGATGGAGCGGGTGGACGGAGATGGAGTGGGGGGAGGAGGAAGGGGCACAACAGGAGCAGGTGGTGCGTTTGGAGGCCCACGCTCCATGGCTGCAGCAATCCTCTCCAGACTTGAGGAGATGCGCCCGAGAGGCCGCAGCAACATCGCCACCCGGCCAAGAAGGGCATTTATTACTTTGCCGCATCTCGCATCGGCAGCTCCCGCTGGCGTGCGCCAGGCAAATCCGCCGTCATAATAGCAGTCCGCCAAGGAACAAGCGCCCTGCTCTTAAAGGGAATGTGAGATGACGCTCTGATTGGTTTATTGCACGTTACGCCCAAACCACACCTAGCTACTTCAGACCAACCCATTTTAGAGTTGCGTTGGGCGCAAGAGTCATTTATCCTGTCGGTATAAGAGCAACAGCGCCCGAGATCCGCCCACAAAGCTACTTGCGTTTTGCGTTTCATACTTGCGTTTCAGATCGTTAAAATAGGGCCCTCTATGTTTATGTACACTACAAACTAGGGCTGCTTGGAAAAATCTATCATCACTTTATTTATTTTAGTCAATATTTAAATCACGTAGCCTAGAAATCTAGACCAACCTAGCGGCAGCAAATGTAATTTGTAGCCAGGGTCAGTCTAGCAACTCTCTGTTGGCTTGCGAGCTGGAAAAACCAAATTCTGGTCAGGCCAATCACATTGTGTATAGAGTCGGTGGGCGGGCTTAACATAAGGATTGCAGAGTACGGCAAAAGTTTAATCTATCAACGAGCGTTGCTCTGGTTGGCTATGAGTGCAGAGGGAATTTGAAAGACAACCGTTTATCCCGCCCCTCGGATTGAGCCCTGCCAATGGTGAGTTCCCAGACCCAACATCTTGATGTGGGTCTGGCTTGTCAGGTTAAAAATCTATCTATCTACTATTTAACACAAATAATTAGACTAAGAATTTTGGAAAGATGTTGCAATTATTGAATTTAACAGTTAAACAAAGCAGCTTGAACTGTGAAATTCCCCTTAATACTTTTCCTCTTTGAACTTTTTTTTTCATTCAGAACACAAGACAAAAAAAGAGTTTACTTAACACAATGTGCAAATAATAAAAAAAATCTGGAATTACTCTGTTTTTGTGATCGTTAGGAGCCGACATTATAATCACAATTAAATTTGATTAATTGCACAGCACTAATATAAACTACAGTTTGTTTCAAATGTAAAATGTCCACTTACTACATTTGTTGGTCAAATATGACGGAGATCCCGATTGTATTTGCCTCAAATAAACAGTATTGGTCGGGCTACACAGATTAGTCCAATAAAATAAAAACTAAATTGAGGCATGATGTAAAAATGTGAATATATCATGAATATTTATTAAAGGTACAAGCAGGGTCACCGATGGCATCTGGGACTGCTGCACAGTAACTCACCTGAACAGAATGGGTTGGTGGGGTTAAAGTTGATGGCAAATTCGTGTGACACCTGAGCAGACGAGAAACAAAGACAATAAACTTGATATTCTTCATTCACTACACTGTAAAATATTGTTGAGAAATACTGTCCATTTCTCCCACACTTTCTCCCTCCCTCCCACCCTCTCTCTCTCTCACTCCCTCTGTGTACCGCTCTCTCTCCTCTGTCCTTTTCATCAGCTCAGTGCCATGGCAACACAGATGGGTTGACAGTTGCGTAATCATGTGAATATGCATGTATAATGCTTACAGTTTTATCCGTGTGTGTGTGTGTGTGTGATATAGGCTCGCTTTAACTGTAAGTTTGCATATGAGAACCCGCCCTCCTCCTTCTGTCCCACACACATACACACAAACACACACATACACACACACACACACACACACACACACACACACACACACACACAAACAAACAACAACAAAAACAACAACAACAACAACACCACCAACAACAACAACAAACACACACATACCTTCCAGTCTGGTGGGAGTTGGGCTCCAAATCCCAGAGCAGGAAACATTTTGTCGCTGAGGAGGAAACCATGACAACACATTGGAACGTTAGTTAAGCCTTTTTCAATTTTTTTTCAATCAAATTCAACAAGCTGGATTTAGACAGCAGAGGAAATCCTGTTACCTTTTAACAAAGAAACACATTCAAAGACTTGTAGAGAAACTAGCAGAGAGCTGGCAGAAAAATGACGTAAGCAATATTGTAAAATGCCTTCTTACTAAGAGAAGAAGCACCAGGATACACAAACAATCTGACATAGTCTTTTTGACCTACAGTGATTTTCATCACACGTTATAGTAACTGTTGAGAGAGAAGAAGAATATTACATTATCTTACAAATGCCATGTACAGCTATGAATTATTGGTGGCCTTTACTCTGACAATCTTTATCACAGTAAAAGAATAGATATGTGTGTTTTACTGACACCCATTCTAAACAGTGGTTCTTGGGTATGATGGGATTAAGATGGACATTAGGGAACTGATAAACCAGTTTGATGCCCACAAATACATGGAAATTACAAAAAAATAAACCATTTCTCTGTCACTGTTAACTTTGCAAAATGATGTCACTTTGTTTGTTTGTAGAGAAACTCTGCATCCACACTGTTTCTCATATGGTTCCAAGTCCAGCTCATCCTATGCTATCAGTCTTTAACCCTACGTTTATACGTGGCCGGCTATTTTCATGAACAGACATTTCAACCTATCCGTTTTCAAAAATAACATCGTGCACAGCGGTCCGGGGCCTATTGCTCAAAAGTAGAATAAAGAAATCCAGGAAATTAAAAATTAAAAAGCGCAGCTTGACTGCACGTTTGCCGAGCCAGGATAAGTAGGTGAAGCTATGTCAAGCCAGGTCTACATAGCTGGGATAAGTGCACGTTCACGGATTTCTTAAATAGACCACGGTATCGATCACAGATTTACTGATGCAGAAATGGAAAAGACGTGTGCAGCGTATGTTTCACCCGTTGAGCAGCAGTTTCTAATGGAAATTTACGAGGAGGTGAAACATATAATATGCAAAAAGGGAAATACGGCTGTTATCAAACGGAAAGAAAAAGCCAGACAGACAATAGCGGACCGACTGAATACGTATGGATTTAAAAATGATCGACTTAGTCACTCCACGTTTTAATTGCTTTAATATGCTTGTTTTATGTGTTGGTTTTATTGTAAAGTGTCTTTGAGTAGCCTGTAAAGTACTATATAAATAAAAAAATAATAATTCTTGTTCCTGGGAAATTTATAAGGACTAGGCTTAATTTCAAAGCTTATTCATAATGCGAGAATATGTTTTACAACCATATGCACAGATCTCCATAAGCTATGTCTTATTCTAAATATCATCTACAATTAATGTTCATACAGAACAAGCATGACTGGACGAAAACTACAAAAAGATGTGACTTCAATACACACTGTAAGCATATCTGTAAAACAATGTAGCCTGTTATTATTCATGTTTTTTTTTTTCTCACTCCCAAGCTCCAAGATGACAAGTGACAGCCCCAAAATAAAATGATTAAGAAGATTTGTGGCATTCCAACACATTCTCACTCCCATTTGGTAAAAAAGGACATTTGATCAGGTGCCATTGTCGTCGTTATTGATGTTAAAAGTCCGCTTTTAGAGTCCGCTGCACGGTATGGGAGGATCCCTCTGCCTCCCCCCGCCTCCCCGCGTTGCACGGGCGGGGGCACATTTCACGGGGACAGCAGCGGAGGAAAAGCCCATTTCCTCCGTATCGTCCCACTTTTTACCATTACCATCTCAACAACTGCAGTAGTAGGATTTAAATCAAACTCGTGACAGCAATAGTAACAAGTAATGCATGTTAATAAAATGAAGCAGAACACATTCAGAAGACAACGGAATAACTGTTAAACACGTTTATTTCGGATCAGAGCGGCAGCTGATTTAACACATCAGACTCCAGGATTAATCTTAGCCTGCCTGTTAGCCTGCTCTGGACCAGGCTAGCTGCAAAGAATACATCGCCATGGTTACTTGGCTTGGCTTAATTCAACCTGCTTTTGTGCAACCAAGTCAAAGCTAAATTCATCCAGGATAACCTGAATATCCCGGCTTAATCCCTTATCAGGGGTCCGTTCCAGGTAGGAGGTTTAACAAACTCCGAGTCGAACCCTGATGTCTGAGTTGATTTACCCTGAGATGGGAAACTCTGAGTTTTCGGTTCCAGAACAGCTGATTTGAGTTGGTTCAATCAAGTCGGAGTATGTTCACTCAGGGTTACGTGCGTGCACAAAAGACAGTATGAATGGAGCCATGATTCTACGATTCACCATGGTAACAACCACAAACAAACGGGTCAGCGGAAATACTCATGCGCACACGAGCGAGTTTGAACTATAGATATTAACAGTCTATGGTTTGAACATGTATTTCGTCAAAAAAGCAAGACAGCAGCTGCTGCTGCAAAAGAGAGAATTGGTGTGGGAGAAAATTGCTGCTCGAGTCAATGCGTAGGCTACGCATTAACAGTATATTAATTTCTTATTTAATCACAACTTTACTGGTGAAAACTGGAAATGTAGGCTACACCTATAATTTTATTCAGGTGCAATCCTGCGAGCGAAAAAGTAAACTATAGCCTACTATTCCCATTCTGAGGCTGCAGGACCATGATCATTAACAGAATTATAAGTAGCCTATAATCATTTATTTCTTTTTAATGGCTCTCACTGGTTTGTGTCCAGGGAACACGTTTAAAAAATGTTTCAGAGCGATCACACTTTTCTGATTGCTCTGCATACAGTGGCTTTACTATTACAGTATGATCCGCTGCTGTTATAAAGAAAACTGCCGTTTGCAAAAAACGTAATGCAACACAAAGAATCTGCTGGGATGTTAAAGCCTGTCCACGATGTTGAACTAGTGGAAGGATAAATCTACATATCTAATAGACTGTGATAAAAAATACCTCTTAATTCGGTTATGTGGAAATGAAAAAACATCTTTTCGGGACTCAATATCATCTCCCGACGTAAACTCTGTGAATTAATACAGCTTTTTCATCAACGGGATCGTCGACAAAAGGACATGACATGTTTGAGAAAAAAAACATTTTAGTCTTCCTAACATAAACCAATAGGCTACGTTTTTTTTATTCATGCAGATAAAACTGCATTAAAATGCGCCTGATACAGACTGAATGAATGAATGAGGAAATGAGTTTCCCCTCCCTCTGAGAGGGAGGAGAATGAGAGAAACTCAAGTTTTTTCCCCCGTTTCTCTCAGTCTCCTCCCTCTCAGTGGGAGGAGGCTGAGAGAAACTCGAGGTTTCTTGAAGAAAACCTGCTCCCGACCAGGTTAGGTTCACAGACTCAGTTACCATAGTAACTGACTCCGAGGTTAAGTTACCTCTCTTTCTGGAACGGAAAACCCAGAGTTTCCCTCATCTCAGGGTTAACAAACTCAGAGTTTTCACTAAACCTGCTTTCTGGAACGGGCCTCAGGTTTTGTGCAATACCCCTCAGTTTTCAGAAAAGCGTTTGTTTACATGTACCTGTGTATATATACCATCAAGAGCATGCCAAACCTGTAGGTGGCAGTGTAACGAGAAGCTCAAGTCCCACGTTAGCCAATCAGAATCCCGAAAATAGCAACAACAGCAACGAATCACTTCCGCTCTCTTCTCTTTCTCATTTACTCGGCTGCCTAAACCTCAGTTTACATGTGAACATGCAAATTAAGTTTTCCAAAATCTCCAATCTGGCCGGAGTTTTTAGAAAGAATCGTTTTCAGAGGCAAATTCTCCGTTTGTGTGTAAATGAAGGGCACAAACGAAGGGAAATGTCTCAGTTTTTCAAAATAACCATGTACGTGTAAACGGGGTATAAGTGGTCTAATGCTTGTATTTAATCTGCCCCTTCCCCAGGAAATGCAGTTTAAAACCATTGGACCATTAAAGTGAAGTCAACTATTTAAAGATAACTGTAGTCCTAATTGATTAAAAACAAGTGCAACAGCCATGAGGATACTCACGTATCATAGTCCTGTATGATTTGTCCCACAGCTAAAATGGCAGCGAGATACTCGTTGCTGCCCAGTGGGTTAATGTAGTGGAGGGAGGACGGCTCTCGAGGGTTCCCATTAGATGCTGTGAAGTCTATACCGACCTATGGAAATAAAGAGAAGTGACAGATTAGAGGCCATCTTAGAAACCTGCAGCGCTTTTACATTAGTGATATTCTGAGATACTGTAATTGCTGTGGGTCGTTAGCTGTTTCCTTTCATTCCTTCTCCACTGAGCATAACACAGCAGAATCACCTACAATAATGGAATAAAAAAAAAAGTGAATATAGACAGCAGTAGCAGTCGAACAAACAGGAATGGTTGACTCTCTTTTGACATTAAATAAAAAATATCCCAGGAGGAGCCCCAGTTTTATTGTTTTTCTTCGGTGCGGGTCACTCAGATAGAAATCTAAAAGGCAAAATGATTCATCTGGCAACTACACAAGCTGTGCGTTTTGATATGTTATTCTGTTTAACTCTACTGTGCATCCGCTTAATGTGGAATTTGGAATTTAATGTTAGCTCTTCATGTGACACATGCCGCTCTCATTGGTGCTCAAAATTACTTGGCTGGAGCCACTGGTGGTTTAGCTTTGTTTCTCTACTAAAAGGTCACTTATCATGATTATGTTAATTTAGCTTTGTTTCTTTACTAAAAGGTCACTTACCATGATTATGTTAAACTACATAACTACAACTAACTGTTTTAACCCTTCACATTCACAAACTGCAGATTTGCCGTCTTTGCCTGACTAAACTCTGGTTTTAGAATGTTGGGGTAGTTACATGATATATGTTCAAAGTTTTGAAAAACAACACCTTGATAACTCAGATGTCACTGAAAACATAAAATGTCTGTCGAGGGTCCATAATAAAACACAATACAATGTTTACTGAAAGCAAACAATGACATTATTTATTTCTGCCTTTTAGTGGCATTATACAATGTTAAGTGAAGGTCTGAAGGAAACAAAGAGAATCTGGAGTTGCTGGTACTGTAAGTGTTAAAACCTGTGTCTGAGCTGGAACATGTTATCTTGGAGTAAGAGAACATCGACATAGGTGAGAAATATGCACCTCTCATATACCTTGTTCGAGAGCCAATTGCTATGATTTAGTTGATATTGTGATTTACTTTTCAACTCCATAATGCGTGTTCTTGCTTTTTTTGTATCACAAAATATTGTGCCATGATATGAACAGAAAAATAAAGTGATAGGCCTACTAAAAAATGGCCTCTCACTAAAAGAAGATGCATCTTTTTTCCCCCTGAAGGGCAGGACACACAAATAATCTAACATAATGTATTTTTGCCCTACAGTTATTCTCATCACATTTTAAATTGTTGAGAGAGAAGAAGAATCTTACAATATCTTACAAATGCCATATACATATGAATTATTAGTGGCCTTCAGTATGTTTTCTGTGATACAAGCTTAGACCTTTACTCTAAAAATGTATTTACAGGGTTTATACCTTCCAACATATTAAAACCATTGTAATTTCAAAACGTTAAGGTCACCAAGCAAGGAATTATTGTCATCTGAAGACAGATTAAGAAAAATACTCCATCGCGCATCAGTGTATTAAATGAGAGTGTCCCTGAAAACACAGAGGCATATTTTTAACACAGAAGACCACAGAGTGACACTGCGCTGTCATACAGTATGTACAAATATGAACACACAGATGCTTTAAACACATGTACCCAAACTACAATGGCACAAACACACACACACACACACACACACACACACACACACACACACACACACACACACACACACACACACACACACACACACACATACAGACTAACATAATATGAGATTAATAGTGACAAGCTTTTCCTCAGGGCAGTGAATAACAGTTGTGTGCTGACAAGAACCCGACCCAGAAACTCCGCTTCCCTCCTATCGGCTAAAAGATAGTGTAATACATCTCCTTCTTTCTCTCTTTGTTTGGAGTGTTATAAAACAACAATGTTCTGGTTCAATGGGGACAGCGACCGAGGAAAGAGACAGTGGAGAAGCAGGAAGAGCGAGCAAAGCGAATGAAATTGGGCGAATGAGGTAAAGAATGTGAGGAGAGAGAAGACCGAGCATAAAGAGCAGCAATATAATAAAATAATAATAAATATAATGTAATTACAACCCATTACAATTTTAAGTAAATCGTGGCTCTAATTGGCTACACTCTAAAAACTCCTGGGTTATTTCTTCAATCCAGTTTCTGGGTTATTTGTGTTGGGTTAAAATTTTGGGTTATTTTTCAGAGAGTAACCATTTTCTGGGTTATAGGGCTAATATTTTGACCCAATTCCTGGATTGTTTGGGTTGCTGGGTTATTTTTCAAAGAGTAACCCATGTTCTGGGTTACAGGGTTCTCTCTCTCACTCTCTCTCTCTCTCTATAATGTATTTTTTGTTGGAGGGGTGTATTTTATGGAGTTATTATATTATCATGTGAACATAGTTTATAATATGAACAATCACACTTGTGTGTTGTGTACATTATGATAAAACAGTATCACCAGTATTTGTAGGAGAAATAAAGTGACACACCCTCTAAACATGGATATATTAACTAAGAAATAGAAGAAATAAGTTCATATATTAAACCCTTGCCCCTATAACAGACACATCAGTCTGCCAGAAGTTCAGAAGAAGAGGAAGAAGAAACACCTCCTTCTCTCTCTAGAAGAACGCCCCCTCTCTCAGAGGAAGGGCGGGACTGTTATATATCGTCATTTCAGAGCGAAGGAACTACTCATCCCATAAACCACCGCACACTAGATGAGTAACTTAGTATTTGAAGTAATGCAGGAAGTGTGCATTTAGTTTCCATGCTTATTGTGTTTCCACAACAATGTTAGTGAGTAAATCTACTGAAATGGCCCCCACACCATAACAGAGGAGTGTGATGTGTCAGATGAGAATGCAGAGGTTTAGTTACATATTTCATGGCTGTAAAAAAAAAACAAACAAACAATGTCCATCTGTATGTCTTTGCCAAATGCAAACCAGTACAATAAGTTCTTGGGCAGGGTCATCCCTTTTTTCCCATATCATTTTGGAGGAGTTAGTTAGGTTATTTATGTCACAACAATTTGGTCTGGTATTTAACCCAGAAGTTGGGTCAGAAAGGGTAACTTAATTTTCTGGGTTGAAATAACCCAGAAATTAGTTGGTCCCTTTTTAACCCAGGAGTTGGGTTTTAGAGTTTTTAAGAGTGTATGTACGTTTAATGTATGACTTAGTTTGAGGTTGTTGCATTTCAGAAATTTTTTTATTTAAAAACAATGTAATATGGCACTTAAATGCACTTAATATTTTTAGTTTTTTGAGAGATGATATTGTAAGCAATGTAGTCAATAAAAAATTAGCTTTTTCCGAAAATTAAACCAAACTATTGCATATTATTGCTCTTCAATAAAACAAAAGTATTTCTTATCCGATTACTCGATTAATCAATGGAATAATCGGTAAAATAGCCTACTCGATTACTACATAATCAATAGCTGCAGCCCTATTGTATACAATCCATGAATGTGTACACTGCTAAGGAGGAGGTTATTTATATCAGTAATGTTCATTTTCCAGCCCTGGTATCCATTCATTTTGTCTTATTATGAACCTATAAATATATATGCCCGAACTGACAGTCGATGGCGCCCAAACTATTAAAGCATTTTTCCTCCAGTGCCCTTTCCAGGTGACACACATTATTAGTTTGATGGCTGTGAATTTGATGACAGTGGGAGATGACACCATTCTGTTTCTAACTTATGCCTTGCCCCAAGCTATTAGTAATTGCTAACACACAAGTAGACTAAACTCAACATGACAAACACACAGTTTTAACCATCAAGAGCACAGATTTAAGATGAACAGGGGGCAACAGAGCAGCATGTAGCAATGCGGCAGAAAACCTCTGTGAAAACTAATGGGATTCCACTACTGGCAACTTATTGTCAAATAATTGACATAGTGACATTTACATTGGAGTTTTCTCAGCTGTGCCTTGTTGAGTATAAGCCAATTCTCCTGCCAGGACCTCACAGACTTATTTGCAGTTAAGAGAGAGAGTGATGGATGGAGGGGAGTGTGGATGGATGAGTGCGTGAGAGCCTGTGTGAGCATCTACTGGAGTTACTATGTCTCACTCTGCCCACTGACAACTAGGACCTGCTGTCCACTGCCATAATTTAACTGTAGGAAAGTCTATTTATAGTAGGGCTGCACGATGAGGAAAATATGCGATAGTGTTGTTGAATATTGCGATAATGATATTCCTTGTGATAAATAAACAGATATTAAAATGTACTCAGTTCTGCTGCTTTCAGTATTCTGCTAAAATGCAACATGAATTTAAAATAAATGAAAGGAAATCATGTCCAACATTCTTTTATTCAACAAACTGAACATTGAATTGAATAAAAAAAAAGGCACCACTAAAAAATAAAGAATGACTGTTACATTTTAAAGTGCAGTATTCTGCTGATATTTTATTATTTTCTTGAAACTAACAGAAAAAATCTCTCAGTGTCTTTTGGGATATCTCTATTGCGCAAGTTGATGTTGCGATGACAATTAAAAAAAACGAGATATTGTGCAGTCCTAATTGTGTATTGTGTCCTTCATGACAAGTTCTAAGGAAAACACATAACAGCCACTGCTGTCGACGTCTGTATCTATCTCAAAAACCCAGTATGGTACGAGCTATTTATTGTACATTTCCACAGCACTACTTCAGTCAGTACAACAACATAGTCATTCCATAACATAAATACTTACATAGTTCTTTTCACTCACTCACTAGTTAGTTGGAGTCAATTCTACTTTCTGTTTTTCATTGTTGTTATACTGTTAATGAAACTCAACACTTCCTGAACAGATTACATGGTTACATACACAGGTTACATTAAAAGTCTTACAGTAGCTCAAAAGGCATAATCTCTCCCTTATGTGGTAGGCTTTTAATGTGAAACATCTGCAGGAAATGAGTTGATTGACAGTAGCTTAACACTGATCAAAAAAATAAAGTAGAAGTGACTGCAATCAAAAAATAAGTGAAAACCAGCTACTCACAACAGACAGATTAAAAAAAATGATAAAAATCATTCATCTGAGGCTGAAATATCCAGACTTTTATTTTCTGGTATGGGTCAAGTAAAAAAAAGAAATGGATCCTACATTTCCCATAATGCAACTCAATAGCATCTTTCATTAGACCCTCCTTGCCCTCTAAATGCCCATATCTTTGTAATGCAATTTTGTAATTTTAAAAACATATCACAGTTTCTCACGGTCGGCTATTGTGTGCAGTGACAGTCTAATGCTGATTGATTCATGTCATTACTTTGTCGTAAGGTCATGTGACGTTAGATCATAACCTGGAAACAATTTGGGGAATAGGCTTTGTTTGTCTGCTTCATGATCACGACAAAAGTAACAAATACTGAGCCCATTTATTTAATTTAAGAAAGTAATTAGTTACATTATTAGTTACTGCCAGAAGTAGTGGAATTACTTCTTACGTACTGGTCTGAACTGATATCATCTGTCAACATCTTGAGCTGTGAAGATGCTTGTCTGTGCTCTCATTCATGAAAAGTTTGTTTTCTACATGAATCCCCTCGGAAAGGGGCACTACACGGCCCTGAATGATATCAAACAAAAGAAATGAATAATAGCGTAATTCAGTTGAAATTAGTCTTTACACAAACAGCCCATCAGCAGTACCACGCTCTCTTTGTGTTGAAGTGTGTAACAGAGAAAGTTGCTCTCTCCTCCTGCTCCCACAGCCGTGAGGAGAGACTTTCCCTTCCTAGAGATTAGGATTAGAGCCATACTAAGTCTGATTGAACACTGCAAAACAGCTCTTGCCTGCTTGCGTGTGTGTGTGTGTTTGCAAACGGCTGCTACTCACTGTATGTGTGTGTATGTAAAATGTGAGCGTCTACGTGAGATTATGTGTGCTTGTGCATGTCTAAATCAGTCAGTGTGCATAAGCAGGGACAGTGCACGTTTGAAGAAATGTGTGTGTGTGTGTATGTGTGTGTCATGGTTTGGGAGTTTACATGTAAATTGGTCAGTGTGTAAGTATGAAAGCAGGAGTGTGAGGAGGATATTATATATTTGTGCTCACATGTATGTATGTACATGAGTTTGTAAGCAGGAGAGAGGAAGTATCTGTGTTAAGACAGAATTAGGTGTGTGTGTGTGTGTGTGTGTGTGTGTGTGTGTGTGTGTGTGTGTGTGTGTGTGCATCAGTGAAAGTGCTGCAGGTCTGTGACAAAAGGCAAAAGATTAGGAGGGAGCAGGGAGGATTTAAGAGTTCCCATTCCACCTTAAATTTGCTCATCTAACCACCACTAGATAAGGCAAATGTTCCCATTGCAGTTAAATTATGCTCATTACAAACTAGCAAGGGCCTGAGTGAGGAAATTTTAAAACACTTACATCAGTCAATAACTACCAGCACCCATTTGCAAAATCAAAATGTTTAATATTTCTATTTTACCACAGTATGTTGCATTTTTGCCTATTTAGCAACATCCTGATACACACAGAGCACTGATATACACAGAGCACTGAACTATGTCCATGGCTGAGAGCTGTGCAACACTGTACAACCTTTTACTGAGGCACTCGAGGGGAGTGTTTCTCATTCACCTCAGTCATCCAAAAGAGAGCAGGCTGGATATAGTCTGAGTCCTAATGCCCATAAAATTCAAAGCACATCTGGACAAGTCAAAACTTCCCACTCTGGTTTTTAACTGACCATCAAGAGCTGATTAGAGCATATCTACATCAGATATTCAGAATTTGGTGGGATACTAAATCATGTCCAGCTAAAATTTGGCTGCAATTGGCAGATAGGCAGTTTACAAAAATGTACCGGGTAGATTTACCATTTAAAATTCTGTGGGTCAATGATTTCAAGATGAGGTAGACTAGAAGCGAACTAGCTTGCAACCAACTATTTTCCTGGCTAAAATAACTTAATCAGCTAACTAACTAACTAGCTAATAAAGCTAACGTTAGCTCCAATACTTGATGAATATTTGATTGTTAAAAATACTGTCTTCATATTTTAATGTTCAGCCGCTTTAACGGTAAAGGAGAAAAAGCTTTAAGGATGAGGACTATCTGATGAGTTTGGTGAATGTAATGCTAACCAGGTAACATTGTCTTGGCTTACTGGAGTGTAAATGTTACTCTGAACTCAGAGCATCCAGAACCGGCTTCGATACAGTGGGGATACTACACAGTGGATGTGTTAGTCGTGAACAGGTTGTTTCTTTAAAGGAACATGCTGACTTATTGGGACTTTGTCTTATTCACCGTATCCCCCAGAGTTAGATAAGTCCATACATACCCTTCTCATCTCCGTGCGTGTCATAACTCTGTCTGACCCACCCACCGCTAGCCTAGCTTAGCACAGATCCTGGAGGTAACCGGCTCCATCTAGCCTACTGCTCCCAATAAGTGACAAAATAATGCCAACATTTTCCTATTTACATGTTGTGATTTGCATAGTTACAGCTTGTACAAATAACAAGGTCACATGAGACACAGCCATTTTCTAACCGTATACATACTGGGAACTATATTCTCAGAAGGCGAAGCACTGCTACTTGGGCGGAGTGATTTGCTCGCAGCACCTGAGAAGCCCCATGGTGAGGAGCAGAGAGTAACAATGGTGCTTTTCAGGTTTTTGAACATATACATAGAGACACCCACCTCCAACCTCTTTGACATTGTCTATCGCTCTTACTACACCACCATGTACAGTGCTTCAACATTGGGAGAAATCCAAAGTTTGACTGGCCTTCCAGTTGCTAAGCTGTAAATCCACAATGGCTATTTAATTGGTCAATTATTTTTTTGTTTGCATTACAAATTTGAATATCCAAAAATAACATTGCATAATAGTCACTATATAGTCGGTTGTCTTCACAGACAAAAACCTACATTCAGAGAAATGCTCTTTTTTCATGCTCACACATATTTACCTCAATCACATTCATAATGGTGCAAACATTGTCATCAACAGCTCAACGTGTCACTATGGCAATATCCTGTGCTGTTTGCATTAAAGCGTCATTTACAACAATAAGATAAGGTGAAAAAAACTGACAGTGCATGGGTGTGCTCCTTAACAAAGCCCTACATTTAAGAGAAGATCTAGCAGCTTTATGCCCCCAGGAGTAACAGAACACATCCTCTGACACTGACAGCATGTCTGCACAACAACACAAGTAAATTCACCTCCACGCAAAAACTCTCTTGTACTTGACTTGAGCCCCAAAAATTGGGGAATGGTGGCAGGAAGCAGTGCCGTTGTCGTGCCAGAACCGGCAACAGAATGGGGTTCAGCAGCCTATACGGACATCATGGCAGAGTCCATGACAACGAAGACGATGTTGACGGAGAAAGCTAAGAAGAGTAAAGGAGAGAGTGGCCGAGCAAGAGGCCATCGGACAAGAGTAAATCACTGATTGGTCGTTGGCGAGAGCTTCGCGAAATAAAAGGCTGCAAGACGACGAGCTGGCCATTGTGCTGTTGGACTACTAGGTAATATTAGCTGGCTTGCTATGTCTTGTGTTGTTGCACATGCTTGATGTTTGGCTGTGTCAGCAAAGTGTAGCGATGTCTAATTCAGTGGTGTATAAGTGAAATGCACATATTACAAATCACAAAAATACTAATGTTATGCAAATTACTTTAAAACTTTGAATAACATATTTCTTACATCTTTCCAAAAGAACTCATAGAAATTGGTCGTAAGCCCATCCGATCCTGGAGATTTGTTTAACATCATCTTGAGAATAACTGAATCCAACACCTCAATTCTAAGATCTGATTTACATATTCTTAAAGGACTCATCAATTCATGGGATTGCATTTTTGAGTTTATCATAAAGCCTTTATGCCAGAATGTTTTGAGGAGAACAATTTAAAGTAAAAATAAAAACACTTCCTTTTTTATACCTTTTTTGCTTTCTACAGACCATTTATCATTAGCTTGTGATTGAGTTTCATTGATGTCTATGTTTTTCTAAACAACTAAAATACAAAGGGTTATTTTCTCCTGCCTCAATCCATTTTTTCCTGTTAATTTCATGGCAAAAATGTATGGTGAATTATCTAATCTTAAATCTAGTAAATTCCCATTTACTAATATTACTTTCAATTGCATCATAATTATTTAGTATCCTTCATGCAATATTCTTTATTTTGTAGCATTCTGGAATTAAACTTCCAATACCCTATGTTTCTGATTTCCATTGCTTTAAATAGTAATTTACTGTGGAAATAAAAGTCCCATTATAATTTCACATTGTTAAGTTGGTTTCAGTGACATGAGGGTCTGGATCCAGTGCTATTCAGAATATACAACAGCTCAAATTATACTTTCTGCACCCTCAATTTTTTGTTCTCCTATAATACACAGAATACATGTCTTAAATGGTAATATTAACTGTCTAAAAATGGAATTAAAAGAATGGGCTAAAACATGCGAAACAATCTGGACAGGACAGTTCTTAATATGCTGTAATTGCTACATCGTTAGAGACATTGCTTCAACTGTAAAGTCACATGACATCACATTTAACCAAAGTATCAATATAACACCACATAAGGGTATATGCTGGACTACATTTAAGCTTTTTTCCAGGTTAGATCCCTACGTATTTAGTCACTTGTTTTACTAAACATCACATTGTAAAGTACAAGGAGGTGCACAGGTGTCTGAACCCAGAACACACTTGATCACAAAAAATCAAGCATGTAACAGACTACATTATCTGTACCCTGCTGCATCTGTAGCCCGGTTCTAGTTCACAAAGCTGGGAAATTGTTGTAGCGATAGAGAAGAAAAGAAAAAAATGGACACTGTGTATGTGCTTTTGTATAGCTGGCACAGAGTGTCTGTGTGTTTGTGTGTGTGTGTGTGTGTGTGCACGCACGCTCTGATTGTATATGCGCTGTACTAGGCATTTTTCTTAATGTGCATGTGGTTTCAGAATGTGTATACATTTGTGTTTAGTGTGTGTTACAGTAACAGTGAGCCAGTCTGAATGGTCCTGAGATTTATCAGCAGGGCAACTGTATTTGTTGAACAAATACGCCCCGAAAAAATAATGAAACTGTGTGTGTGTGTGTGTGTGTGTGTGTGTCATTGGCTATTACAAAACAGGACTCTTTCTCAGTTACACACAAAGGTGTAACATCACCAGGGACACATGAGTTTCTCTTAACAACAGACCAGAATACACTATGGCAATTTTCTGTCCCTCTCCCTCTCTCTGGTAAAATACCCATCTTTCTATCTCTTTCTTTGCCTATTTTCTCTATCTATCCCCCTATCTTAATGTCACAGTTACTTTCGATTCACCATTTCAAAATATACATGTCTTGTATTTACCTGTTTTTCCCTGTTGTCTTTCTGCCCTCCTGTTTTCCCAATTCAACAAAAGTACCCACATTTCAATGTTTCACAATACCCCAATACTCTTCTCCACTCCACTCATTTCGTCTGCCATCACACTTTTCCTTTCTGTATGTTAATGATCGCCATCTAACCATAACCCCGGGAGATGAAAATAAAGAGTCTAAATGTTTTCCATCTGTTTTCGAGAGCAAGGCATGCGGAAACATGTATCTCATTACCACATCATTGCAGAAGCAGAAAAACAGGCAAGCTAATATTAAACTCACCGTAAACAGGAGCTGGCATCCTCCCAGTATGTAATCCAGAAAAGTGTAGTCTCTTGTAATCTAGCAAGACAAGAATCACAGGGCAAAGTACGAAACCATCAGCAAGAGAAGAGAGTATTCATTTATTGAGAAGAGTAGGAATGTTAAACATTGCATGTGATACACTCAATTAAATCATTAGAACGTGTAAATCTCTCCACCATTATATACTGTTAACTGTTACACATAAGAACACGGACTCTTGTTATTCTTTTACTAATTGACTGTCTATTAGAGCTGGGCAATATATCGATAGTATATATATATATATATATATTGATATCTGAATTTCTCCATATCGCCCAGCCCTACTGTCTACTTAATCTTAGTTCATTCTAACACCTAGACTATGCAGTACACAACCTAACTAAACACAACACACTGTACAAATATATTCTATAACTCTTTTCATAATTGCATAATTGTTTTAAAATGACAAAACAGCCCATGTTTTTCTGTGTCAACGTACCACCAAAGGAGCACCAATTACTATCTTGTTTGAACAAAATTTCCACTTCAATTCCAATGAATATTAGCATGGATTTTACTGTCATTAGTCTAATCCTTGCCGTCAGCCAAATATAATTACTGTATTAGCTATTTTGTGCATGTGCTATATGTGTGTGTGTGTGTGTGTGTGTGTGTGTGTGTCTGGACAAAGGCTTGGTCATGATTGTGCGCATGAAAAGAGGAAGACGGAAAAGAATTAATAATGAAAGCTTGTCATCATATGCACACAGCTTTAATGTCATTCCAATAGGCATCTAAAGACACAGTGTTCCAGCTTAATGTGTCTTCTGTGGGGCTCAAAGCTACCACGCTAATTTGTTATTCAGAGGGAGTTATGGACACCCAGTAAGACATGTGTCAGCTGATCAAAACCAAAATGGTTTAATCAAATGTTCCATTGAGTCGAGGGTAAGATGGGTCATTATGAGGTGGACGGGCAGAGATTTTTTTTGACAGTCAAGTCAGTTATTTTTTTTCTCTCCTCCAGCTCAACATTTTAATGAATATAACTTATCCTATTGATATTCTAAATGGGAATTCATCTTGAACACTGAATCTAGGATTGACAATAATTTGATTCATTGATCAGTCGATCGACAGAACATGAATCTGCAACTAAAGCCGAAAGCTTGAAACTGTAACAGTGCCTGTGTCTGTTTTTGTAGTCACTCTACCCTTTAATATTGAAAACATCAGTGTATCTCCCCGTTTTATTTATTATAAATGACACATTAATTACTGCAGCGGTATAATACTTGTCCTAAGACCAATGCAAAAACTCCATAAGGAGAGATGCAAGGAGATGACGTGGGAAATGTGCTTTACGTGTGATTCCACAGGTCTATGTGCCAGGCTAATTATGGCCTAACAGTAAGAACCCAACCATTATCATTTAGACGCAAGCAAAGATTAAGATTGTAAAACAAACATGGTTTGTTGAAAAAAGACCAAAGCTCCACCCCTTATCCATTCAATCATCCATCCATCCATTCATCCATCCTCACCTTACATAACTTTACTATGATAATGCCAGAGTTTTTATAACTCTTCTTCTTCTTCTGTTTCTTGGGGTTGATGCAGTCAAACTCCACCTGAAGAGATAGAAATACAATTGCAGAGAAAAGAGTCAATGACAAGTATCAAAGGGGAAATCGGGGGGAGAAATGGTAATAGTAGAGATGACAGCACAGTTATAAGTTGGTGGAATGGGGGGAAATGCACACACGACTGAGAGACTGTGACTTGGATCTGCACGTATTCCACAAGCTGCCTACAGTTAACATGGACATGTATTATAAGCAAACTATATATAGAAAAACATAAAAATACTCTTTATTAAAAACACTTAATAAATTCATTTTACGTGATGAACATGAAGATGAAAGAACATTTTAACTTAGGACTATCTTTGATACTGTAAGTCACACCAACACACATTATATAGCAATGTGTTTGATGAAAAGAAACATTTGAGACATGCATACACACAAACACGCGCACACACACACACACACACACACACACACACACACACACACACACTCCACAGGCCTTGAGTCAGCTGGTGATTCATATGACAGGTACGTAGCTCTAAATGCCTTGTCGTGTTACTAGGGCTCAGCTAAAGGCTGTTTTACATCTCAAAAGCACTTTTCATTTTCTCATCCTTCTTTTCACAACGTCTCTCTCTCCATCCCCCATCTTTTTATTTTCTGTGTGTGTGTGTGTGTGTGTGTGTGTGTGTGTGTGTGTGTGTGTGTGTGTCCACATCATTACCACACATGAAGGGACTCAGTGGGAGAACAAGTCATGAGGCTGCTTTGGCACATGCACACACACCCAGTTTCACAAATGAACACTCTCTCTCTCTCTCTCACACACACACACACACACACACACACACACACACGCAAACAGACACTGAGCTACTAATGAATGAACGGTTTTCTAATCCCTGCATCTTTACATATTTAGCAGACCAGAAATGCAAAAGTGAAAAGAATAAATATCAATAGTATCTATTTATTAGCAGCTCAGACAGTAAACTGAAAACTAACCAGTATGGGGCAGGGTTGTGGCAAATTCAGTATAGCTAAAAAGTAAAATAAAACTACTACCCATTGGCTAATGACAGAGCCTGATTCTGCTGAAGATGAGATAAATGCCCTTTAAATTTAGAAAAGAAATGATTTAGTGTTTCAAAATCAAACCATTAACATTCTGTTCTAAAAGGACTCGGCAGCTAAGGTGCAGCAGCCCAAACTGGATGATGTAGTGGTTTAAATCCAGGTCTGTCGCTATTCACATTCCCTCTCTGTCCCAAATTATCCTATTTTTGTTACTGAAAATAAGATATTAATAAAGATATAAGAAGTGACAGTTAAAACAGGTAATCCAGGATTTACTGCAATAATACAGTTACATACAGATAACTGTCACAGTCTGTCTCTGTGTCCCTCGTATCCAGCCACTTCCCTATTCCCCAGGCCCCATCATTGCCATTTTCCATACATCAACCTGATGCCCTCAAACGTTCCTTCCTTCACCTATCACCTGACTGTCTCACCCAATCCCCCTCATCTGTAGGGCTGGGTACCGAAATTCAATACTTTTTAGACACAGACTAAATTCCCTATATAGTATCGGGTATCGAAAAATGCCTCGTCATTCGATACCAAATTTCAATACCCAAGGAGTAAATCTCATTAGCGTCAGCGAGCCAATAAGCACTCACAGAGATGGGGCTCACGTAGTAGGAGCTGAAAAATAAATAAAAAGATTTGTGCCGTAATGTGTTGTGTTGTAATTTAGTATTTGTTCAAATTTTATGAAATTGGTATCGAAAAAAGGATCGTTCAGGAACTGGTATCCAGGTCACGGTATTGGTTCGAAAAAATTAGAACGATACCCTGCCCTACTTATCTGCTGCCTGGCCTTCTCCATGTCCTTACCTGGATCTCATTCGCTCATCAGCTACTCTCTGTCTGTTCATCATAGCTGCTATGTGTTTTTTATTTTTGTTGCCTCCCTAGATTGGACTTGCTGCATGTAAGCCTGTGTCTACTTTAGCAATAAATCACTGATCTGATCCTGTCTGCCTGCTTAGTCTGTGATTGGATCGAACCCTTGCCGCCTAAATTCACCCCGTAACAGATTGAACTTGAACTGACAAACACACACCTAATCACACTAATGTCAAATATGTTTTACCTCCACTGAGTTCTGGGCTTCACTCATCTTGGCAGCAGTGGTTTGAAACTCTCCTATGAAGTCGTGGCCTCCATCATTATCATAGTCGTAACACAGGACCTGTCATTGTGTAGAACACATTGCATCATTCCATCAACTTTTCCATTTTCCAAACCCTCAAGTGGTAATGTATCTGGTATTTGGTCCTCTTTACACTTCTCCATGCTGCTCATCGTAAAAACTCTCTATTCAAAGATGTTAACTTTTATCAAAATTAATAATTGGTTACATTTTATATGAACAGTAACACTTTTTGGACTTGGACTTAAACACTTTTTTTAAAATCGCATTGTTGTCCAGACTTTGCGATTATGACACAGCATCATCAAAACAACATGACCAAACTTTTATGCAATACTAACAGTGCCTAAACATGCTATGTCCTGTTCTTCTTTTAATTGCCAATCTGCACTGCTAACATTTAATGAAGTAGAAATGCCACATCGCACCAGTTTTGTAACAGATGATACTCTAACTAACCTTGATGTTTCTGTCCACATCTCCATTGCAGAGAGAAATAAGCGGCACAGTAAAGGGTTTCCATGCTGGATCTAAAGTGTTCTTTATGACCTGAAGTCACAGACATAAAAGAAAGGCACGTAATCATGGAATTACACAGCAGCAGATATATAATGCAGTTGTAGCAACAGTAGAATTACCTACACTCGGGGCTGTGCACTTATTGTTAAAGTGTGTAAGACCTGATTTAGCTGACAATGACCCCTCATGGTTGACAATTTTGACAGTTAGATGAAGGAGCTTTAATTCCCCACTGATGACTCACCTCGGTCCTGTGCACCAGCATCCATTTGCCGTCTTCTCCCTGTTTGTGAAACTCCAGGTAGGGGTCTGACTTCCCAAAAAAGTCCTGCATAGAACAGACAGTTTGTCTTTTTGAAGATGTTACTTTTTATCCCTAATTCTCCTCTCCTTAGTCAAACTGCAACACATTATTTTTAGTTTATATATATATATATATATATATATATATATATATATATATATATATATATATATATATATATATATATATATATATATATATATATATATATAGCTTGCAGTGGCCAAAAATAAATAAACATCATATTGCAGAGAGGAGTCTTTTCTTTTTGTTTAATTCAAGTATTAATTAAAATAAACTCTGAGCTCCTGCAATGGCTGTGCTTTGTGTTTACAATGGTGGTTTAACTAGAGGGTGCACAGCAGGCACACATCAGTATTAGTTCAAATCACAATTCAAGCTGTGCTGTTTCTGACCTGCTGTCACTCTTCCCTTCACCATACACCAGCGGCTACTTCATACTGTAGGTCCAAGATTGAAAATAAAATAAAACATTGAAATAATAAAAAATATATAGAAATTCTGCATGGTTTTAATTTCCACCTATCTGTGCACATGATAGCTCATTAGGCTACATCTACACTACTACGTTTTAGTTTCAAATGGAATATCTTTTGCCACGTTTACACCTCTCGTCCACACTACTCCGGCGTTTCAAGAGCCCCTAAAACAGGGGCATAAGAAAACACTGCTGCTCACGTTTTGGTTTGAAAACTCTGGGGTTGCTTTGCGGTCCAAGCAAATAAATCCCTGGTCTTACTTGTCGCCATTGTTTTTTCTTTATTTTCAACTTATACATCCATTATTTTCAACTGCAGAGTAAAGATAGACAATGTGCTTCCTGTTTACACTGGCACGCACATGCCCAGTATACGAATAGTCATATTATAAAATATATATACATTTGGACGGAGATTAGTTCTGCTACTGGAGCGAGATTGTGGACGGAGATTGTTTTTGTTTCAGAGCGCCACTTAAAAATGAAAATGTAGTAGTGTAGATGTAGACTTAGTGTGTGTGTGTGTGTGTGTGTGTGTGTGTGTGTGTGTGTGTAACTGCCTACCTTCTTATCCAGTTTACGCCCACTCAGGGTCAAAGTGATGATTCTGTTGTCAGACAGCTCCTGAGCTGTTATCTAAAATAACATTACAGCACAACATTAGCTGCAGCAAAAGTACTGGCAACTATTAACATTCACATCAACATCAACATGAACAGCAGCACACAACGCTACATTCATCAACAGTAACGTCACGGTCATCATCATCAACAATAGCAAACATGTCATTATAGTAAACAAAAGCGACTGCATCCACATGACCAACAACCTTTCATAATACGGTATAATGTGTGTGTGTGTGTGTGTATGTGTGTGTCAATATGAGAGACAAAAAGAAAGTTTAAGATACAGAGAGAGAGAGAGAGAGAGAGAGACAGAGAGAGCCAGTACTGAATATTACCGTAATGGATCCTTTGCCAGCTGGCTTCCCATTGGCTAAGATCAAGGGTCTGTGAAGTTTCTTATTGGACACAATCTAGTGGACAATTAAAGAAATACAGGACAGGAATCAATTAAGACAAAACCAAAACTAAAGAAATATGGGTTTGAACCACTTTATTCTAGCCTATCCTACTCAAAAATGTGTATCTGTTTCTAACTTAGAGAAATGACTGTGTGAACTCATCAAGGACAAGACTTTTGGCTTGAGTTTAACATAGCTGGCAATTGACACCAGAAGTTTAAAGACAAAACTGGAAATTAATAGAACAAACAAATAATGGGTAGGTCACATAAGGTCAATACATTTTATGGCAACTTATCATCCTATTAAATACAGAACCAACTTTGAACATAAAAGGAGATATCAATCCATACCACTCCCAGTGTGCAAATGAATTCTCCCAGGAAGTCATGTTCGTAGAGCTGAGTGGCACACTTGTCTTCATCGAACATGGCAAAGCGAAGCTTCTGGATCTCCTCAAAGTGGTAGTCCACTTGAAACTTCACTCCAAACACTGGGTTCAAGTTGTTCACAGCTGTTTCAGTGCGGCCGAGCTAAAAGACAAGAAACAAGGAGAGAAAAATAATTTTGTAAATCATTTAAACACATGCAATTCAAGTGCCGTGTGGCTGTACTTGTGCATCCAGTGGAACGGTAAGATTGACTTAAAAGGCAACTAAGTGTCAGTTGTTCAGTTTTAACTTTTAAAGGTCCTACTGTACATGTAACTTTTTACAAGTACAAAAAACAGCCTGTGGACTGATTTCTATGTAAAGGAATTGGGACGTATTTTTTGAGGAACTCCAAAGGATGTGATGTTATGCGTGCTCCCGACACCCAGGGGCGTAGCACAACATTCTGGGCCCTGTAGAAAGGCATTCTCTATCATCTTTTTGGGGTACTCAGTCCCCTTTCCACCCCCAGTCTGACACCCCTGCCGAAACCCACCGCAACACAGAGTCAAACACATGCTTTGTTTCCGTTGTGTACATTTGGAACCGTCAGGTTGATGGACCTTTGGTTGGCAGCAAACTTTCTGTTGCTTGACCCAGTGGCATTGCACCTATTTTTTTCCGCGTAGCCGTCACACATTCTGTTATGGGTTTGGTATTTTGTTCTCTGTTTTGTCTTATCGTGGTAGTCTGTTTTGTATTTTGCTCGGTTTCCTGTTTTATTTTGACAGTCTGGTTTTCGGTCTTGTCGTGTCTTGTTTTACTTCCTGTTTTTTGGTTTTCCCACTCTTGTGATTACCTGATGTTTTTCACCTGTTTCCCAGCCCTTGTGTCACCTGCCTCTTGTTACCTCATTACCCTCTGTAGTTAGTCTTTGTGTTTTCATTGTGTGTACTGTTTTCAGTTTGGATTGCGTGTTTGTTAGTCTTCCCTGTTTGGTCTCGATGTTCCTGGTTGCAGTTTTCTAGTTTTGTTTGGACTTCCTATTTCTTCGACTTTCTTTTTGCCTGCTTTTTCCAGGTCTCCCTTTGTTTATATATTTTTTGGTTTGGAATTCAAATTCATTATCTACTCTGCCTACCATCTCTGCTTTTGGGTCCGCCATTCACAAACCCTCCTTAACACATCCAGGTAGTACAAGGCGATGTGGCCTGGGCGGGGGGAAGCAGGGAGCCCGGCTCAGCCTGCTGGGGAAGCCGCGCATAAACAGCGCTCAGAACGGCCGGAGAAATGTGCCCAACCACCGGCAACAAAACAACATGAGAGCCCAAGAGCCTGGGCATTCATCTACCATGTGTTTGTGTACGATTAATTTCATAATTTGCACTGATTGGTACTCTGTTGTGGAGCTCTGGAGTTACACACCTGTTGATGCTGTTTCACCCTCTCAGGAGGAACCATCCACTGTTAAAATAATGGACATAGCATTTTATAAAGCAACATTAAAGCATGGTTTCAATCAGCGGAGGTATTTTGCCAGCAGTAACCTTTTTAGTGTTAAGTTAGTTGGCAAACTTTCAATTTGAGTTGGCAGAGTGACGATGTTCCTGACCTGTAGATTATCCACTGCTGCTCGTTGAGGGAAGTGAAGAAGAGTTCAGTTGTAAGGTTAGTAGGCTATGTCCAGCGGTCAGAAACACACAGGCGTTAATTTCAAAATAGGCGTATATATTGCTGCGAAGACATGCTTGACTCAGAGCCGTAGCCGCCACCGCAGCTGCACATAGGTTGTTTATTTTCAACTTTTATTGTGCAGTAACTTAGTATCATTGATATTTATCAATATTCAACGCTATCCAAATTGCTCCAAATGCCAAAAACCAAGATCATTGGGTACCCAGCAATACACCTGCCAAGTATGAAGTAGATTGGATGAATGGTTTTCGAAATATTTAAAAGACACACACGCACACACACAAACACTCCAACAGTTGTTGAGAACAGCACAAATATGTGGGTCTGAAAAAAGGCCAAAAGACTCCATCAAGTTGCAAAGTTGTCTGACTTTGATATCAGCACTGTGAGTTACCCCTTCACATTACAGAGTCATTTGATTAAATGTTAAAATAACCATAATAAAAAGATTATAGATTATTTTAACTCAAACTTAATTTTCCTCGTTCTCTTCTTTTCCTAGCTGGATGCAGCTTTGAGGTATTACAAGTAATGAATTCTGATGCCCCATAAAAATAGCCCGGACAGCACACAGACAGATCACAGACAGAGTGTGCGAGTGTCTCCAAGAGCACTGTGGGAGTCATGTTATTTGCTCTGGGTCCTCTAAACCTGGTGGTTAGATGACTAATACTCACTGGCCGTGCTACTCTCCAGTCTGACTCACCCTGACCACACTGCATAGTGTGTTTATTCACCATTACACAAGGTCACTATACTGTGCGTCTGTCACCGCTTCAGAATTTAAGGGAATATAAAAGGCATTTTTGAATGGTCATTGGATTGATGAACCGGAGATGGCAACCATGAAATGCCAACACTCTGGGACTGAATTACATATGTCCTGCTGACTAACAAGCACTAAACAAAGCACTTTACTTTGTCTGTTGTCATATTCTATTACAGTGTTTGGTGATGTGGTGTTTCAGTTTTTGAAGATAAGTGTTGCTAAATTTAAAGTGACTATATGTAACCTTTTAATGTTTCTGAAGCTCTGTCATTTTTCATTCAAAGGTCTTAAATGACCTGTAACAGCAAACTAGTCTAACAGTAAAAAGAACGCCATTTTTAGTAGGGCCTCTGCCCGGGTTTGATTTTTACCGCGCAGTCACAGAATGACAGGTAGAGAGCGCTACAGTCACACATTCCGATGGGTCACAGGTTTCTTTGTAAGCCCAGAAAGCCTGTGTTAGTATGCAGCCTTTTGAGCCAGGTAAAAGGAAACAGGAGATTTCTTTATATAGGCCTAATTGTATTTAAATGTTATTTTAGAAGTTATCTGTTGTAGTTTTGGCTGATACTGGGGCAGGACCATCTCAGAAAAGAAATAAACAAAGAACAACTAAAAGCTAAAAGGGAAAGCGAAAGTGAAAGACAACGGCAATGACGTGAGTCAACTTCGGTCGGGCTATCAACAGATGGAGACAATTACGGGATTGTGAATGATTCAAAACCGACCCTGAATTGGCCCTCAGGTATGTAATATCTCTATTTCATTCATAAAAATAACTTTACAATGCGCAATGTGGTCGTAAGTCAGTAGCCGACATATAATTTTTTTTTCATTTACTCCGTGTTTGTGTTGGCGTACTACTTTCTTTTCCCTTGTCCACCTGAAATGCGCTATATGAATATAAGGCTATGTTTACACGGAAACGATCTGAAAAGAAAACGCAAAAGTGGCGTTGCGTTATCACTTTTTATTCTGCGTTTAGACGAGCGTTATGGAGGGGAAATCTGCGTGCATATGGTGATGCAAAAGTGTGTGAAATTCGATGTAGTATGCACTCCAGGTGACTAGGTGGCACTGCCACATAACACCACCAAGGCACCCACCTGCGTAGAACATTCATTCTACTTCTCTCCTTAGTAGCGCGAAACCAAAACATGCCGAAGCGAACAACAAAAGCTCGTCTGGAAAGACGAGGAGGTGGAGTTGCATGTTTGTCTGATGATGACCGGCACAATTGACCGTGATAAGCCACAACACAGCACCCACGGGAGCACTACCAATACCTTGAGCCTCGCGGCCCTTCAGCCGCTGCTTGAGAGCGAGAGGCAGCGGGCAGAGGAGGCTGAAGCAGACCCACCTCTGCCCGCTGACCGCTGCCACTCGCTCGCTCTCTCTCTCTCTCTTCATCCGTAACGTTGTCGCCTGCTCTGGCTCAAATGAATAGCCTACATATCGTCATCGAACTATAACAACCTTATCCACGTTGTTGAAATCATTTAAATATTGAGCCATTACATTGAAATTCTAACAGGAGCCTATAATTTCTGTATCCTACTCCGTAACAACAGACGCCTTTTTCTCGTCTCTCTCCACACCGCCGTCTTCAGACTTTTGCGTTTTTACCCTTTAGACGGTAACGCGACGGTGGAGCGTTTTTAAGATTTCCACTCTGGAGGGTGGTTTCACTTTTTTTGCGTTTTTAAGCCCCAAAAACGCCGTCGCCGTATAAACGAAAGGCACATCCGATAAAATATTTTTTCGTTTTCACCCGAGACCGTCATTGTGTAAACAGGGCCTAAGTCATTATTACGTTGGTTGCTGTAACAAACTCTTAATGCTTTGGCTCGTGACACAGTGACAGTGATACCCGGTTTAGCTCACGAGACATCCAAAGTAGGCTAAGTTACCATATGCAACACTTGAAATGCAACAATGCATCTGTAAATTATCCTCTTATTGTAAATGAATGATTTTCTGTCTGAGCAAAACATTCATCGCAACTATATGATCTCCCCGTAACGCTAACTCAGTAATACAGTGGGTAATACAGCACCATAAAGACCTTTCCGGCAGCAGGTGTGGTAAAAACACTATTGCTTTTGTCCAAAGCGGCCGCTAGAATCAACACCAACTGAAAATTACATTTAGCCACTTTAGGTGAGCTGATTTGAACTAGTTCACACAGGTGCTATTACTTAGTTTTGGTATGACCACCACCCCTATTGGTTCTTTTTAGAGGTGTGGCAATGTTGGTCAGTCAGTTGGTCTGTCGGTTCACCACTATGGTCCAGACCAAAACATCCCAACAACCACTGGATGTACTGCCATTGTGACGACTTGGAAAATAGCAGGTTTGGACCCAAAATGCAGAGTTTAGAGACGAGGAGGCAGCGGGAAGATTTTGAAGATTTATTAAGTGAAAACCGATTACAACAGAAGGTGTCCTGAGGCATATAGGCAACAGGTACAAGAAGATCCAACACAAAATCCAATACACTGGGACAACTACAAACTTAAAAAATGACCAGGAAGCTATAACACTGAGAGAGACGACAATCTTACCCTGTAAAAAGGGAGCACCACAAGGCGATGAGGGACAGATGAAATAAGGGCTGATGAACAGGTGAAACACATCAGGGCAGACAATCACAAAGGCGGGAAAACATACAAGGTAGGAAGTCAAGCAAGACTAGAAACAGGAGAAATGACACTTCAAAATAAAACAGGAAACAGACTTAACAAAAACTCAGGATAATGACAGGGTAACAAGACGACTGGTAACACAAAGGCAGGCTGACGAGAGGCAGCTGTGGCTCAGGTGGTAGAGCGGTTGCCTGCCAATCGGAAGGTTAGTGGTTGGTGAACTGCTCCCGATGCAGCGCCATCGGTGTGTAAATGTGTGTGAATCTTTATCCGATGAGCAGGTGGCACCTGTTAAGGGAAAAACTCAGGAGCAGCTCAACTCATTTCACATGAAGAAGATTCGGGAGATTTTATTGACTTACACAGAAGCACTTAATGGTCACTTAATTAAGGAGACATTTAAGCAGGCAGTACAGTTTAACCACGAATGTGTTGTTGTGCAGTGCCCTCCCAACTCTCTGAAGTTTCTGTCTTCCTGAAGGTGTATTTAAACTCATGCTGGAGGCGTTACATTTAGCTGAACCGTCAAGGTAAACACAGATATTGCGGAAGTAGGGGGGTAGAAAGTAGGGAAGGGGCCATTGGCCCCCCTACTTTACATCTGATTTGGCGGTGCAGCTGGTGTGATACCATTGCAAGATGGTCTCTAGTTTTTCAGTGTTTTCACTTTGAGTATACAGTAGTATCAAATAACTTCAGAGACATAAGGTACCTAAAATGTATCTATAACATGTCATTATGAATGCTTTTACCTAAAATATCATAGATTTCTCTGACTGTAAAAATTGTTATTACTAAAGAATTGAGAAGAGACAGGCTGCAGACCTACTTCAAAAGGGGAAAGCGTTTTAACTTTAGACTGCTAACAGTGCTTACAGCACTTATCCATCCGTCTCACGCATGGGAAGAGAGCAGAGGAGTATGGCTGCACTTTGTGGCTTAAAAACTGATATTTCTGGGGCATCATGGCAGCCCAGCAGGCTCAAGTGCATGTTTCATATTTGGGCCACTGTGGATTTGAACCTGGCTCATCGGGTTATGGAAATGAATCAGACCCTTGTAGCACTTCATCCATTTTTTACCCTCTTTATTCATCTGTTAATGTTTACTATCAGATAAATTAGACAAAAAAATAAGCCAACAAAAAAGGATTCAGATTTTTTCCTCTAAGATACAAATGGTGCAATTATAACAATATGAACAGTTAGAGCTAAAGTGTTATGATAACAAGATTGTCTTAACACTGTAGTCCAAAGTGCAAAATAAATATCACACACTATAACAGATTTCCCATTGTTTGTAGGTGTTTGTTAACTGGCAATTCTCTGGGGTTGGCTTGTGTTGACTGGTAAGTTGTCTGACTGCTCAAGGACCTAGAGTTAGAAATACAACTACTCAAAACTATCTGAAACTTTTTAAAGTGTACATTACAGGCTGACTTGGGCCTGGTAGGAGTCCATGGTGCTGCGCACAAGTCCGGTGGCTCAGCTCCCTCCATCGCTGGCTCTCCCCACTCTCCCCAATGGGAGATGTGCTGTGTCTCAGATCGCGGTCTTCTGTACTTACACTTGCTATTTTCAGTTCATTTACAAAGTATGGCCAAATGCAGTGCACTACGAATACCCGGACGTTGCACTCAAAATGGTCACAATGATGAGTGTGGAACACTCATCATTGTGACGCTCTCAATGATGTTGACGCCCTCAACGATCACCATTTTTGCTACAGAGCTTAAGCCAGGATCACCAACATATTTTCAAACTAATGAAAATGTCTAGCATATTATTTATAGAAATGGCAAAGTATGCTAAAATCGTATAGTCTCACCCCACCATTAAACCTTACAATTCATACACAAATAGTCCGAGGCCTAACTCAGTTATTTGTGCTAAACAAAGTCACTAAAACAGCGACATTGTGACAGTTGCACGATCAGCACCAAGGACAGCACTACACATCAAACAATATGGCTACGTTCGGACTGCAGGCCTTAATGCTCAATTCAGATTTTTTGCCAGATGTGATTTTTTTGACTAACCATTCACATAATTTCTTTTAATGTGGCCTGCATCAGAAGTATGGATATTTGAATTGATTTGTTAGATCACTAAACACCCGACGTAACCTAACAAAGGACACAAACACTGTTCTGGGGACAGTTTTGGTGAAGGACCTTGCCATTTAGCTAACTTTCCTTGGATGCTCCATTTAAATATGTATAATAAAGGACAAGTACAATGGTGAACGAATGGGTTCAGTGTTTCCTCTAGGATTTTTTTTAGCAGTGGGGGCAGATCTGTCGGAACCCCCCCCCAGTCCCGCGCCCCGCCGCCAAATGTTTTACATATTAAACGGAACTGATAATTCACTGCAACACAAACAAATATATTTATTCACCTCTATTCACACACAATGAGGCTTATTTTCATTTCGTTTTGATTGAACTGTATTTTTGAGGAACTGTAGGTCTACAAAATTAATTTTACAAGACATTCTTCACAGGGAAACCAAAACCAAAAGTAGGCTATAGTATGAAACCATTCATAATGAAACTAATTGCGTATTTGCCTCAGTGGCAAAGTTGGCAGTCTTGCTGTGTGCATTTGATTTTTCTTGGCTTTTGGAAAAATAACTCCAAGGCTCGGTTATAAGGGAATTCAGAAAGAGGTGGCCCATTAATGCTGAGTAGCATACATGCTGTTAGATGGTCCCCCTGTGGCCTGTTCCTTAACACTAGAATGGCCAGGATGGTCATTTTGACCGTTTTGAAATTTATATGTGTAATAACTTTGCTAAATAAAAAAATTACAATCCTGCTGGCACCCGAATTTTCCTTAAAGAGTCTGTATTTTCATTTAAAATTGTTTTTATATACTGTACATTACACAAAAGGCAAAGAAAATACAATCACTTTTACTTTTATTTTGGCCATACATTGTCATATTGACCGCTCGGATTTTCACGTGGTTGCGTGGTTGAAGATGCATCTTGGTTGCTTAGTAATAATCATAGTCTGTCAGAGAAACGTAACTAATAAAAAAAGGGCAGCGGCGCACGGTCCAAACAGCGCTGCGCATTGCAGCAGACACCAAAACAGAGGTAGTGCCAGGTTAGGTTAGGTTATAAATGTTCAAATAACATTCTTTTAATTTGTTATTTGGCTGTGAATTATGTTGACTGAATTTCCCCCAATATGTTTCATGAATGTATGAAATAATCACGGTTTAGCCTACTATGCCATGATATGATATCAAGGGCGTTGTATTGAATTAACAGCCAACAACGTGCAATTTAGCTAGCAGGTGAAGGTGAAACTAAAAATGTGCAAGCACTATAGACTAATACAGGCTTAAATGAACTGACAACCGGGTCCTCCGGACAGCCTGTCTCTTTTTCTTTCTCCCTTTTCTCTGAGTGGCACGCGTGGCCACTCGCGTTGTGAAGCGCGTGTCCGCGCTATTCTCGTCAACGTGCTCTTTACAATCACTGCTGATAGACGGCTTTTTGTACATTTCTGAAACCGTGGCGGGAGAAATCTAACCGTGGCGGACCGCCATATGCCAATCAACATAGAGGAAACACTGGGGTCCATATTTCTATATACCTTTCATGTTCCATTATAGCCTCTATCACACCAGTTTTAGCTGCTATCCTAACTTTCCATCATAGTTTCCTTCATTATCCACCTTCCTTCATTCTCCTCTTGTTCAGTCTCACTTCTTTTTCCGTCTGCTCAAACATGTTCTCATCTCTGTCTTCCTCTTCTCCTTCTCGATCCTCTCTTTCTCTCGCTAATTTTCCCCTCACCCTCTCTTTCCCTCCACCCTTTCCCCATCTCCCTCTCTGACACCTCCTCACACTCACACTCTTATCCTCTCTCTCTCTTTCCCCCTGATGGACCCAGCTGCTTCTCACACCTCTATCTCACAAGACAGCCGAAGATAGACAGAAAGTGAGACAGAGAGACAGAGAAGGGAAGACTGGTGACAGAAATGAGAAAGACAATTGGAGAAAGGAGGCGAGAGAAAACAAAACTAACAGTAGGGGGATCAGAGAAAGTGAGAAAGTCAGTGTGTGTGTGTGTGTGTGTGTGTGTGTGTGTGAGAGTGAGAGAGAGAGAGAGAGAGAGAGAGAGAGTGAGAGAGAGAGAGCGGTGGATAATATCTGAGAAAAGGTGCGGGCCTCATTTTGCCTCCTCCATCGTTCCCTCACTCCACGAGCACTAAGCTTTTGTTTCCCTTCCCGTTGCCATAGTAACTGTTGGCAATTTCACATCAGAGCCACATGCCCTGCTGACCGACAACTAGCTACAACCCGAGGCACTCGCCTACACACACACAAACACGCAGGCTTACGCATGCACGCACGCATGCACGCACACACATACATACATACACAAAAACGGCAGTTTGTCTTGTTGACCAGCTGTTAACTACAGAAAAGCCTTGAGGGAGCAGCCTACACACACCAAAACTTCATCACTATGTTCCTCTTCAGCAGCTTTAACGTTAACTAAATGTTAAAGTTAAAGGGTGTTATTTTTCTACACCATGAAAATACTGTATATTATACATTCACATCACATTTAGAATTAGAGCGAGCGAGAAGGCTCCCTAAACAAGAAATGGAACACAAAGTACAAAGTGCCTGCACTCAACTGAACTGCTGATTGATGCAGCACCATTAAAAGGCTCTATGTATCAAATCTACTATTATATACATAAATATAATTAACTCTGATTAAAGTTGTGATTGTGCTCAACAATTTTGATTCGTAACTAATCCTTTTTGTTATAGTCTAGCTTATCCTTTGCAGGGTTGTCAAGGACTGGAGCCAGTCCCTGCCCACTTTGAGGCAAAAGGTGGGATACACCGTTGGTAGGTTGTTAGTCTATCACAGGGCTAAATTAGCTCTGACAATTACAAAATGACATTTGTTCGTCCATGCAAAATAGGTGGGGCCGGAGTGACATAGTGATGTTTTAGGGTTAGTTGGTGAACTTCTGTAGTTAGTGAGCTAACCTTTAACTTGAAAGCCAGCCCAGCTGGGCTAACGCTAGTCAGTCACAATAGCTCTTGGAGCGTCTTTCTATTTTCTCCCTGCTCTTTATCTACTTCCCTATGCCATTTGGGTCAGCATTTTAAACCATTTTGTTCAATACAAAGGGGGGATAATACAGCTCTCAGATCTAACAAGCTTGAAGGTGAGGAACCAATGGGATTACATTACATTGCTCAAACGATTTCATGTGACAAATAAAATTGATTAATTGAACTAGTTTTAGCAAATCTCGCTAACGGACGATAAGTTCACACAGTTAATTCAAAAGATGTATTTGTACCATCAACTCCTTATTGGGTTGGGTATCGTTTGGGTTTCTTCCGATACTGGTGCTAAAGCAATACTAAAGATTTTTTTAAAAAGAAGCACAAAACGACATTGGCGACATTAAATAACTTGTTTATTGCTATGCCATGTGGTCATTTAAATTATTTATTAATAATGTAATAACAATAACTTATAACAATAACTTATTTCACCAGTAAATTGCTGTTCAACGACAAGAACTTTGAAAGCACCATGGCTTACCAATTTCAAGTGAAGGCAACGGCAGTTTGTGTCTTTATCTGCACACTATTGGATGTCCCAGTGTTGGAACCCTCTACAGTGAAATACAGCCACCTTGTACACCCTTTAGCTATCAGCATTTTAACCCTGTTTAACCCAGCTGCTAGCTAATGGTAGGCTAACGTTACCTGCTCCCAAGTGTACTGTTAACTAGCGTCACGCGCAGCGATGCTTCGGTTTCCCGCAACGTCCGTTTCGGAGCATCAGAGAGCAGCATAGCCATTTCAGTGGCACTGAAACTAGGCTCCGAAATCCACATTGCTATTCGGTCTGGTAGATACCGGTCGTTTAGGCACCGGTGCCATATTAGCACCGGGTTTCGGTACCCAACCCCTAGTCTTATAACAGCCTCCTTTGTGGACACAGTTTCTACTCTGATAGAGGAGGTTAAATAAAAGTGAATAGTGCAACATACCTAATGAGCTACGATAGCTTCCTCCATTTTGGACCCTCCGGCTCTCTGTCCCCGTGAAGATGGCTTGCTATTGGTCAACGGCATAAATATGCTTGTTAATTTCACCTTCTCAAGAGGATCCACTAATATATTGGAATGAATTGATTTTGCTGTGAAATTTCACCGCTTCAAATCTTGATGTGACCAAGGCTTTAACCTGCATGTCTTTGGACTGAGGCAGCAATTACTTGGAAGAAGCGCAGGCGGACACAGAGAGGAAATGCAAACTCCACACAGAGAGGTCGCAGCTAACCGCTAGACAGAATATTTAAACACAGCATCTTCTTGTTAACCAATGGGACACTGTGCTGCCCAGAAACTAAGTTGATAATTGTATGTTAAAAGCAAAGATTTAGTAATAATAAATAATAAAAGCCTTAAATTTAGGAGGGAATACATTACCTTTCTTGTGGACAGTAAAGAAAACTTAAAAAGGCTTGATATCTATGCACGCCCACACATCCTGTTCACTCACTTATTGTAGTTGTTATTGTCATGCTCTAACAGGTGAAACAAAGCTAACAGGAGAGTCTGGGACATGCCAATCAAGCACAGACTGTTAATGCCCACTGTCGGTACATCATCCGTTCTGCGCATGCGCTGTTGTACGAGGATTCACGACACTGCACGATCTGTTCCACACTTCCGGTCGACAGCCTCAACGGGCAAGCTAACGTTAGTTTAGCTAACAGCTAATTTGGCTAACCGCTAGCTGAGACACCATGTAATAATATACCGATATAACAGCTTGTTACGTCAGTTCTACTTTACTTGTGCTCATTGAAAATACAATCACTCAATACTTGTCTTTATTGTTATTCCTGTAAAGTCTTAATTTAGCTATAGCCTGCTTTTCCCATTAAGTTTGACTTAACGTTATTTTAGACTGAATCTAGCTGTCAGCTAGCGGTTAGCCGAATTAGCTGTTAGCTAAACTAATGTTAGCTTCCCGGTGGAGGCTAGCGTGGAACAGATCGTGCAGTGTCGTATCCTCGTTAAAACAGTATTATCATCTGCGCATGCGCGAACATCTTGCGCATGCGCAGAACGGATCGTGCAGGCAGCACGGATCGTGTACCGACACCTCCAGTCCTGAGAGGAGGTCTAATCAGATACAATAAATAAAATCACCTGTGTGGATTTACCATGGGTGAGCAGTTTTCATTCATGTCAACATCCCAGTTACGACAGGGAAACTCTGAAGCACCATAAAGCCACAGCAGCACCTCATGTCTGCCAAAGTCCGTCATCAAAGGTTCTTAAACCCATAATTCTTTGATAGAGCTATACTGTCAGGGGCAAATTCACAAAGAATGGATTGCGGCGGCTGATAGCACCATGAATTGCGCTTCACTTGCAACCGCTATCTGTCCCATCTCAAAAAAGGTATTGCGCTAATGATATTACAGGGCAAACACGCCCATCAAGTTTTGCAGCTCAGTGCAATTTGCCCTTTTTCGGTGTCTGATTGCAATTATCCACGTGGCAAAGTATAAATGCTGCCTTTGTGCCAAGAACAAAGGAGGCAGAACACTGAAATAAGGAAAAGTTTAGAGCGCGAGCTACAGGTCCTGAGCGACGAGGTGTAGAGGCATTCCTCAAAACTTCAGGCAAAGAATTTAAACGTGACAGAGAGAAACCTTATTTGGGAATTTAATATCCCAGTCTGTCAGTGCTGTTGGTGTTTTTAACCCTCACATGACCAACTCTGCAATCAAGAGTTTTGTGCTGAAGTAAACATTCAGTAGTCGTAAACATGGGAATCATCCATCTATGTCATGTGAACAAGATCATAAAGGAACAAGGACATTATGTTGAAAACATTTTGGCAACGGAAATGCATCAATGCAAAATGTTTTTTAATAAATAATATACATTTATTTTCATCCATTGGGCCAAGTTTAATATGCAACTCAATTGTATACAAGTAGGAGGTCCCGATTTGGTCTCTTTTTCAGCTAAGGGGTCCCAGGCCTAAAAAACATCAAAGACCACTGCTCTAGTTGTATCCAAAAATTGTAATGATTGCAAAAATCATATTCAGTGTTTTGCTAAACACTTATGCTATTGAATTATTGCACATATAGCTTTTGCACATATAGCTTTTTCCTTTGCCTTTTTCTAGTCCTGTATTCCAGTTTACTACCTACTATGTTACGAGTAATCACAATTCATGTAATACATAAATTCAGATAGTAAGCTGGAGCTGAAAATATTCAAGCACTCCGTGTGGTATTCAAATACATAATGAACAAAATAACAATGTTTGACTGTGAAACCTAAAGACAAATTTTGTGCAGATTTTTTTACAAACCCAATCTATATTAACATATCTGCATTTGAATTCAGAATCTGTAGGCAACAGGAAAAGATTATGGTATCGGAAGCGATCTGGTCTCTGTAATCTGAGGGATATTGACCAATCACGTTTGAGTGGGCTTTGGTTGCATGCAGGTAAACAGTCTGTGTAGAGAGCAAAAGAGGTGGAATGCATTGGCTAAAATGCAATCTCAGAATCCATCATCTATGGTCTGACGACCATTTAGCTTTTTATTAGCTTTTTTTTTTTTGCAGATAATTATAAAGACGTCATCCCTCAACTCCAGCTCCATTCTCGCATCTCAAGTTGGTAATTGGACCTGGCGCACAAAAGAGGTAGGCTTGGCCTCGCAAATCCGTTATCCATTATCAGGATATCTGCTGGCTACAGTGGAACCCCAGAAATATTGTCCATTAGCCCCCAGAGGCTAAATCATCATCAGACCGATAGCCGATGACTTCCGATTGGTACAAACTGATTGGTACAAACCATAGACTGAATCATTTTAAATCGTCAAATGTCTTATTACTTGTTGCCCGACATATACATCAACACAAATATATATGCAATAAGCTAATATCAACCCATGATGGATCCTACTTGTGGAACCTTACATCATTAACTTGGCATTCATAGTAGAGCCTTTAACCAAGACTATGCAGTGCCAGAACAACGTTTAAAAGAGCGCTCACAATGCTGCCACATCCTACTGGGCTCAGCACGCCAGGGCTCATGCCAGATGGTCAAGACATCATGAGTTTGGATCTGGCTCACAATATATACTGTCTGCAAAGCAACATAGACAACAAAGAAAATCTTCTGTTCGTTCTTTGCTAGAAGAGCCAGCATGGTGGACGTGGCCTTGAAAGCACTTCTAACACTTTTTAAATTTTCCATCCTCCCTTCAGTCTTCTATTTATTTCTGCCTCCCTTTTATCCTCTTCTCTCCACCTCCATAGAGTTGAAATAAACAGCATAGAGAAGCACCAGAAATGGGTTTGACTCCTCATGATCCGAACGCTAATATATTATCTCTCTGTTCAGCCTTTTCTCCGCAATCTGCCATTTTCATACCCTGCTGATTTCTCTCCTGTTTCCTAAACAAATGCCTCTCCTTTACTCCCGTCCCTTTCTCTAGTAGAGGGATGGGCAACTGCCGGCCCCTGGGCTGTATGCGGCCCTCGTCCTCATTCAGGGCGGCCCGCAAATCAATTTCCAAATAACAAATTGTTGGTTTCACAGGTATTGGGAGCAAGCGGCCCATTACATTCCAATTGTAATTATATACTGTCCACCGTTAGAGGGCGCTACCTTGAAAGGCAAGGGGTTTGTTGCCAAGCAACTGCGGCCTCGTCAGATCTTGACCGGCAATGACACACGGCGCGAAAAGAGACATAAGTGGTGAAAAAAGAAAACTGGACCAAGAGAATCGTGTCTTCCAGGCAAGATGGGAAACAGATTATCTTTAAAAGCAAACCAATGTGCTTAGTGTGCCTGGAAACAAAATCAAAAAATAGTTATTTTATTGAATGATAATTTTTGTCATTGCACTGAAATAATTGTATATCACTAAGGAATGTGGATGTTTTGTTTCTGTGTTAAGTTCATTAAATGAATAGAAGCACTACTAAATGCATTTGAATATGAAAAATAGAGATGCTGGATGAATAAACTTTGATTACCGGTATATATTTTGATGTTTTCACTCATTAAGTATGTGTGTAATGATAAGGGTTACAGTATCCTACTGGTGGTGAACAGTCACAATCTGGCCCTCAGGTAATGAGGATAAACATTTTGTGGCCCTTTATAATCAATGTTGCCCATCCCTGCTCTAGTACATCTCCTCCTCCACTTCTCTCTCCATCTGTCAGTTTTTCTCCTATCCCATCATCCCTCCATCCTTACCTCCACCCAGTTCCCATCCACCTCATGGAAGAGAACACAGAAGGGGTCCGACTTGGAGGCTACATCTCGGTCCAGCAGGCTGGTTGCAGTGACGGACAACTCCACCCGAGTGATGCAGTGTTGAGGTGCGACACTGCGTGTCTGGTCCTCAGCGGTCGAGCCTAGAGTGTATGCCATGGTCTGAGGTCACAATGAATTACCCTGGAGGAAAGAAAACAGAAATAAGTAGAATAAACTTCAGTTTCATACATGCCCACACACTGGCTGTTTCTTGGCACTTATTGGTGCTACGAGCACAATGTGAACATTCTCATGTTTAACAGGTACAATGTTCATTATGTTCACCAGTTTAGAGTGTTAGCAAACTAATATTTGCTAATTATTAGCACTAAGCACAAAGTACAGCAGAGGCTTGTGGAAGTTTTGCAGGTATGTGCTCATAAACCAATATATTGGATTAGCTGCAACGATTATTTTCATTGTTGAAAGTTTTGTCTATAAAACATCACAGTTAAAAATGGAAAATGCCCATCACAATGTCCTAGAGCACAAGATGATGTCATATAATGCCTTGTTTTGTGTGACCAACAGCCCCAAACACAAACATATTGACTTTACTATTATGTTAGGAATAAAAAGCTGCACATTCATTTGACATTTATGAACCTGGAACCATCAGATTTGGCATTGTTGTTTGAAAAATGATTAATTGACTATCAAAATACTTGGCAATTAATTTTCTTTTGATCAACTAACCAGTTAATCGACTAATCGTTAAAGCTCTATATTGGACATGTGATATATTTGACCTGATGATGGCGCTAGTTCAAGTAACATAACATAGCTGATAACCAGGGACACGTTCAATCTCAAAATGGTGTGCACCGTTTTGCTACGGTTTCCGGGTTGAACGACATGTTTCCTCAGAACAGGGTGAAACGGTGTGCAATCCTCCAATTCTCTCGTTTGGTTGGTGTGTCAGAGATGTTACCAAATCAGCAGCAACGTGTATGTAAAATTGAGGTAATTAAAAAGCAGAGCACACAGCAGAGTGTGCACCCCCGTTTCAGTTTAAAAGGCAACTAATATAAAGCATTTTCTGGATAATACTTTGTCGCAGCCTCTGCTGTTGTTTCACTGGTTGAAGCTGGAGCTACTGCAACGGAGTATATAACAGCACTTTATACCACCATTAAAGGCTTCTAAAACAAACGCTACACAACCAGACGGAGGTCGGAGGCTGACCACCTGGTGAAGTGGTGCAGCCAAAACAATCTAGATCTCAACGCTCTAAAGACAGTGGAGATGGTTGTGGACTTCAGGAAGAACCCAGACCCACCTGCCCCCATCACCCTCTGTGGCTCCACAATTGACACTGTGGAGTCTTTCCGCTTCCTGGGAACTACCATCTCCCAAGACCTCAAGTGGGAGCTGAACATCAGCTCCCTCGTCAAGAAAGCAAAACAGAGGATGTAGCCTACTTCCTGCGGCAGCTGAAGATATTCAACCTGCCAAAGACAATGATGGTGCACTTCTACACAGCCATCATTGAGTCCATCCTCACATTCTCCATCACCATCTGGTACGCTGCTGCCACTGCCAAGGACAAGGGCAGACTGCAGCGTGTCATTCGGTCTGCAGAGAAGGTGATTGGCTGCAATCTGCCGCCGCTCCAGGACCTATACGCCACCGGGACTCTGAAGCGTGCAGGAAAGATTGTGGCCGATCCCTCCCACCCCGGACACAAACTCTTTGAGCCACTCCCCTCTGGCAGGAGGCTGAGGTCCATCGTGACCAAAACCTTTTCCCCTCCGCCACTATCCTTATTAACAAGGCACTGAAACCACCCTGACTCTCCACCTGGCTCTTCATGCCACTGTTCTCTCTCTGCTGTAATGCTCTTTGCTCTTTATTTATTTATTTATTTATTTATTATTTTTTATTTCTATCTTTATTTTTAATTTAATACATACTGTGTACATATACTTATATTGTTTATACCTATACTTATATTGTTTATTAATATTCCATTTAGAGAACGTCTGATGTGCACCAACAACATCAAAACAAATTCCTTGAATGTGTTAAAAAACGTACTTGGCAATAAAACCCTTTCTGATTCTGATTCTGACATGTCCCAGCAGTAAAGTGACCCGAAATTGGGTAGAAATTACCAGCACTGGCCACCAAGATTACAGCTATCTCCCGTTAGCATGCAGCTACCTAATATTTAGCACTAGGCTAACGTTAGATTGTAATGGAAAGAAGCAGCACTTTCTACAGTCAAAAATCGCAGATAAAGGCTTCTATACCAAACACTAGACAATCTGACATGTTTCAGCAGTAATGCAATCCGAAATTGGGGAGAATTTAACAAATTGGCAGACAAGATGACATCTTTTACTGCCGTTAGCATGTAGCTACTATAGTTAGCAGTGGACACTAATAGAATATAGCAGCATTTTCTACAGTAAAAAAACGCAGATAAAGGCTTTTAACCAAATACTACATAACCGGAAATGTTTCAGGAGTAATGTGACCCAGAATTGGGGAGAATTTAACAACATTGGCAGCCAAGATTACATCTTTTACTGCCGTTAGCATGTAGCTACATGTGACAATGTTAACACCGCAGTAGCTTAAAAAAACAAACACTCCACTCCTGCCTACCTGGAGCAGATGACCAATCATAGAAGGCCGGCTTAGAGTTAAGGAAAACTTAAACGAGAGTATATTGAAACCGTAGCGTTCAGAACAGTTAGAAATCAGGGGATTTCTCTAAAATACGTTTACCTCATTATTTGAAATGAATTTCAAATAATGTCAAATTTGAAAATTTGACATTATAACATTAAAAATATGACAGAAAATATGGAAAAGCATAATATGTCCACTTTAAATAAATGTTTTGCTACAGTTTGTAGGGGCTGAACATGCCCTCTCTCTCTGTCTCTCTCTGTCTTGCTCATTTCCGGTTATCTCTGTACTGTCTATAATTAAGGCTTAAATATGCTAAAAAAAAAGTACCAATGTGTTTGTATAGATACTTTCTCTGTTGATATTTAAACTCATAAAAGACAAACTTGCCGTGATAAAACTGCAAAAAAAAATATATATATATATATATATATATATATATATAAAAAACTTTGGTAACCTGTGGTCAGAGAGGGATTAACTGTATCCTTGTTGTGCTGAACAATGAATTAACAAAGACATTTCTATGACATAATTTACCACAATCTCTGGGAAATGAACTGTCCTGTAGGTTGTTGCTTACATACACGGTGATGGCTGCTCTCCAGGATAACATGTACAAACTGTAGACTCGTTAGGGGTCTTGTGTAACCCTTCACAGGAGGCAAGTGTGTTATGTGTGTCTTACACTGACAGCTGACAAAATCATAAATGACTAGAAACACCACTGCAGAGAAAAAATGAGATGCTAGCAACATCACAAATCTGTTGCCAGGCAGAGTGTGCATTTCACTTCAGGAATCAGTGGTTTAGAGAAAGTGTTTGAAATGTGTTGAATTTAGGTAACATTTCAATGTTTATTTCTGTTATGAGTATATTATTATGTAAACAAAGAAATAAGGGGAAAAAGTACACAAGTACTGGGTAAAAAAAATCTGTTACATCACAATTACAATATTTCTCCTGGGGTTTTACAGCCTAAATACTTCAGTTTAATTAGACTAATGACACTGATACTGTTAGGCTAGAAATAACCACTGAGGAAGAATCAAACACAGGCGTTAACACACAAGCAGAATGTTAGGCCTTGGCCATTAAGGTTGACTCTAGTGTAGGTCATGGCTGCCCTCAGGAAACCCCGACAATATCCAGTATTATGTAAACATATTACAAAGACACACACACACACACACACACACACACACACACACACACACACACACAGAGAAACACAGATCAAAGCCATCACAAAACCTCCAAAATGGAGAAGTCTCAGGCAAGGAGAAAGGCATGAAGAGAAAACATATGTATGTATATAAACACTTTTTGAGTGCAATAAGAACTATGTCATGTTGTTCTCAGTAATAACTTGTGTCATATCTGAAATAATTTCCTAGAGGCTTTAAGGAGAGATAAACAACACAACACCTTGTGTCCATAAAGGTGGTTTTGTTCTCAGAGCGGCAAGCTAAAAGGATGCTGTCAGTTGCTAAGATACTAATGTGTCATAAGCAGCGTGCTCCTCCCCAGTCTGCTCCTGTGATGTCATACTGGTAGTGGTGATGTCCCGAAAATACCAGTGTAACATGTTCATTCATTTACTCAGTCATTCATAGGTGGTGAAAGGTTGTTTTGACTGGATAATTATTTTTTCATTGTTCATGGATGATGAATGGATGAAATAATTAAAGACTGCACTTCCTTTTTCCAAGCTCATGAATATTCAAAGACACAAAATGTCTGTTATTACCCATTCACAGACACCACAGCATTCATGCATTTTTTTTTAAGATTATTTTTTGGGGCATTTCAGGCCTTTAATTCGTCAGGAAAGATGAAGACGTGAAAGGGGAGAGAGAAGGAGAGGGGAATGACATGCAGCAAAGGGCCGTAGGTTAGAGTCGAACAAGTGGCCGCTGCGTCAACGAGTAAACCTCTATAAACGGGCGCCTGCTCTACCAACTGAGCTAACCCGGCCAGCTCCCAATTCATACATGATGCTACAGAAGGATATCCTGCCTCTAATTGTCAAGAATGATTTTCAGAGCTTCACGGGAGAAAAAGAATGTCTACTGTTAAAATCAGAGATCTTCAACAGGGAGTCCGGGACTCCTGGGGGGTCCTCAGAGTTAGTGCAGGGGGGGCTGGCAAATTATTGTTAATGTTTTGACGTTCCACTTCCAGGATTTCTCCGTTGCCGACGGAAATTCCGCCGGATTTCACTCATTTAGGCCGGATATCGGTTGCCTTGGGCTTCCTTTGTGTTGGCATTTTAAACTGCGGCCGATTTATGAGGTCTAGGGTTAATTTTGTCTCTCTGCGGGGCAGACAGCTATCTATACTGTCTGGCCAATCTGAGTTTCCTGTTGCACGACTAAAACAACTTTTGAACGTACACGCAGAGCTGCCATTGCTCCGTACGGCGCTTAGCCTCGCCCATGACGATTGTGATTGGTTTTGAAGAAATGCCAATGAACCAGAGCACGTTTTTCTCCAAGGGGGTAAGCTTCGCTTCAGAACGCGAACCTCCGATGGCACCATTTTGTTGCTACAAAGCGATCACCTCTTGTTAGCATTAAACTGACCGCACTGACATTTTTTTTTTTTACGTCACTTGACTGCGAATAACTTTACATCTGAAGCGTTTAAAGACTCTATTTGTCCATTGTTTATTTCTAAAAAAACATGACAATGTATAAAAGGCTCCATTACCTTGTACCTCACGTTATAGCTCCGTAGCAGACGCCTTTGTAAAAATAAGCTAACGATTGTGTCATAACTAAGTGACTTACTGTCGCACAGTAGAGGAATTACCGTATAGTACAGGAGAAGCTCGCAGGCAGTTTCGGCTTACATTAGCTGTTTAGGTTTAATTACTAATGTTAACTAGCATGTTAGTTAGCAATAATTAGCCTGTGCTTATGTTATCTCCTTACATATACCTACGCTCTCCGTCTCTGTAAGATTGGAAATGATTGAGATTTCTCTTGTCACAGCTACCAGAACACTTACAACTTTGAGACACGTTGCTCACGTCACATTTACGTTGTCTCTGTCAGTTGGAAGCTGCGCAGTAAAGGGAAGAGATCACCGGAAAAGTGCTTCTAATAGCCTTCACTGGTCTCCGTCCAGAGCAACGGGATCTATTGGTCCATTATATATATGTCAATGTTTTTCTCCCATCCCGGAATGCTGTTTGGACTCGCCAGAGACCCCTGCAGCGCTTCTGTGAAGGAAGGTCTGGCAAAGCGAGACTAATGTTTTGAACGTTGTTAAAAAAATTAAGATGTCTTAACATGAATCCAACATAATATTAGCAAATATAAATCAGCCTATTTGTGAAAAAAAACAAACATTGATTATAGGCTTACTGGCCTATAGATAAGGTAGTCACTAAGGTAGCCATCCACAGATACAGTTAATTCTAAGGATTCATTGTGCCACATGCACGTTTAACATCAAAACATGATTTATAAAATCATGCCAACACTTATTTTAATAGCTTAGTATTCTATGCACTAAAAAGGTATGTAGAAAGGATTTAGGCCACCCTACACATTATTGTAGGCCCATGTTAATATGCAACTTCATTTTATTCATAACATGATTTTCCTGTCTTCCAATGGTAATACTAAAGCTGCTGACGCCATAACCTTCTGAACCAACTCCGCTTGGAAGGATTTACTGCAGCTGCAAACAACCTGGACCTGCTATTAAGACCATATTATGTCTCTTTTAGTGTGCCATTATACAAAGACCATTTGCACTTTGTGTGCAGGAGAGTGGAGCAGCACTATGTGTTTGAGTGCATTACAGGTACATGGGTAGCAGGATGATACACAAACCAGCCACACTACAGGCAGCCAGAGGCCTGGCAGTCTTGTTAAGGATTTTGGTTGTAGCCCTACTTTCGTAGGGCTACAACCAACGGACCTAACTAACCCTGCTGAAGACGTTCACAGCCAATCACACTTCACATCCACACCTGAGTCCCCTCTTTGCAGGAGGACAGAGCATTAGAGAGATAGAGAGGAGGCTAATTGTAACTGACTGACGAGCAAAACAGCATGGAAGCCGTTTCATACTTGTTAATAGCAGAGTGAGCTCTGCACATTAAGTCTAATTACACGTCCTGGCTGCCATATTCGTGCCAAAGTGGCCACAGAAATGAAGTTCAGACTGTAAACAGTAATCATTCAGAGATTTGTCAATTTAAATTGAACATGAAATAAAAAAAAATAAAACCCTAAAGCAGCAACTCTCTCGTTCACAGCCTACTCAAGACACGCGCGCGCACTTCTGTCTGTTACCTTTGATATTCACCCAGCAAGAAAGGTGTGCAGTAAAATGTCACATCCTTCCAACATCTTCTAACCAGCAAACGGACTGTAGTACATTTCGGTTGCAGAGTAATTTTTTGAAAACTGAGCGCCTCTCGAGCTTCTAACACAAACACCACACACCGCCTAACTGTTAAATCTCTACAAATGAATATCAAAGAGGAACAAATATGAAAACTGATGTAACGCTCACCTCAGTAAATTACGTCCAACTTCTTTGCCGCTTTTCAGTTTAGAATTTTTTTTTAATTACCGCGCTCAGTGAGGAGAAATGAAATCCCCCAAAGCTTTTTTTTCTACCAAAGACTGAACATTGAAGTTGCTGTTGCCATTTTTATGCCGAGTATCCTGGAAGACGCAACAGTGTGTGAACATAAATCATCCTCGTAGCTACCTGGACTCTGTTCTCTTCTCTCTGGCACTGATGGACCGAGCTGCGTCAAGCTAACTGGACTACCTTACGATCGGAAGTGCTACGAGTTCCCCTTACAAAATAAAAGCGTCGCTGTCAAACGGATGCAAAGCGCTTCCGTCTTAAGCGTGTGTGTGTGTGTGTGTGTGCGTGTGCGTGTGTGTGTGTGTGTGTGTGTGTGTGTGTGTGTGTGTGTGTGTGTGTGTGTGTGTGTGTGTGTGTGTGTGTGTGTGTGTTTTAAGTAGCCTACTATCATATATTTTAGTAGGCCACAGGTAGACTTGACACTCACATAGACATGCTTTGTGCGATTGTCGTACGTTATGGTATTATTAAATGTCCAGCATAATACTCTAAATTACAGCAGGCTGTTGTTTCTGTAATACATAGTATTGTAAAATTTTGTATGGAAAGCATATTGTTCCACTGGCACCCTCTTGTGGTTAATACATGTATTACGACCCAAGTTTGTTCATAACTTCAACACATTGCAGTTGCATTATAAATGTACACAAGCAAATGCAAAAACAGGCCTACCCATTATGCAGCAGAATGGCCACTCTTAGTGTTATATTTTTTGATTATGATTACTGATAACTGTTTATGTTTGATGTTGATGGAGCTGATCGAAGCGAATCGATATAGCCTAGTGTTGGGTTGTTTCATCCATAACAAAAGATTATAAACTGATCACATATATTTTATGTAAAAATATGAACTATAAGTTATTAGTAACTATAGCTGTCACATAAATGTAGTGGATTAAAAAGTCCTTCGGAAATGTAGTGGAGTAGCCTTCAAGTAGCCTACCTCAAAATTGTACAGTAGGCCTACTTGAGTAGATGACTTAATTCTACTGTATGTTACCCACAACAAACACTGATTATTGAAATGGACATAAGGAGAACGTGTGTAGTTTAATGTAACAATTGTCAAAAGACAGTGATAAGGACAGAACAGTATTAATAGAGCCTAGATTCAGTCATGAAACATCAGTATAACTGTGGGTAGTGTGTTATGTCTTGTCTATGTGCATCTGTGAATGAGGAGGGGAGCACAAACTGCACCACATGTGCAACTCCAGTATTAACCACAAGAGAGTGCCAGATCATCATGAAGGAATGGGAGTCCTGCGACTGTATGGCCAAAATTCATCAATGACAGGCGCAGCTGCTGCTCTTGTTGGCATTAGTCCGAATGAAATAAGAGCTTTGTGCAAGCTGTGTGGAAAAAATTGACTTATGTACTCTAGAAACTAGATTATCTTGACACATCCTCTTAACTAAAAAAAACAAACATTAAAATATGTAACTATTAATAATCCACTCTTAATAATGTAAACATGATGATGTGTGTATGTGGAAATAGTTTTGTATTACATATTGTCTCTGAGATTTAACAGAAATAAAGTTCCATGTTATAGAAATGTCTTTGTTTATTAAGTTAAAGTTTAAAAAGTTTAGTGGCAAGTTGTTGAAAGAAAGAAATAAAGAAAGAGAAAATAGAGAAACTAATCGTGTAAAGTGTAAATAAAGGACAAAACTCAAGGCTTTTTAATTTTTTAATCTCAAGTGACATCTTAGAGTAAGTCAGTGCAAGAATAAATTAATGGCAAGGAGTCGAACCTTTAGAAGGGAAAAAACCCTTCTAACAGATGAGCTACAGTACCACATGGCATCCCTGTGTGTGCTCATTAAAATCCAGTGTCTTTGTAGACAACCTTTAAATAAAGTTTAAATAAATTTTTTTTAAAAATCATAATGAAACTGAATAAAAAGGAAAAACTAGATAACAACACGTAGAGGAATGGGTGAGGAAATAGGGTGATTTTGTCTCACAATGAGAGCATTATCAGCACAACAAGAAACTAGAATCTGTTATTCTCAAATTGTAAGGTGCTTCACACTTCTTGTTCAATATAAATTGTATAATTCACACTAAATAGCTTTCCATGAAAACAGCAGAAATCAATATGCAAATTGGATAGAGACCACAACCTATAATGACCATAAGAGCAGATAACAGAGAGGGGGGGTCCCTCATTTTCAACTCTTCCTTTACTGTTAGATTATGATTTATTGTGTTTTCACTAATGTGGTCTCTAATTATTGTAAACACATTACTGTGCAAAGTGACTCAGTGTATTAGCGTTAAATATAGTAAGTATTTTCTCACATGAAACTTACTGGAAACCAAAGAATGTTTTACCTCTTGACCTCTAGGTTCACGGCGGTGTGGGATAGCAGAGCGAGTAGTGATAGTACTGTATGTGCAGAGCTGGTAGTAACGAGACCGAAAAAGTTGGAGCTGATCCAAAAAAATGTTGTTCGGACAGACCTGCCCCCACTGCTAAAAAAATCCTAAAGGAAACACTGCATACAAATAAACTTTAAGCCATTTTTTGTGTTTGGTTAGAAGCAAAGCAATGCGCTGCTGGGAAACACTATTAACAAGTGCTATATCAATTAAACAAACGAAAAAAGTGAATTTTCTGGAGCACTAGTTCACTTATTTCTATTAATGTAAGGCCTGTATAACATTCTTATAATATACCTATTGGGACCTTTAGGTTTACTGACTCACAATTTTATTTTATTGATTAAATTATTTGCTGTGAGATCATTTTTTATGCTTATTTCATTCATTTTTTAATATTCCCAATGTAAATTTCTGTTTCTCTGTTGTGCGTATTGTATTTATACTCTACATCCTGTGCTTATCCCACTTCATCTTTTGAGTCATCCTCAGTGAGTTTATGACATTTTGTGTCACCGCCCCACTGTCAGCTGTTTATGCCAGTTTACCATTGTGAAACTAGAGGCCAATAAGTGCATAGTCATACATTTCTTTAAAAAAAAAATAATACCTTAAAGTGACTATATGTAACTTTTTTATGTTTCTGAAGCTCTGTCATTTTTCATACAATGGTCTTAAATGACAGCAAACGAGACTGAAAAGAACCCCATTTTATATGTTTTTAGTAGGACGGCGCTACACTCACACATTCTATCAACAGATTTAGACAATTACGGGATTGTAAATGATTCCAAACCCACCCCAAATTGCCCCTCAGGTATGTATTATGTCTATTTCATTCATAAAATAACTTAACAATACTCAATGTGGTTGTACGTAAGTAGCTGACATATAATTACATTCCCCTTCCATTTAGCGCGGAGGTTTCCCCTTTACTCCGTATTTGTGTTGGCGTACTATTTTCTTTTCCCTTGTCCCCCTGTATGTGTGTAAAGCATCCGTGGGTGTCATGAAATGAATCTAAGTCATTACTACGTTGGTTGCCACAACAATCTCTAAATGCTTTGGCTCGTGACACAGTGACAGTGATACTGTCTGAGCAAAACATTCATCGCAACTATATGACCTAACTCGGTAATCTACAGTGGGCATCATAAAGAAAAGACCTTAACGACCGCAGGTGTGGTAAAAACACTACAGTTTTTGTCCAAAGCGGCTGCTATAATCAACACAAACTGAAAGTTACATATAGCCACTTTAAAGACATTCAACAGTACAGCTGTGCTTAATCACATTGTTCCCTAGAGAGGCTCTTGTTGTTACATGGAGATCCTACTGGAGCAACTTTTGCCTCTCTACACAATTTGGGGAGAGTTTGAAAAAAAAACCCAGTAATTCTTCTGAGGTATTCTAAGATTTCTTGGGAGATTTTTGCCCTTTGCTCCCCTTAATTTCCAACACTGGCTGAAGCAGTGGTTGATCTCTGTAGAGCTGTAGCAGATTCTGATGAACTGGAATGATGGATTTAGGTGGATGAGAAATTCAGCCTCCTGTCCCTCAGACTGAGCCTCTGGGCCTCACTGTTGGAGACTTTGTTCCTCCACAGCCTAAAAAGCACAGTGGTGGAACATTTTAAATTTTTTAATGTTTCAATATATTAAAAAAAAGCAGCAACAAATACTGCTGATTTGAAATATACAGTATAGCAGGCATTATCAAGTCATTATAAATTGTAGTGGGAAAAAAATATCAAAAGTCACACAGTGTGAGTATTCAATGTGCTGTCAGCAGATAGCGAAGGTGATAAACAAAATCTATGGGTGCCTGTATAAGCCAAACCTTGCCTGAGAGACACCATGGCAGCAAGTTTACCTGATGAGCTGCAGAGCAGGACACGACTGTAAGGCTCTAACCAGGGCCTCCGCTCCAAAAACACTCACAGTGTTTGACTCCAGACTGGGAGAAATAAACAGATACATGCACACCGTTTTATATCCTCCAAGTGTGAGTTTGTGGTGGACAAGTAAGTCAACTAATGGAGGAATTAAAGCGTAACTACTGTTTCTTTTCAACCTGGACCCTAGTTTCCTATGTTTTTGTGTGTAAGTGACTGATGGGAATAACAATCTTGGAAACTGGTCCAGTATTAAGTGTGAACCGGCTGTAACTATGTGTTTATTTCAACCAAAATTAGAGTTGTGATGGTTGGAAAAGTGGAAAGACGACCCAAAACGGCTTTTCATAGTTTTATTTTGTTTCTGTCGACCTTGAATGAAGTGTATTTCACGATGCTAAAATGACTGTTTATTTACATGGAGTCTGGTGGCTCTAGCAAACGCAATTCTGCAGATATTTTTAAGTTTAAAAAAAGGATCTTTCCCTTTAACAGAAAGGTGGACCTCCTTAGAAATCCTTTCTATAATGTTGTCAGACACTTAGAATATTAATCTGAACCTGTCAGTGGCAAAACAAGCACTTTTGTGAAGATAGCTTGTGTTGCCGCTGCCGACTGCAGCGATCTTGCTTACAGTAATACTGGAGAAATGTCAAAGATACCATCAGTCACTTAGACACAAAAACAAAGGAAAATAGGGTCCAGCTATAAATCCAAACCCACAGGAGCACATTTTATTGATTTCAGCAAAGACAACAAAAAACTAAACAAAGGGGGAAAATTAATAAAGATGGTAAAGCTATAGGAAAACTAAATCTTGAAAACACCTAAAATAAAAAAAGAATTAAAAAAGAATAAAAAATAGAAAACTTACACTGTGTGTGTGTGTGTGTGTTTGTGTGTGTGCATTTTCACAAACTCACTCTATTCTGTTCAGCTTCTGACAGAGAGGCATAACTCTGGCCAGCTCTGCTGCCACGTTATCACCACAATTATTCCATCCCAGACTAGAAACAGAGAAAAATGCAGCTGTTTGGAATTTGGAAAAACAATCAATCCTCATTTGTCACAATCAGTCATTTAAAAGCAGAATCGATCATGTTTGTGTCCCATATACAGTGCCAAGCAAAAGAAAATGAACCCTTTGGAATTTCCAACATTTATGCATAATTTATGCATAATTTATGCAACAGAGCACACAGATCATCTACCTGATCTTAAAGTCCTTCTCCAGACACGTTTAAACTTATGCATTACAAAAGTCTGTTAATACTTTAATATCCCTCATAAAACATAGAACATAACTGTAAAAAGTGGCTTAAAGCACATCTACTCTCTCTCCCTCATTGAATTTCAAATTTCAAGGAAGTGCACAAATATCTCAACCTTCAGGAGAGGAATGTGAAAACACCTCTCAAGTGACAAACTTTGCCCAGATACTAGGGGTGGTGGTGGTGGGGGGGGAATAGATACAGCATACTATCCCGATATTTTCCGTGGCAACACTGTATCACAACCCAGTCTCACTGCAGTTTGTGAAATGGTCACGTTATTTAATCCATTGATTCGTGTTCACAGGGATGTTTTTGTCGTTTATTTCGTGGTGGCCAGCATGAAAATGTAGACTAATGTATTTAAATGGGAAGCATATGTCGTGGTCACAGCACAACTACGGTAGCGAGTAATATGAAATTCCGAAAATCTGCGTAAGGAGGTTGGTTGGGGTGGTGGATGGGTCAAACAATTTCACCTTTCACTTTCACCCCGGAGGCCGAGGATCGCGTGCTGCATGTGGCGTTTTGTTTCCCCGTTAATTTGTTAATTTGAAGGTGTAAAAAAGGTAATAAACTGCATTATATCGCAGAACATCGCAATATGATGAAAATCGCAATATTATCCTATCGTGACAAAAGTATCGTACCGGGGGGGGGAGCTCTGGTGATTCCAACCCCTAACAGATGAAAAGATACAGCTTAATAGTGCGTTCCATTTACCTCGGAACTTGGAAGCCGAAGCTGGGAATGACGTCACACCCAAGTTGAATGCGTTCCATTTACTAGTCGGATTTTCATTGTTTTAATTTAATTAGCTCTAGACAGGTTAGCCATTGTTAGAAATGCCAGTTGAAAACAACGCATTACGCTGTTTTTTTGTGCATACAAACAGCGTAACAACATGTCCACAGATGGACAGTAATATGTGAACGACTGATTTAGTGAAACACAAATAAGACAGGAGTGCTAATAACTGTGTGTTACTACAGCTTTCACGACTGTTGATGCACGGAGCAGCCATGTTGGATTATTAGCTCGGGGTACTCTGTGGTTGTCCGAGTTCCGAGCTCGGAAAACCGAGGTGAGGGGGCGAGCTTCTGACTTTAGCTGTGTTTCGAACCCTTTCACTCATTCACTCACTCACTCACTATTCCCTATATAGTGTTTATTACATAGTGAACTATATAGGGAACATCCAGATGAGATTTCGTACACTGAAAACACATCGTTGTGGGACTTACGTCGGGAGATGCGCACGTTGTTTGTGTGACGGAGGCGGGCGCGCCATCATGTTAACAAACTTCTAAACTTGTAATATGTCCCTGAAACAGGAGGATAGTAAAATGTTGTATATTTGTTGCATGTTACATTTCCACTGTTTAGAAACCAAAGTCCGCTCCATTTTTCCTTTTCAGTTTTCGCGGTGACATCTGCTTCTTCTTCTCCTCCGGGAAAACGAGCCTGCGTTGCATTGTGGTATACGGGAGTGAAAATGTAGGGTACATCGTATGTACGCTCAAATAAGCAGTGCATTGTGGGTATCTATTAGCAGACTATATAGTGAATTAAATTAACCGCAGAGAATTCCAACACCACTACGAAATGGCGAACACACTATATAGTGCACTATTTCCGTAATAGGGAACGGTTTCGAACACAGCTTTTGACTTCGGAAAATCCGACTTCTGAGTACAAATGGAACGCACCATAACTTCAACACACAGGATCTCATATTATTACTCTAGTAGACACAAATCACCTTTATGTTGTTTTGTAAACATATAAAGAATACTTAAGTGGTGCCTGTAATAAATGTCGTCATCATTATTTGCTGCCAATGTATTATATTATGATCATTTATAATCTAGATTCTGTCCGAGGTTTCTTTTATTTATTTACATTTTTTGGGCATTTTAGCCTTTAATAGACAGGACAGCTGTAGACAGGAAAGGGGGGGGAGAGAGGGGGAAGACATGCAGCAAATGGCTGCAGGTCGGACTTCAACCCTGAGTATGCTCTTGTGAGAATTGTTGGGTCTCTGTAAATTACAGTGTCGTCCAGACTAGAGATGTTCCGATACCGATACCAGTATCGGAAAAGCCTCCGATAGTGCCTAAAATACTGGTATCGGTTTCGGAAAGTACTGGAGTTTATGCACCGATCAGATACCACGTAATTTAGTCAATAACAAAATCTATTTTAAAGTAGTGAATTTATCTTCTTTTTCCGTTATGATTCGCTGTCAAAATGGATAATAAAAGTTCTATGGCGTTCATTGTTTGATTTTGTTCATGTTGTCAGCCCCAGGCCGAACAACAAAAACAGAAATCATATCACATCCATACAGGGATAGTAGTATACAGCTGTTAAAACATAATAAAATACGCAATTTCTGGTATCGGAATCGTTATCAGGAAGCAAAAAATGGTATTGGTCCATCTCTAGTCTGGACCTACTCTGACGGTAAAGGGTCCTGAGATCATGTCTGTTACGATTTGACACTACATTGAATTGAATCTTACCCCACATCCTGTATGAGGGGACAGTGGGCCAGACTGGCAGCTACAGCACACAGCTCTGAAGTCCCAATAGAGGTCAGACTGCCAGACCGTACAAGAAAAAGAAACATATAATTTAATGGAATGCTAGTCATCAATCAGGACTGTGACTCTCAAAACAGCAGAAGCTTAAGAGTCTTACTGAATCTTGGTGAGGTTCTTCATGCACGTTATTGCTTTGGACAGACTCACTGACCCCTCATATCCAATCCTGTTCACTGAAATACTGGAAAAGATGCACATGTGCATAAAGAACACAAACCTCAGGACAAGTCTGACAAGTGTGATTAATGTCAATAAGAAGTATGAATGTGTGTGTGACTTACTCCAACACAGCGATGTGCGTCAGTGACGGTAGAACCAGGGCCATCCTGGCAGCTGTGAGATCCCCGAGACCGTTACTGGGCAGACTGGGAGAAAGCATTAGGTTGATGTTTTATTTCTGTGCTGATATAAATATGCAAACACAAATATATTTCATTTATATTCTTCTCTTCAACCAAAATACACACAATATGATAATGAAATGATTAGGGCTGCCACCTCTTAGTCGATTTGTCTGCTAATCGGTCATTTTGGTTTTAGTCGACTAAGATTTCTTTAGTCGATTAGTCATTTTTTATGCTTATTCATGCTTAATTACTTATTTCCAAGAAACTTCTGAGCACATTTATGGTTATCACAAGATTTAAAGTGGTGCTTTTGCAGGATTAATTGTGGAGAAACTCAGTTTTACAGATGGTTAATTAACTACATTTATATTGTGCTTTTCTAGTCTTAACCACCTCTCAAAGCGCACAGCTCTGACAATTAAATCAACTAATCGATTAGTCGACAATATCCTATAAGTGTTAGTCGACTAAGAATTTCTTTAGTCGAGGACAGCCCTAAAAATTATACAATAATATAGGGGGTGGGGGAAAAAAACGATACAGCATAGTATCGCGATATTTTCCGTGGCAATACAGTTGCTACTGTGTACTATTACTATGCATGTGTTGGTCAGTTTGTCTGCTTGACAATCCCATTTTGCAGCAATAAAATGAAAGTGAAACAGAGAAATGTATCTTTTTAAATAAAGCAGATGTTGACAAAGTTTCCTTGTGGGGACATCATTTGAAATTGGGAAAAGTTTGAAGTTGGAAAAAAGGGTAATAAATTGCAATGTATTGCAGAATATTGCAATATGTTTAAAAATCGCAATAATATCGTGTTGTGACATAAGTATGGTGATGATATTGTATCGTGTGGCCTCTGGTGATTCCCACCCCTACAATAATACAGCTGAAGAACACAATTGAAATTGAAAACTAGAAATTATTACATTAAAAGTGTTAGTTGAACCAAAATGTTATATAGCTTAAAACAGTGCTCAGTTGAAATAGGTGCTTCTCATTTCCAGTGTAGCAAACTTCCATGTGGTTGATTTGCAGTCTTTACCAATGCAGACAAATGTTTCAACACTACTGTGTCTTTATCACAGTCTTCTTTGTTTCTTTTGAATGTTATATAGCGTCTTTAGCCATGCAAGCAAGCAGTGCAAATGTAAAATTAGAATATTTCACTTCTTACAGGGTATTTCATTTGGTTTTCCAAAACAGCTTTCACAGGAATGATTCAAACATAAAAAAAAATGTCATTGTGTCCTTACCTGAGCTCTTCCAGGTGACTACAGCTCTTCAAAGCCTCAAGTAGCTTGTCTCCTGATTGGTCGCTGATAAGGTTCTTTGATAGACTGGAAGACAGGCAGACACACACCCACATAACATAAAATGTAAAAAAATAAAATATGTTTTCAATAAATAGGTAAGAGGCAGAATGCCACAGTGTTTTTTTTTATACTACCGCTAGGTGGCGCTAAAATCAGAAGCAATGAAGCAGCCATAACACACTATAAAAGATACACACAATTTGAGTCTGACTTGATTAATTGGCATGGCTCACTTTTCCACTCTCGTAATAACTTTGCATATTTTATTGCTTTGTGTTCCTCAATTAGGCATGGGCCGGTATGAGATTCTGACGGTATGATAACCTTCAGCGAAAAATATCACGGTTTCACGGTATTGCTGTATTGCAATTACAACTTTAAAATGTATTATTTTGAAATGCCTGGGTTAAAATAAAAAAAAATGTCTCTCTCCATTGAACACAATATATTTTATTTTTAAACACACTGCACACTGGCAGGGAGAGGGATTTCTAAACTGCACTTTGTTTCCTTGACGACTCATAAAAAACAGCTCATAGCGCAGGAACGGTATGACGGAACATTTTAGTGGTTTTGAAACCGTGACTTTTTCAAACCGCGGTATACCTTGAAACCGGTAACCGGTCCATGCATAACCTCAATGTGCTTTTTAATGTATTTTATTTTTTTGTCTTCTCTGTGAAGAAAGGGGCTGAAGGGCAAAATGAGCTATATACTGTATGAGTAAAATGTATTATTATTACACGTATAACAACAACACCACGTGCGATGAATAAATAAAAACAGCAACACTTAATGAAGGCCACACTGCTGCTGTCAGTCCCACACATGAAAAGGAAGAACCTACTGCCAATGTAAGCAGCTGGTCCCCATTAAGAAGGTGGTGACAGTTAATAAAATGGCCAGTATTTATTGAGTAATCTTTTTACACAGGCGTGATAATTTAGTGAAGCCTATGATCGTAACATCCAGCTTAACTGTATTCCTGAGTGAAACCAAAAATAGCAAAGCAGCAGGATTGATTTATATTGAAAATACAGGCAAAACTGTTTTTTTTTCATTCAAGGGTCAATTTTGAGGTTTTGGGCTATTTTGCTTCTATTTAATAAGTTAACATAACTTTTAGACTAGTCGAAAGAAAACAACTAAAATACAAATTTAGGTGTTTAATCTACTCCAGTACACTTTGTCTATTTTCACCTGTAGATTTCTCCTAAATTCACCAACAGTTAGTATTACATAATGCCTAATTTGCATATTTAAACATAACATTTCTGAAAACATGTAATACAAATTAAGAGGCTGTTTTCTTAAAATAAGTGTGTTCTTAAAGAGGTTTATTTTTTTTTTTTTTGCAAATTATACATTATCTTATCAACTATGCGCTCGTTTGCATACATTTTCAGAACAGAACATTGGATAACAGCCAGGTTAAGAAATCTTGTTCCATTTTGTTGACATGTAGAGTCAAAGGTTTTTACAGAGAAATTTCAGATATCTCTTTTTTTTATCACATCTTGTCTCTAGTATACTGGCTGCTTGAACATTTCACACCAAACACAAAGCAAAGTGTAAGAAAGATTGCTCACGCGACCCAAGAAAGTTTCTACAACACACAAAGGCTCTGTAGTCATCAAGAACCATACAATAATTACCTGCAGGATTATAATAACATGAATGATGAATATGTGTAAAATATAAAGTAAAGAGCGCCCACAACCTGGTGATAACACCTTGACAATGTGGGAGTTTTAGGGGAGTTAACTGACTACAGATCTCACATCAAAAGATAATTAATAAAACAATACACTATATATATATATATATATATAATTTGAATAAGTAAAATCAGAACATACAACGACATACGAGACAGCCAAGAAGAGTATCCAAACGTTTTTGAAACGTGACACATTGAAAATAATCTGTTATCAAAGACCAGACAGTACTGTAAGTGCCTAATAGTGTTTTTCTACCTTTTTTTTTATTTTATTTTTTTTTACCAATAGGAACTTCCTGCCTACCTGATCTTCCTGAGTTCCGTCCACATAGGAAGGAGTCTGGTCAGCTGCTCTATTCCACTATCACCCATCCTCCAGCTCTCCAGCCTGACACGACAAGAGAAAGAACCCATCCAAGATCACTGATGGCCACATTTTTTTCATCGCAAACTAAAATGAGGTCAACCACATTTGTTTATGTGTAGCATGCTTACTCGATCTCCTCCATTCGTGTGAGTCCCTCCATAGCAGCTAGGAGATCTAGCACACCGTTTGCTTCTGACGGGCCCATTGCTGTAAAAATCTTATTTAGCCTGGCACACACACAATGCAAAAACAAAGGGTCAAATTCACTGTTAAACCAGGCATCAAATCCTCTGTGAAATTCTTATATTGGTCCCAACCTAGGGGTGGATATCTCTCATGAGAGGATTTATTTCCATGTAAGTATGATATCTATTCATATGCTATGTAAACATGATTAACATCTGCCATGGAAGTTCTGCCCTCGAAGCTCATCAGTGAGCAACACTTTACAACCTAGCACTATGAGAGAGGGAATGGTAAATTCCGAGGGGGAGGGAATGGAATCGTGGGATCTGACCTCCCCCCTCATCTATGTAAGGTTCACGTGGAGCCGATGACAGGCTGGTATGATGAGCTGCAGCAACAGTGGCTGCAATTTGAGCAGTGAAAGTGAGCAGCAGCTTTGGCAGTTCCTGTGACTGCAACTCATAAATAGAGCAGATTATTAGAGTGGAACTGGATATGTGTGAGTTGTGCATCAGTGTGACTGTAGCAGTAATGTAGATGTACTGTGAAGACTCCTGCCCAAAATAACTTGGCAGGCTTAGCTTCATATGTGAAATACATACTTACAACTACATAATGGGCAGCTATAAACAGGACGCAGATAATACTAAGTAAGCCTTCAGATTCAATAATGAGACTGCTACAGTAGACCAGATTGTGTTTCTTACTTGAGACTGCGTATAGAGTTGATATTCCTTAGTGATTGTCCCAGGCTCACACTGCTCTCCGCATTCAGCTGTAGGGAGTCCAGACTTGGGGTGCACACAGAAACACAAAACACACACACACACACATTATAGGAGCCACTTTATATGTATTCAGACATTTTTGCACACATGATCATTGATATGCATGTGTGTGTGCATGTGTATCTTACCAAAGGCCTTCCAGACTGACACACACTTGCAGTGCTGTGACGAGCTGCAGCCCTGCAGCAGCTGACCACTCACAATGAGACAGACTACAGTAGAGAAGAAAAGGCAAATTGTACACAACTTCCACATCATAGGCACTTTTTTATTTCTCTTACATGTTGGTGATTGGTCCGTGAAAATAATGTATACTTCCACAGAAATATTATTATTATGTTAAATGCTTACTTGAGTGATTTTAGTTGGGGCCACATTTGGGTCATAATCTGGGCTGCTGTGTCACTAATCACATGACCCGATAGACTGGGAGAGGAAAAAATAGAGAATTCATTTCAAATTATAATCATTCTGGCTATCTGCTTAAATCCAAGCCATGTCGTGCAGTGCTTAGTCTCGCATTGCCAGCTGCAAAGGAGGGTCTGGCTGGTCCACACAACATTACTAGATGGGAGAAAAACGTGTTCTGGTTAATTGGCATTTCTTTAAACCAATCACAATCGTCTTGGCCAGCGCTAAGCACCGGACGCAGGTGTGCCGGACACAGGTGCGCCAGATGCAGGTGCGCTGCTTCTGCAAAATATATTTAGCTTTTTTCCCTTAGTGGTCACTAGACATTCTGTCCCAGCTTCAAATGTCAGGTTGTATATAGGTTACTTAGTCAACATACAGATCTTCAGAAATAGTCTCAAGCCTATACCTAGGAATGTACCTGCAGCTGTCACACAAGCAAAAAACCTCCTGCATGAGCATTTTGCTTACATCTCCATGTCACAGCATATATGTATATATATATATATATATATATATATATATATATATATATATATATATATATATATACAGTACAGGCCAAAAGTTTGGACACACCTTCTCATTCAATGCGTTTCCTTTATTTTCATGACTATTTGCATCGTAGATTCTCACTGAAGGCATCAAAACTATGAATGAACACATATGGAATTATGTACTTAACAAAAAAGTGTGAAATAACTGAAAACATGTCTTATATTTTAGATTCTTCAAAGTAGCCACCCTTTGCTTTTTTTGATAACTCTGCAAACCCTTGGTGTTCTCTCAATGAGCTTCATGAGGTAGTCACCTGAAATGGTTTTCACTTCACAGGTGTGCTTTGTCAGGGTTAATTAGTGGAATTTTTTCCCTTATTAATAAAAAAGCAAAGGGTGGCTACTTTGAAGAATCTAAAATATAAGACATGTTTTCAGTTATCTGAAATCAGAATCTACAATGTAAATAGTCATGAAAATAAAAAGGAAACGCATTGAATGAGAAGGTGTGTCCAAACTTTTGGCCTGTACTGTATATATATATATATATATATATATATATATATATATATATATATATATATTTTTGTTGGTTCTAGCTTGGAGGATGTTTCCCGAATCGACCGGAGTTTAGAATGCCAACACAAAGAAAGGCAGAAGGTGAGGGACATCCAGCCGAAAAATAAGGGACATCAGGCGGAACCTTAGGCGGAACCGGAACAATCCCGTAAATGAAACGTCGTGGATTTTGACTATGCAGTGCCAGAGCTCCAGACAAGTAATAAAATGTGTTTGTGTATGTGTTGCTCACTTTAAGCACTGAATGCCTGCAGCCTGCAGCAAGGCCTCTGAGAGCTTCTCAACCACCGTCACACAAGCCTCTTTGGAACCAATACTGTAGAAAACAAAAGTAGCAGCTTGTCATGCTAGAACCTTAAAACAGGCATTAGTAAAAGAGTCAAATGTGAAGAAAAAAAGCTCTCACCTGAGACAAGTGAGATTTGGCAGCGAGGGCAGGACAGAACAGAGGAACTCGGCTCCCTCTACACCCAGGCTGTTGTGGGAGAATCTGTGAATAACGAGAACAGACAGGATTTATTTCTCTTTGTTTCTTCCATTTTGTTTTACAAATAGGTCTCCCTTGCATACTGCCTTTTTCATATTATATTCATAAAGAAAATATAGAGTACTAACTCCAGCTCTGTAAGTAAAGGACACCTCGAGATGATGCTCTTCATAGATGCAAGCTGGTACCCCTCTACTGCACAGTCAACAAGGCTGCAGGAGAGGAGAGGAGAGGTTATTTAAGTTATGTGCTAGCATTTTCTTTCCTGCTGTTATCAGCTACTTACAAAAACATGCAATGACAAAATGTCTATGTGTACAGCACAGCCTAAAGTTAAAGTTTAACATTTGATATATATTTTACACTTCATTTTATATGTTTATTGTTCATGTCTCTGACCCCCTCCAGACATATACAAGATGTCTCTTACTTCCTACTGAACAGTCCATTCTCAGTGTTTGTGCACTGGAGACTTCACATTTCCACATACATTTTCATTTCATTTTCACAAGATACATGGTTTATTGTAGGGCTGCTCCCTCTTAGTCAATTAGTCGACTAATCGGTCGTTTTGGTCTTAGTGAAAGATTTCTTTATTCGATTAGTCATGTTTGATGCTTTTTTCATGCTGAATGACTTATTTCCAAAAAACATACGAGCACATCTCTGGTAAACACAAGAATTAAAGTGGTGCTTTTGCATGACTCTTTGCGGAGAAACTCAGATTTACAGATCCGTCGATTAAATCAACTAATCGATTAGTCGATACAATTGAATGAGTGTTAGTCGACTAAGAATTTCTTCAATCGAGAACAACCCTAGTTTATAGTGTCATACATCATTCTGCACAGGAAAGGTCAAGTGAAGCAACATTAATCTTTTTGGAGTGGAGGGGGGCTGTAATTTAAATAAAATAAGCAACCTAAATATATTACCTGACTGAGGTCAGTTCAGTGGACTTCATCAAAGACAGGTGTAGAGTGTTGTGGTGAACCCTGCAAAGTAAAAGTATACAGTGATGTTACACATAAAAACAGTATGTATTTCACTGCAAACCCTGGAACCTGGAATTCATCACCAGATTTTCACTAGCTGTGTAAACCCTGAAAACGCCCATTTCTGCACCGATTCGCCCCCAGTTGGCGCAACTGTTCAACTCTTGAAGGAGTAGCACAGAGCATCGACCACGGCAGAAAACAAGTAATGTCGTTTAATCCCTTTTAAATCGTTTATCAATCCGCCACTGACATCTGCTCACTACAAACTCCAGGTCGCTTCATTGACCAAATAATAAAAACGGATACAAAAGTCAAACTGTCACAGTGTGTGTATGTGTACTTGCATGCATTTGCAGATCTCACCTGATAGTGTGTATGTTGCTGCTGAGGTCCAGACAGCGACACACCAAACTAACAGCTTTCTCAGATCTGATCCAATCTTCCTCAATACTGACAAGAGAGAGACAGAGAGAGTGATACAGCTCAGTATTTCAACACCAGTTCATTCAGCTATTTGGACAGGAACACATATGCAAATGAGCGTATGACGTGATCTAGCTACTAGCGACTTTTGGAGCTAGAGCTAGCTACTATTGCTATTGGCAACACTGTTTATACATTCAAAAGTTGTTTCAGCCATGCAACAGAAAACTCAGATTGGACAGATAGTCTAGCTAGCTGTCTGGATTTACCCTGCAGAGATCTGAGGAGCAGCTAACTCCGAAGTGGAACGTCGTGGATATAGACTACTTCTTACCTGACACTGAATCCCCTCTGACTGCTGTTTAACAGTTTCACAAAGCCTTCAATCCAATCCGACTTCAGCAAATTGTTCTTGAATCTGTGAACCAAACAGTAATTAGATAAACACTGGACAACCTGAGACACTTTAATCAGTACATGTCCTTCTGAGCGATTTCTATTCATATATACTCACATTAAATTAGTAAAAAAAAAACATTAAAAAATGCATTAAAAAAAACTATATTTTTGTCAATCTCTTAAATTAGAAAAAATACCTTTTACCTTTAGTCTGTTTAAATCTGGTTTAAAATTGTAATTCTTCAGGAGTTTTGAGAGGGTTTCATAAGACAAAGAATTTTCATTAAAGCAATTACATTTTAATAAAAATAATTCCTCATAAGCTGAAGCTGTAGAAATGATTTTTAAATGTGATTAATCCTTTTCACATCGAAATCAAGATTTGAAAGAATGCAATTAGCTAATCGTGAAGACCGCGATTAATCAAATGTGCAATATTTAGTTCAATGTTTGGTGTAACATTTGGTTTAACATTTTTTATTCCTCTTTTTATTATTATATTTACTGTTTTTTCACAAGATAAATGCTTGATTGTTTCCTATTTTCAGTGGATTTTTCATTTATTTTGTATTACTTATCTTAGAAGGTGCAATATGTAGATGCTGCTATTGAACTGAGGCATATCAGAAATGTCAGTTTACAGTTTATTATAACTTTAGCTTTTGTGACAAATGTGCTGTGTTTGACTGTTCAATGTTCTATGCTCATTAAAACAAAAACACTTATTGCTGGCATTTCATATCCATATGTCATCCTTGCATAGGAATATGGAGCAGTTTTGATGGTCTCATGTTATAATGCTCCTTGATAAGTTTATCGGTTACATGTGAATATTGAACTTTAGCTAAACTTTTAAGAAAGTAGAAGATGGTCTCAAGATGGAGGTGTACTTACTCCAGTTTGGTCAGACTGGGACAGGTAGACATGATCTCTGCTAGTCTGACCAGATGGTCATGTTCCAAACTGCTCTCGCTGACACTGGCAGGGATGCAGAAAAGATGAGGGTGGAGGAGAGAACAAACAAAGAAAAACTCGATACAAGAGGACTTTTTAAAAGGTACAGTATATACTGCCTAACTGATGGACGCAATAGGCACTGAGACCTTTGAACTACCTAGTCAGACAACAAACAGAGAGCCCACAGCTGTCTGTTAAGAGTGCTAACAATCAAACAGTGGTGTTGCTCTGACATATTGTAGCATTAGTTGCACCACCGTGCGATGATAACATATGGTGACGATTTTTGCTTGTTTTGGCTGACAATGAACTATTTTTTTCAGAATGCATACAACTCCAGCCAGGATTAGTTAAATAAATATTTAGCTAACTTAATATTTCCCTAAATTTAAACACAAACATCCCAAATTTGACCAAATTACCGACATCAACAAAATGCCAATCCTGTTCAGACAGCACACAGAGAGCTACAGTCACAGAATGCCCCCCCCACACACACGCACGCGCACACACACGCACGCACACACACACACACACACACACACACACGTCATGTTGTTGCTAATATCCATCAGTTACAGTATGTTCTTGCTGCTATTAAATATTATTGACGTGCTTTTGCACAAATGTTGACATGTTTTATTGCATCCTAAAAAAATTATGTATACGTGTATTTGTACCTGTTGTACTATGTGCTTTAGCAATACTATATGTCTATATGGCCATGCTAATAAAGCCTCTTTGAATTTGATCTTTGCCACTTCCTGTTTCTTTCCATCTGTCAATGCTTGCTGCTGTAGGAGCTGCTAGTTACTAGTACTCTTGTAATTTTGTCCTACCTCAGCGTTTTTACACAACCTTCACATTGTGTAAACCAGATGAGACACCTCTCCTCTTCTCCCAAACTAGCAGCAGACATCAGAAGGTTGAGTCCATGGACAAAGAGACAGACAGGGAAAAGGACTGTTAATTCTTTCAGTTTTTCATGCTTTCAACAATCGGTTAAATTGTAGGGGCGGGAATCACCAGAGGCCTCACGATACGATATCATCACGATACGATATTATTGCGATTTTAAACATATTGCTACCCTACCCTTTTTTACCCCAATTTCACATTTCACAAATCTAAAAAGATACATTTCTCTGTTTCACTTCAATTGTATTGCAAAATGGGATTGTCAAGCAGACAAACTGACCACCACATACAGTATATAGTAATAGATTGATACTTGGCGTCTGTGTATCGTTACAGTTGTGCCACGGAAAATATTGCGATACTATGCGGCATGGATTTCCCCCCCGCCCCCCCACACCCCTATTAAATTGCTATCTTTCTAGGACCTATGTTCATTCATTTCCACAATGCTCAGACTTACCTGACTTCGACACCGGAGACGTTGTTACAGGTGCACAGTGTGCTGGCCACGTCCAACAGCCCCTGCTGGCTCAGACCGTTGTTGCTCAAACTGTGGATGAAGACACATTAAAGACCAGGAAAGTATTAGTCTATGTTTAACCCATTTGATTTGATAGTATATGTGACCTTTATTATTACTGAAATATGCCTAATCTATTAAATTCATTATTTACTCTGTATAATTTTGTAGTATTCTACACAACAGGCCTAGCTGCATGTCTACATAAAATAGATCATTAAAGTGAAATACAAATGTTTATTTATTTTTTTGGTAACAAGGATTAACTGAAATTCTCGTCTTTCCTATTTTTAACAAGCCCTCCATTAAATCACTGTTATTTTTGTTTTATAAGGCGGGTACAAATTAATATAGAACTGAAAATGGTAAACATCAATATTAAAATCTTACTTCGCATAGCTGGTGATTTTGAGCTTTTGTAGAGAATCCAGAAAACGCTTCACTCCTTCATCTTCCAGGTGATTGCTTGATAAACTGCAGTCAAAAGAAAGAATAACTCAGCATCCATACCAATATTGTGTTAATAAGTACCGGTCCCGGTTAGTATGTACACTATATGGGTGTTCACTAATAATGTATAAGTAAGAAGACTGGGTTTGTTTGTGGCTCATACTTCAGGTCAGACAGTTGGGGACCCTGCTGTAGGATCTCAAGCAGCCTTTCCAAGTTTTCACCGTTCAGGCTACAATGAGTTAACCTGTGAGCACAGTCAGTCAGTCAGACAGACAGAGAGAGACAGACCAACAACACATTAGATAGGAAGTCACAGACAGTTATGGTGCGTTCACACTTTTCTTTTTGCTCGAGATAACTCTGTTATGATTTGATACTATAAATAAAAAAAGAATACAACATGCAGAGTAAACAGCTCTCACAGCACATGTACTTCAAACTGACGGTGAGAATCAATTACTTCCAGTTTTTCTTTTATCAATTTCTTCTTTTTGGCGACTGTGGTTGACATTATGTGTGCTGCTCTAAAAGGTTGCATATTTTTTTCAGTTTTAGCAGTTTTTGTGTTTTAACACTAAAATGGGGAAAAAATAGGGAATAAAATAAAAATAAAAAGAGGGAAAATGTTCTCAAATAATTCACAGTTTGAGAAATTGTAAATTTGCTGCCAAGTTCCATCTTCAGTTATGGTAGACAGCACTTTTTAACAGTGCTGGCAGAGTTCTATGATAATTTTATTTATACTGAACCACATACAATGACAGTCAGACTTAAAGAGACACTAGAAGTAGTTAGATTTGATATAGTGTACAGTATGTGCAATGAATGCTTGGATAAGTGACAGACTGAGCAGTCTGAAAAGCAAACACCCACCAAGTGTTTGTACTTGTACCAGTAGACCAAAAACAAACAAAAAAACAAAAAAAATCACAAACCTGAATCTGGCTTGTTCGGTTTTCACACTGTCAAAATGAATGAAGGATTCTATCTGAGGCCTGAAGAAGAGTTAAAAGCAGTATTTAAAGTTATTGCAGGGGCATACTGTATTAAATATAATTACTGATATTAAGTGTAGCCAAAGAAAACACTGCCTGGATACAGAAATGAGCATTAAAATAATCCTACGTGATCTCCACTGATGTGACTCGCTGACTGACAGTCAAACATCTGACCAACATCAGGGCTCCAGCTGTGGATGTGATGCTGTGGCTGACACTGGAGAGGAAGAGGATAGGGTTGATTCATACTAAATGAGAATATTACAACAAATATATGCTGGGTTCAAAACAAGCGGCAACCTCCGGTGCTGAAAAATGAACCAATGAAGAAAAACCTTGTAATGTGGTATCATTATTAGTGATTCATGCTCTGTTAAAATACCACATGATGTTTGCCATGTCACACTGGTGAAGTGGCACTTTGCTTGTTTTTGTACTCACTGCAGCAGATTTCCACATCAATATTATTGCTGTACCTATTTATTTCTGGACTCATCTCTGTGTGTATGCTACCTATATCTATAAAATAACATTTGCACAACAGGACTCATTTCTGGACAATGCCATCTATATATATGTTTCTAAATCTATCTTAATAACACACACACATGAAAAACTCAGGCGTGTTGTATCCTACGCTGAGTTAGAAATGATTATAAATGCTTTTGTTTCTTTGCGTTTGGATTACTGTAATTCTCTTCTTACTTGCCTCACTAAATCGCCTGTAGATCGTTTACAATTGGTCCAAAAATGCTGCTGCTAGGTTGCTGACAAGGTCAGGGAGGTCATGTCACATTACCCTATCCTGGCCTCTTTGCACTGGCTACAGGTTAAACTCAGGATCCAGTTTCTAAGCTAAAGACGCCTCTTTTTAGTCAGGCGTTCACTTAACCACACTGCTGACTGTATTATTTTGTATTTATGCTTTTGTGTTTTACTGCAATTTATTGTGCTTTTTATTAAATATTGATCTGTTTTAATGTATGTATTTATTTTGCCTGGGAAGCACTTTGTGACTCAGTCTGTGATACAGTAAGTGCTATAACAAATAAACTTGACTTACTTACTTCCTTACTTACTTGCATATCAGTACAATTTTAAATATTCATACATACATGTTTTTTTTAGCATCTTTGTGTATATTTCTATGATCTGTGTATCTGCAACAAGACTGCTGAACTCTTGAGCTCATCACTACGACACTTTACTCACACCGCACTGGGACACTTTACCTTAAGCAATTCCTACTATCTGTTTATACCTGCACACACTGCAGTGTACAATGTAATGTAATGTACAATTCTGCTTCCAACCTGTAGGGGGACCAAAGTGGGAAAAGTTCTCTAGTGTTGTTTTAACAGAGGACATAACATCACCCCAATCCTGGCTTCGCTCCATTGGCTCCTTGCTCATTTTAGAGGTGATTGTAAGATGTAACTGTTCACTTTTAAAGCTCATCTGGGTCTACATCCTAGCTGCATAGAAGAGATGTTGACCCCAAATGAGCCAGTTCGCAGCCTTAGATCCTTGGCTGGGTTCTAAAGTCAAAGCTTGAATCAAAAGGTGACTGTGCCATCAGAGATAAGGCTCGCAGAATCCTTATACTCTTTAAAATCACTTCTCAAAACCTATCTTTAGAGAGTTGCTTACTTTTTTTTATTTCTTTTATTTATGGGCTTATAATTTATCTACTCTCTACGATGTTTTGCGTCTTTTGTCTTATGGTTTTTATTTACCCAATTTTGTCTTGATAATTTTTTGGCCCCACAGTCAGGCTGTCTGTTGTTTTATTGACCTCTGGACATCCTGCTTTTGCCTTGCTTTGTCTGCAAAAGCACTTTGTAAACTTGTTTTTTAAAGGTGCTATATAAATACATTTATTATTATTATTATTATTATTATTATTGTTATTTGCATCTACCACAATATCGTATTGTGTTCTATTATATTCTATTTAATATACTGTGTATATATTCTATTTTATTCTTATTATCTAACTTCCGCGCTAAAGCAGATATTTTGTTGTTTTATGTCTTGGATTCTCCTCTTTTACTGTGTTTTTTATACATTTTGTATATACATATATACATTGTCAATAATTCATGCATGTGTGTACGTCTTACTTGAGTCTCTGCAGTGATGCCATCTTCGGCAGGACCTTCACCAGATTCTCAATAGCCTTGTCTGGCAATGAGCTGTGAGACAAACTGACACAACATAAAAGTATATTACCATCTACCTGTTCCGTCAAAATCATGAAATAATAACGTGTGGATATACAATCGAAACCATCAAACTTACTCTAACTCAAATTGGGAGCGACACTGGACCAGTCGTCCACAGATTTGGGTTGTGTCTGATGGCGTGAGGCTGCTGTTGTTCATCCTGCAGCATTAAAAAGGATGGTTACTTTGTATTTTAATTTCAAAGTAATGACTGTCAACTGTGGGCCTTTCCTTTAAACTCTTTATCGGCTTACTGTACCTGAACATTTTTAGCTGCTGTTTGTCATCCCTACAAAAAGAACATAGAATGAGCTCATTAGTTGACACATTAAAATGCAGACGGAGGTATCCAAATGTGTGGAGGATTTCACAGATGCAGCTTTTCTACCTTTCGTCAGGGCCGAACTTCAGAATCACCTGCTCTCTTTCTCCATGGCTGTAAAACCAACAGGACACTATAAGATTAACAATCTGCACATGTTAACAACAGTATATAGTTAACAAGACCACTGTCTCCCCAATCAATTGATCTATATGTCAATTTCTATGGCATTTATACTTTATACTACTTTATAAACAGACACAAATGAGCGGTTAAGCAGCTGTTGCAGTTCTAACTGGCAGCTCGCCATGTTGGTGAAACATGTGCTCACTCTGTTGCTGCTCTAATAAAATCATTAAAAGCCTAAACAGTACAACAAAGAATACCTGATGTGAATTTGTGTTAAGTTGTTATGGGAACACAATGCACCAGCCAGCATTACCGCTCCTTCCATGCCAATGCCATTGTTACTGGCGCTGAAAAACACACAATAACAATGAGCCAAGGGGAAGGACTTTTTTTTAGCTCTTAACAAGCCATTTATAATGAGTAATGCCCCGGGGTAAACACAGTAGCTGCCAGCGCTGACTCATTTTGTTTGGAGCCTGTTTGGTGAGAAAATAACAGTCATGCTTTTGCCAGATAACCAATATTAGATCAGCTCGGCGTAACACAACACCGAGTCTCATCCTTCTTTTTTCAAAACACTTCCTCAATAAAAAAGAAAATCATCAAAATGCATATCATAAAAAACAACTTATATGGGGGGTTTGCTATAAAGTTCACCAGTAAAGTTTCTGATGTTTTTTAATTGTTTTGTATGTATCTTTTATTGTCATGTGTGTGGGAGTCTTACTTTACTTCCTGGATGTTACTAAGGCAAGGCAGGATGTCCAACAGTTTCTTCAATCCTTTGTTGCCTAAACAGTTACTGGACAGACTGATAGACCAGAATGTTGGGTTAAAATAATGTCGGAGACAAAAAAGGGCACGACATAGGTAGCTACCAACATAAACTGTGGGAGCATTAAATCACACACACACACACACACACACACACACACACACACACACACACACACACACACACACACACACACACACACACACACACACACACACACACACACACACACACACACACACACACACACACACACACACACACACACACACACACACACACACACACACACACACAATCTGATACACAGACAGAATGTCCACTCTGACCCGCAGTGCCGACTGTCTGATGATGAAAATGTCAGAACCGAGTTCTGATAGCAAAAGGACAGGTGTGGCTAACATAAAAAAAATAACTTCTACCAACTTACACTTACTCTTTTTACACTTACTATCTTTTGTAAAGATAGCTAAGCCAGGATTACACAATAAGTCAATAAATGGCTATTGTTATTGTATTTAGTACTGCATTATTCTGTTTTGGTATGTTTATGTATCGTTAGGGGTATCCTAAATTTAAAAAAGAGGCGTATTCAAGATTACTTACTCCAGGACTGACAAGGCGGGGCAACTTGCCAGTGACTTTGCAAGTTTTTGCATCTTAGGCTTGCTCCATGTGTGGTTCAACAAGCTGGAAAACAAATTGTAGCGCAAGATTAAAACCATAATTGTTTCAAATTCAAAGGAAGCGGCACATGAATTAAACTTAAATAGCTGCTGTCAGGCAGTAGTTACGTCACAGAATCAGATTAAGTTGTTAAAAAAAAAGGTCAAGGTACAAGCGCCTTGTTTAAAGGAGGAAACTTCAAGGAAACTGGCTTGGTAAAGATCTGGAAAGTGGTCAACATTTGATAAGAGTGTTATCATCTAATGCCTTACCTGATTGTTGGTTCAGATTTAGTTATATGGCTGCAGAGGGGAATACATAACAGAATTTCAGTATGTGCAGTATTCATTTGATAAGGATGTTATTCACTAACACTGAATTACTGGTTTTTATTTACTCATTATGTCCATCCATTAAACTCACCTGTTCAAATCAGAGTTTTGGAAGAAAGTTACGGTCAATTCCTTCTTCCCACTGCAAAAACAAAACAAAAATCAATACTGTATAACAGTTATATATAACAAGTTTACTTTGTGACGTCCTTTTACTTAATTCCTTTGAGGTCTCTAAAGTAAGTTTCTAAAACTCAATTTTGAATGTGACTGAGAAGATATTTTGGCTGCAGAAATGCTGACAGCACCAATATATTGCCGTTGCATGTTGAAAGTGTGATAGTGAGTGGAAAATGACCCAACACAAAAATGCAAAATATTTCAATTTTTTTCTAGAATTTTCTGACTTTTTGTCTCGTAATAATCCAAAAAAAAATTTGTGTGCAAAAAAAAAAAATTCTATATATTCTGAGTTTATTTTCCCTGTAGTATCCCGACCTTTATTCCTCAATAATGGAAAGCCTGTGTGGATGTACTGTAGCGTGTTAAATAATGCAAACATAACAAGTTGACACTGTATGTGGGCCAGGGTGTGGTCATACTCTGCATTAAGGTGCTGGATGTTCAAACATGAAGACATTTTCCCAATGAGATAGTCCACTGCTTCTAGAGAGCTGTTGTTTTGACCCAGCCTGCAAGGTGAACAAACACTTTTATGCACGGAATCAGCTAAAAATCAGCAAAATCTGGGTTTTTAAAAATAGCATCTAATTGGAAGTATGTACTTACCTTACCAGGACCAGTCTTGGTTGTTTGGTAAAAGTATCAGCTATGTGTTTGATTCCTCCGTCTTTCAGATTGTTGTCACTCAGACTGAAACACAAAAATAAAAGCGTGGTGTTAAAGTTTAGCCCTGCACCCAAAATATTTCACCATTATATTAGGTATCAGGAGTCAGCAACCCCATTTAGACAGAAACACAACAATCTCTTCCCACATTTCCAAAGAACTGAGGAACTCCAATGAAGCTGCCAGAGGACATGTTATTTGCTGTAGCAGTGAAATTATGTCGTAACAAATATACTTGATTTCTGTGATGTTTGGACAGTTCTGTAGAGCGGAGGCCAAACTAGCTGCTCCCGTGGTAGTAAGACTGGCGCCACAAAACCTTGGGAAGACAAAGACAAAATCAGCCAATCACCGTTGTTGGGGTGTTTGATTGCTTCTACTACTTTCTGGTGCATTCCTTGCAGTATTTCAAAGGGAATTACATTGATTTGTGAGTACACTCTGGAGAATGCAGGATTGGTAACTATTTCCAATATACACTTTTGTATATAATGTTTGCAACGTAGGAAAGCTTTTTTGCACACCTCTTTTGTCGGGCAGGTGCGTAGGATATGATAAAAGTAGCAGATCAAAAAGTTTAGAGAAAATCCAGCACACTGACCATTACGCAAGCAATAATTTATTTAGAAAAATACAACGTTTCGGTCTCAGACCTTCATCAGGTAAAAATATATACTAGAGATGTTCCGATACTGATACTGGTATCGGTATCGGCTCCGATACTGCCTAAAACGCTGGTATCGGTATCGGGAAGTACTGGAGTTTGTGCACCGATCCGATACCACGTAATAAAGCCCTAAAGAAAATCTACCTTAAAGTAGTTTATTTATGTTCTTTTTCCGTTATAATTGACTGTCAAACTGGATAGTAAAAGAAAGTTCTGTGGCATTCATTGTTTGTGTTTGTTCATGTTTCACAAAGAGTTTAACCTGAGCCAGACTGACAACAAATCATATCACATCCATACAGGGAGTATACAGTTAGAAACTGGTATCGGATCGGTACTCGGTATTGGCTGATACGCAATTTCAGGTATTGGAATCGGTATCGGGAAGCAAAAAATGGTATTGGACCATCTCTAATATATACAGGTAGTATATAATGTTTGAAATGGTCTTTACACCCGACAGCAATAAATAACTTATGGGCTCTGAAAAAAAGGAGCGAAAAAGATCCGTCATCTGTTGCTGCTGTAATCCTGTTGAAATGCCTACCAATCACTGCCTCGCGGTCCACTTAGAAAGAACCAATGAAATGCCTCCTTGCCCCACTGCGCGTACTCGACCCCTCCCGTGTACGAGGCTGAGCTCAAAGCGCGATGTCGCCAACGGAGTTACTATAGGTTTACTGGAGAATGGAGGAGAAAATTTAGCAAAAGTTGCTACAGCTGAGGTTACTTGCAATCGTGAGTAAAATGTCGGTCCTTTCTTCGCTCTGCTCTGAAGCCGCGACGCAGCGGTGCTCACGCACGTCTGTGTGTGGGTCGGAGCCCCGAGGGCACGGGGAGGGGTTAGACCAAGCCCCGAGGAGATGCTACTTTCAAATCTTGCAAGCTTTTTAAACATTACCAACCCTGCCTTTAAACCACTCCACTTTTGCTAAGCTAGATAAAAAAACTGTGGAGACTGTTAGAAAGGAAATAGAGTAGGAAGAAGACAAGAAGAAATTTGAATCTTACTCTAGTTTTTTCAGCGTTGTGAATTTTGGCAGAATGGAGGACAACTTCTCAGCAAACTTGTCGCCATACTTGCGGCTGCGAAAACTGAAAGCACACAAATAGAGAAATGAAACATTAATGAAAGAAACCTTCATGTTGGATTGGAATCTGAAATGCAAAGAACCATTTCAACATCAACAAAAATATATTAAACACAAAGCTTTTATTTTCCACCTTAATTGTGAATCAAAACAGTTATCAAAATTAAAAAATTCTGGTAAAACTGCTCACTCAGAGTAACATTAATAAAAGTGCCTTGCAAGCTCAGCCTGTCAGTCAGTCATCAGGGCAGAGAAACCACCGTTGTGGCTGCTTGTAAGAGGAAGTGTAACGTCAACAGCACCACTACCGCTTTCGGCTCGCCATTAATATCATATCGCAGCAAACGCTGTCTGCGTGAAGTTTTAAAAAACTGTAACCACGCTTGAAACCAACCGTGACTCTCTGTGACTTCAACAAAACTGCAGACACTGCAGACACTACTGCAGTACTCCGTCCGCACCTCTCCTTGTGTGTGTGTGTGTGTGTGTGTGTGAGCTCCGCTCTGTGTCAATATGCAGAGAGGACAGATAAGCTTGCGCTTACGCGCTCAGACGCTTTTGGAACCGAAATTTGGCACCGAAAGATTAATAATTTTTCGATACTCATAGGATTGGAGTATATTTTTCGATACCATAAAAGTATCGACGTTTGGTACCCAGCCCTACATATAGCATGAGCATATAGATGTTGAAGTTGGCTGGACCAAGAATGGAACCTTGGGGAACTCCACATGGCATTGCCGTTAGCTCAGATTTGTAAGGTCCAACTGACACAAAATAGTCTCTATCCTGCAGATAGGATTCAAACCAGTTAAGGGCTGTGCCAGTGAGTCTGACCCAGTTTTCTAGTCTGTCCAGCAGTATAATGTGGTCCACTGTATCAAACGCAGCACTGAGACCCAACGGAACTAAGACAGTGATTTTTCCATTGTCTGTATTTAAATAGATGTCATTCAGTACTTCCATAAGAGCAGTCTCAGTGTTGTGATGAGATGGAAATCCTGATTGGAAAACATAAAAAGTTATTTAGTGCCAGGAAGGTGCTGAGTTGACTGAAAACGGCCTTTTCTATGATTTTTCCAGAAATGGGAGATTTGATATGGGCCTATAATTCCCCATTTTTGAGGTGTCTACATTTTCTAAAAAGGCTTGAACACTGCTGTCTTCAATGTTTTGGTGAAGCAGCCTGTGAGAAGAGATGTATTCACTATTTCCATGAGGTCTGATGCCATGCAGTTAAAAACATTCTTCAAGAAGCTTGTGGGAAGAATATCAAGACAGCAGGAGGAAGAACTTCATTTAAACATGATTTCCTCCAGGGCACTATGGCTGATGGGATTGAATTTTATCAAGTAGATCGAATTGTTTTTAAGAGGGAATGACATGGACCATTTGCCTGATATGGAAGCACTGACAGCTTGTCTAATTTTTGGGATTTTGTCTGTAAAAAAGGAGGCAAAGCTGTCCACCGATTTGGTAGAGGAGTTCAGTTGCTACTGATATTGGTTGTTGGCCTGCCAACAGTTGCAAATAAGGCACGTGCATTATTGCTATTTTTGGTAATTTCTGAGAAAAAAGATTGTCTTGCATTTCTTAGTACTGTGTTGTAAGTGCAGAGACTATCTTTATAAATCTGAAAATGAATTTGGAGATTTGAGCTACATTTCGCTTTTGAACATTTTCTTTTCTGAAACTTCACCGGTGTGGCATTTCTCCATGGTGCTTTTTTTTTTATCAGAAATAACTGAAATTCGCAGGGGTAAGAACATCAATAAGATTTCTAGTTTTGGAGCTAAAATGATCCACCAAATCATCTACAGAGTTTGAATAGAGTGCAGGAGCGGCAGAGACAGTTTCAGTTAACAGTTTGATGGTGTTTTCAGTGATGTACCGGTTAGTGATCATTATTGTTTGTACCTTAGTGCAGACACTGATTGTTATTTCAAAGAATACACAGGAGTGGTCGGAGAGGGCAACATCCGTAACCACAACACTAGAAATAGTGACACCTTTTGTTATTACTAGGTCAAGAGTGTGACCCTTCTTGTGTGTGGGTTCTGACACATGCTGGGTCAGCCCAACGCTATCCAGAATGCAAGGTAATTCGATAGCACTGCTGTCCTGGGGGTTGCCAATATGGATGTTGAAAGCACTCACGATAAGTATGCAGTCAAAGTCAATACAGCTGAACGTAGATATTTAATAACAAAGCTCGACAGGAGGAAATTAACTGAAGAGCCACATAATCAAAAGAAGCATATTTTTTAATTGAAATGGTCTTGCATTGGAAAGCATTGTAAATAAAACAGCAACTCCACCTCCTTTCTTATTTGCACTCTATTTTCTACCAAAGACCTAACGTTGGGAGGGGCTGATTTAGAATTTGAACAGCTCCACTGTTGTTTTCATCTAACCAAGTTTCAGTTAAAAACATAAAGTTAAGATAATAAAAATAGGCCTTTTAAATTGCATTTATTGCAGCTCAGTATATGTCCTGGCCAGTTTTGCCTTAGTCTCCTTCTGGCATTACTGTTTATTGTATAATGTTTGAGTTAAATTACATGTGTAAGTGTTCACAGTGTCTGTGAGTTGGTCTGATAAAATATTCCTTAAAGTTGTCATTGCCATCTTTTTGCACTTGAGTCCAGGCTACTGTATGTCTACCCATACCCAACCACAGGAACACAGCAGGACACAAAGAGCTTCAGTCAGATTCAAAGTATGCGGGACAGATGGCCAATCAGCTGAGGAATGTTGAAGGGAAAGCAGTAGCTCTTTCCAGAGCCACTTCACTGTTATTAAGCTAAACAGATTTCAGACTCTTGAAGAGCTGAACACCATTCGCCTCACTGTACCATTTCCATGTATGACTGCAGTTTCCCACTACGCCTCTGAATATAATATGAAATGTAGAGCAGATTTTGCTTCTCTAAGGGACAGTTCATTAATTATTTAAGGGGCCACCGGAGGAGTTTCGGGATCTTTAGTCAAACTAGACTTGACCCTCCCTTCGCCAGCAATACATTTTCAATGATAAATGTGATCAATGTGTAAAATGAGGGGTGACATTTATGTTTTCAGGTAACGTTACTGTTGATGTTCAAACAGGCCTGTGTGTGTTTTGAGAAATATCTTTATACTGCAAGTGGTTAGAAAATATGAAATCAGAATCGGCTAAAATCAGTAGCGGCAGTTCAAACTCAATGAAAAATCGGAATCGGCCTAGAAAGTTGAAATCGGTGCATCTCTAATTGAGACCATTCATCAAAGCACACTGGGTAATAACAAATTCAACACATGAACTGGTTGCTATGGACTTGTCACTAGGCTTCCTCAGTCATTGTATATTTTAGCATATAGGTAAAGCTGCCGAAGCTGAACATTATCCAAAACTTCATTTCTCAGATGAGCGTCAATTTGGGATCTTTCATGCTACCACTCCTTCCTTCTCAAATGCCTTGAAAAGGCTGTCGTTTGCACAATTTCAAATCACCGGGACCGAAAGGATATTTAAAAGAGTACGTATTGACGCCAGAAATCACATTCGCTCTAGAATCTTTCCTCGTGCCCTCTAGAGGCATAGGCGGAGTTTGACATTCGAGCCAGGTGAGACCTGGCCTACCACTTGGGGAACACATCAAAACTATGAATGAACACATATGGAATTATGTACTTAACAAAAAAGTGTGAAATAACTGAAAACATATTTTAGATTCTTCAAAGTAGCTACCTTTTGCTTTTTTGATAACTCTGCAAACCCTTGGTGTTCTCTCAATGAGCTTCATGAGGTAGTCACCTGAAATGGTTTTCACTTCACAGGTGTGCCTTGTCAGGGTTAATTAGTGGAATTATTTCCCTTATTAATAAAAAAGCAAAGGGTGGCTACTTTGAAGAATCTAAAATATAAGACATATTTTCAGTTATTTCACACTTTTTTGTTAAGTACATAATTCCATATGTAGTCATTCATAGTTTTGATGCCTTCAGTGAGAATCTACAATGTAAATATGAAAATAAAAAGGAAACGCCTTGAATGACAAGGTGTGTCCAAACTTTTGGCCTGTACTGTATATGTTTATTTTTAAAGAAGATTTTAAATTACATTGTAACAATTTAACAATTTGCGACAGCTGTCTTGGAACGCAATAGACGGACAGTGGCGGAATGTCCCGACACTTAAATTCAACTAAAATGTAACAGCGAACAATCAGTGTTCGTCCTACAGTCTGTTGAGATGCCGCTCCAAATGCAGAAACCAAGCGCAATCACACCATAAAACGTTAAGACACGTTAAGAAAAAATATCCGTATTTTGCCGTAATCCAATGACACGAAAAAAAGCAATCCATAGCGATCAGTAGATCCACAAAAAGGGTCACGGTGTATCCAGTAAGGCCTACGCATGTCACAGTCACCAGCCAGCTCCAAACAGGTGAACGAGGCCTCTCCACTTTGCCGTTTAAACAAAGTGGAATAAACTTAGAAAAGTCCAAATCTATACAAAACCCGCAATCAATTAGTATGCTGACATCAAATTTATATACATGGCATTTAGGAAACCTTTATTGCCTAGTGCAACAGTCATTTTCGTTTTTTGCATCTTGCTGCTCCCATCGTCAGCCAGGTAATATTTTTTTTTTTTACTAAAGCAGTATATGAAATCAGATTACCTCCCACCATTTAGTTGTTTTGTGTTATTTAAAGTGGCCATATAATGCTCATTTTCAGGTTCATAATTGTATTTTGAGGTTGTACCAGAATAGGTTTACATGGTTTAATTATCAAAAAACACCATATTTTTGTTGCACATTGCTGCAGGTCCTCTTTTCACCCTGTGTTCAGGTCTCTATTTTAGCTACAGAGTGAGACATCCTACTTCTGTACTATCTTTGTTGGGATTCGCACATGTGCAGTAGCTCAACCCGGTCTCACGCCAGGTCGTTATATAGTTACGTTATTTTGATTTATTAATTCGTGTACAGGTTACGATTTTGACGTTTTTTTCGTGTACATGCAACGACTTTTGAACGTGTACAGGTCACGCTTTTCGAACCTGCTCTGGGGGACGCAACAACGGGGAAACAACGGGGAAATGAGGCGCCACACGCCGGCCACAACAACGGGACGGGGCCGCATACTCGCGGGACGCAACAACGGGCGCAGGGGCACACAACAACGGGGAAATGAAACGCCACAACGGGGAAATAAAACGCCACAATAACGGGATGGTTATGGTTAGGAAAAAAGAAGAACGGGGGAAGGAACCGTCACACGCGGGACACGCCGACAAAGGAACTGCAACACACGGGACGCGATCCCCGGTCTCCCGGGTGAAAGTCCTGTGTTTTCTGACCCATCCACCACCCCAACCAACCTCCTTGCGCGGCCTTTTGCCTTATCAATACTACTCGCTACCGTCAGCGTTCTGGGATCACGAAATATGCTTCCCATTAAAATGCATTGCTTTCAATTTCGTAATCGCCACACGAAAAAAACCGCCACTTACGTGTCCTGTCCACGACTTAATAGATTACATAACGTAACTATATAACGAACTGCCATGAGACCTGGCTGAGTAGCTAGGTAAGGCTCACAATTGCTAGCTAGCTGTTTCTCTAACTGCAGTCAGTACAAGGCATAATTAGCCAGGAGACTTCATCTAAATGAGGGCGCACATCCAACTTTGCGTGGAATACCAGCAGAAGAGGGACATGCAAGTAGCTCTTTTCTAGATTATGGTGAACTTGTGTGTGTTGGAGCAGTGTTTTGCCATTGAGAACGAGGGGGCTAACCGCTAGCATGGTTTAGCCCCCTCGTTTCGGCTAGTGACGTAGAAAACCCTGCAGATTTTGAACAGCTCACCAGAGACTAATGGCAGATTATATTCAGAAACCCGTATCTCACACAAAACAGCATGGATGTTTTTGTTTCCAAGTTTGTATGTGTGTGGAAGCACCAGAGACACAAAATAACACCCCAAATCCCAGAATTTTTTTTTCATAATATGGGCACTTTAAAATATTTACAAAATATCTGGTCAGACCCATCTGCTGGCGATGGGGGGCTGAGACTGAAAGCTACATGGAAAAATATGCAGCAAACAAGCCACTTTGAAATTTTGCTGTTTTCATGAATACAAAAGTTGGGTGACCCCCCCCCCAGACTAAAAAATGTTGGGTGACCCTCACCTCAACAAAGAATAAAAAGACATGACCCTCCCTTATTTTCCTCTGGTGGTCCATTCCTTAAATACCGAACGGTCCCAAATATATATAATACAAATATTTAAAAATTGTCATTTTGTAAACAAAAGCAATTAGACAAGTTTGTGTGCGTGTGTGTGTGTGCGCGCGCACGTGTGCTTGTACACACAAGCTTGCGTGCATGCATGTGGATGTTATGTATGTTTATGTTATATTTTGCTTGTGTGAGTATTTGTGTGGACTTACCTGAGGTTGTGAATGAACTGACAACTGGGCAGGACATCTAAACACTCCAACTCCATTGAACATGCTCCAAAGTCCAATCCAATGCCATTATCACCTACTGAGTTAACTACAAAAGCCAGAGCATCAATATCATTAGGTAATAGCGTGATGTTGCGCAGCTCCAGGCTGGGTCTCGTATCCACGACCTGCTTAGCTAGTTGATTGTCCTGGCTCTCCTGGACACAGTGGCAAAGATCCAATATCTGGAAAGATGTAAGAAGAAATGATAATTAAGGAAAGAATGAGTAAAAAAGAGGAGAGATTGGGTAAAAAGGTAATTATATTATCTATTTGTCCAAATTCCCTTCAGTTCATATTCTACCTTTGGTCCAGTTAGGGTGTTGCTCTGACAAAAGTTTTTTAGTAATTTCAGAACAAGGGTTTGTCGATTTTGGACCCAACTTTGGCCTCCTGTTCCACCAGAGGTCCTGGCTAATTGAACCAAGGCTCGAGTGCAGCGGGGGGAAGCCAGACCACATACATACAGGTGAAGAGAGTCAGTAAAGACCGTCTTGTGGTCTGACTTGGTCGTCCAGCGAGTTCTCAGACTGAATCTGAGAGAGCAGTAAGGAAGAAGATAGAGCAAAGTCAATATTGTATTTGGACTAAGATTAAGGTACACACCTCCATTACGTTGCTGTGTAGAGGTCAGTTCCTGGCCACTCCAGCCATATGAGAACAAGAATTCACATAATGTACAGTAAGGCATTAGAGGATGGATACCCAACCCGATGCCTGGTTGCCAAGCGGGCAACCACTTTAAAAAGTTAGTGTTGAGCCCTGTGTGCTGAAAAGTGTTGATGAAATAAAGTGCACAGTTCAAGTAATTCAGTTTATCTTGCCGACATGTCTTTCAGTTGACTGGTGAAGTACACTCAACAACACACACTCTCTACCAGAAAGGTATTAGGCATCAAGAAAAACAGACTGTTGATATAATTTATAATGTGGCTATAAACAAGAAGGCTTTTATTGGGTAACAGTGGTTGCCACCTGCTATGTGACGTCTGATGTGTCAGTGCCAAACCCCCCCTCCCCACCCTCCCCACCCCGGCACCCCTGCTGGCCCCCTGAGCCTCCACTACTGTTACTGGACCATCCGCGTTGTGCTTGCCTCTGTGAATTCCTGGCTTCCTTTTAGAGAGAAAGGACATCTCATGGCATGCTCAATTTACAAGGCTCATCTTGTTCCAGGTTATTCCTGGTATGTTCCTGGCGTGGAGTGTTACATTATGTCCTGAAATTCTATAGTACTCTGCACCTTGTGTCGTTATTCAGATAATCCAAAAGTACCTCTGGCCCACTAATGATTACGGTAATATTTGAAACACGTTCAGAGTAGTAACTAAGCTTACACATTAAGCACATTGTGCCTCTCCTCTAGGGGGTGACACAAATGAAAAAAAGGTTTATATGTCCTAATTGGCTGCATGGATTCGGACGGAATTGGGATCGCACAATCTAAGGTCATGAGTCAGTTAATGCATTAAATTGTGAATTTTGATTAAAGTAGGCATTGCTTATAGCAACTACATTCTAGACATCTCACATTCCAAAATTCAAAAAACCTAAATAAATCACCCGTATGTCCTACACACACAGCTTTTTCATCCAAATTAAAACCGGGCAATTCAGTTTAGCATCAGCTTAAAAAAAATACTTCTAATATTCCACAACTGTCATACAATATTGGTATTAGTCAACTTTTCAATGACATTCATACTAATTACACAAGTTCTTCTTACACATTTAAGCCAGCAATCCAGTATAGCGTCAGCTTTTAAGCATTTAAACTAGTTTCTCTAGTTCTCCTTTCTACAAGGAAATCTTCCTTTCAATGCGTGAAAAGAAACAAAACTTTACACATAGGTCCGGTCCTATGCCAACCTTCCTCAACTAGCTTTGTGGGCTTATAGTCCTGATGGTGGCACAAACACTCAGTCGTACATGCTAGCACTTTGTAACTTTCACCAAAATGAAAGGCCAAGTGAGCAAAAATGTTCCCATGCTTTGAGCTGTCGTGAATTATTAAAAACATCACTCTGTGTTTATTAAAAACTGTAAAACTAATTAAACCTACCTCCTTCCACATATTTTGCTCAATTGACATCAACCTTACTACAGTGTTGTGGTCGGTTTGGCTCAGTGGGTAGAGCAGGCACACGTATACACGTATTTAGAGGTTTATACCTCGACGCAGAGGTCCAGGGTTCGACTCCGACCTGTGACGATTTCCACGATTTCACCTGTCCTGTCCATTAAAGGTGGAAAAGCTCAAAAAAATAACCTTAAAAAAATAAAACTTACTACTTATCTTCAGACTGTCCTCCACAAACAATCAGCCAGATTTTTGAATAATCAAAAATGTAGTCCACAGTGCATCAACATGTTTACTGTAAACAGTACTGTAAACAACAAACAATTAAAAAATAAGTTATAGTCATAGCGCTTGCTACTGGCAACAGGAAGTTAGCCTCATGTGACAAACATCCGATTTACATGAAATGTGCTTTATGTGGTCTCCACTTGATATTAAGCAACATAATGCATGTCTCATGCCGCACGCTATACTCTAGCCACGCCCCCTTTTATAACATTTGACATAGACTCTTGAAGAAGGCATCATTGCACTCAGCAGAGTTTCTTTTTTATTGTTGACTGTTCATAAACCATTTTTCTTAGACACTTATGGACACAGGAAATGGTATAAAAATATGTTGATAATGTAATATATTCGACCGGTGTCCAGCCCGCACACCCAACATGTGAGGTTCAGTTCAATGCCGCTTGCTACCAGAATAATTGCATATTTGAGGGGATAAACGTGCGTAAAAACACCTGAAACTTTGCATACGTATCAGGCTTGTGTGGTAAAATGGCAGTATCACCAGTAAGCTATAAAGAAGTAACAAGCCATATAAAAAACCCTCTGCATGTCCTTTCTCTGTGTTCATAACACGGCACTCTGCACACATGATGTGATTGGTCATACTGACATTTTCCTGCAATACAATAGACAATATAGACAATTCCTTTGATACTGGATATTATATGTTAATATTTCTGGGTGAGCAGTATTGTGGTGCAGCTGCAGAATGTAGTTTGAAAGTGATTTTTTTTAAATAGGCTGCATATAGTCTGAACATGTTTTTAATAGCATTTCATTAACTGTGTTAAAATGACTATTTAGTTTGTTAAACCTGCTTTCTAAAACAGGGCCCTCGAAACAAACTGGGACACGTTAAGAATGTTAACATTGAATATAACGTTTAAATAACAAATGTTTGACTTTTCTATTTAATACTGTAGGTCGCCTGATCTGAAACGAAATCGGAACTCATTGCTGCAATCAAAACATTTTGGGCCACAGCCCAAAAAAGTGAAAACTTCGATAAGCCATGCACCTCACACCGTAAAACCAATTTACTTTAAATTTGTCACAGAAATCCAGCTCAACGTGCTCAACAAAAAGGCCTCTTGGACCATAGAAGTCCGCCATGATGGGTTTTGTTTAGCTTATCTGCACAAACAGAAAACAGAATAACTGTAATATGAATAGGCTTTTGTTAATTTTGTTTCTATCAACAACAATTGGAATACAGCATTGTGGGGCTGAGGTACACTTTTCTACTAATGAGCAAGATTGTTAAAAAAACATGACGACCATTAACTAAGAGAGCTTAGCTGGTCTTAGCAGGGAATTGGCCATAACTCAAGCAGCTCAATCCTGCTAAAACTTGATGGAGACATCTGGGATGAAGACCTGAACGTACCCACCAAAATGTGTTAAAATTGGATAAAGAGTTGTGAAATGATGGGATTTGATGATGAAACAGGTGTGTGTTTGGTCTTACATGTTTTTATACAGAATTAAACCAGCTAATGTGATTTTGTGAACCCTGAAACCCACTTATTGCTGCTTGTGGCTTTGACTGCAATTGAGCTGCTTCCTTCGGTTGGGCGAGAAAACATTTGAACCGTGGATTGACGCTTGAGGCTGTATAATTGATTCCATGCACAGTACGTATAATTAGCACAGCTATCTGGTTACTGCAACTGCCTTTAGAAAGGCCACAAGATCAACAGCTCCATAGAGGAAGACTGCAATCACCTTGAAACATATAACCCCTGTTCCCCTCCAGCTCCATTTGGCTTCTCTGAATTCAGTTCCCTACCTCTTCTTGAGCTGCATGTCACTAACATCAGTACTGGTCATGATTCTGAGGGCAGCCAAAAACTCCTGTATTGTCAGATGAATGAAGCGGTAGGAGTTGACAAGAATCCCATCCTCACGTCTGAGCTCCACCTGACAGGAAGATATGGAAAAACATATTTTATATTATGTCACTAACAAGACTAACAGTCTTCAGCTACGCCTCTGTGAGGCTTTAACACTAGAACTGCCATAGTAGGGATAGAACGATTATTGGCCCTAATCGTCCCTGGACGATTATCGGGCCGTTTTTTTTGGCAGTTTGCAGATTATCTGTATCGCGTTTTATTTGCCTGATAACCGATGAACTTAATTAATTAAAAAGTGCACTACTTTGGCTCGACTACATAATGTAGAACTCCCCCCCACCTCTTCCACCCACAATTACTACTGCCATTTAATTTCAGATATGCATAGAACATGCACACATGCTCTGCAGTCAAGTCTGACCTGTGCGAGGAGCCCTGTCCTGATTGAAAACTCCAAAACATCCTGAGAGATGTCTTCTTCCATGAAGAGGATCTTGCTGTCCTCTAAGCCTTTCCAGGCCAGCTGACTCAACTCAAACACAAAACTGCACAAAGAGACAAAAAAAACATTTGTATGTTATATAGTCAAAGATAATGTGAAAGTGAAAACTGGGGAAAATTAACTAAGCCTATTATTAAAGTGAAAACATTGCACTAGTGGGTTTTTAATTTTGGATACATTTGTATGTTTATGTGTACATGGTTTTACGTTATATTTGTGTGCTACCGTGTTCTTATTGAACTGCACCATCTTATGTCAACTCTTTAAATCATTTAAAAAAAAATATTAATAAATCATTGTAGGGGTTTTCCTGAATTACTTCTCCTTCTGTGTAAAATACTAAAATGAATGTAATATTGAGGGATCAAGCTCTGATTTTACCTTGTCAATCACATTCATTGAAATTCTTCATTAGTTATGTATGGTATTAATGGTGTAGAATGGTGTTAATATGTTTAGTGCTCTACTCAGCCTTCACCCTTCACCTATGTGGTGTGGTCTTTGGCTCGTCATTGCTTCCTCTTGTATTAGGGTCACGGCTCAGAAAGGCATCAAGAATAGTGAGGTAGACCTGGGTGAGGGTGGAGGGTATCTGGGCTTGTTTGGAAGGTATCTGGCCTCTACCATTTGTGCCGTCCATCATTATGTCTTCACACCTCGTTCTCCTTCCCCCTTGATCTCTGCTTTGTGCATAACTCCCTCCTATACTGCCATCTTCTCCTCTTCCTCCTCCTGCATTCTGTACTCCTTTTTCTTCTTTTTCTCTTGCTTTTCTCCTCCTCTCACTTCCTGTTTGGTCTGGTATCTGCGTCCCTCTTGGGTCTCCCCCTTTCAGCAGTAAATGCTCCAGACAGATGCAGCAGATGTTGCAGAGTGCAGGGAGGGATGACATGGCGAGTAGGTGTCGACTGGAAAGAAGGAGATCTGCTGCCTGCACCCCAACAGCTTTGTGACCTTTAAAGTTGAGATGTAAATTAGTTGAAATTAAAGGAAGACCCACACACTTGCCTGATCAGAACTGTGTGGGCTTGATTCACATATCCCTGACTCTCCTGCTAGTTTTACTGCGCCTCAGTTCATTTAATTTCGAACCTCTATTTAAAACTCGGGGCCCATTGAGGGAGACCCTCATTTTCAATGGGGCCGAGTGTACAGCATACATTTAAACAAATAGACCATAACATTTAAATTACAACAGATACAATAAAATAGAGCAGACCCAAGAATATACACAGAATTCACTCATCAAGGCCTAAAATTGACTGGTTGATGGGGGAGGGACCAATTTTAAAGTGCTTTGTGCCGCATTCCAGGAATGAGGAGTGGCAAAGTCTGAGTATGAGAGACCTCAAGTAAAAGCCATTCATTGGAATGAGTGGAAAATGGATTGACATGGAGTTAACAACAATGTAATGGGGGGATTTACCAAGAAGTGCTTTACCAATGAAAACCAACCAATGACCATTTCGCCTCATCTCAAGATATGGCTAACAAGTCTTATCATACAAGAGACAGTGGTGAGTGTTATAACTTGCATCTGTAATAAATCTAAGGTCAGAATGACAGATCGAATAAAGGGGTTTTAACGTTGCAGCATGCCAATAAATCATCTCCATAATCCAAAACAGGCAAGAGAGTAGCTTCCACAATTCTTTTCCTGCAAGATATAGGAAAGCAGGATTTGTTTCTGTACAAGAAGCCAACCTTCTGGTGCAGCTTGCAGGCAGCTTGCAACTGTTTTGATTCTTGTTATGACACAAAGTTTAGTGATCTTATGTAATACCCAGCATACGGTAGCTCAGCCCGACTTCAAGCTGAGCAGAGGTCAACTGGAATAACTTAAAACACGTGTGGATGTGCAAAGTCAACTTCAAAATGCAACAGTACCCTTGGAGTCTTAAAAAGAGTACACCCAAAAATGTGGTGTTGCACACAAAATACAATTGACACACATACAGTTCGGGCATCTGGTAAGGATGCCCCCTGGGCGCCTCCCTAGAGAGGTGTTCCAGACACGTCCAGCTGGCCAGAGGCCTCGGGGAAGACCCCAGGACTGCAGTAGGTGGAGAGATTAAATCTCAACCATGTCCTGGGAATGCCTCGGGATCCCCCAGTCAGAGCTGGTTAATGTGGCTCGGGAAAAGGAAGTTTGGGGTCCCCTGATGGAGCTGCTGCCCCCGCGACCCGACCCCGGATAAGCGGATGAAGATGGATGGATGATGACAAAATACAGTGCCCTCCACAATTATTGGCACCCCTGTTTAAGATGGGTTCATGGACTTCTAAAAAATTCTCCTTTTTTTTAAACAACATAGAACTCAAATGCAAAAAAATTTAGAAAAATCCAACCTTTATTTAGGTACATTACTTTGGTGGTAAAATCGCATTTAGAAAAAGAAAACTTGAAATCATGTGTCCCACAATTATTGGCACCCCTAACAATTCCGCTGAAAAAATTTAATATATTTTTTTTTAAATATATTTTTCTGTAGTTGCTAAAGTTGGTCAGGGTATCTAGGAACTTTTAAATAGTAATTCATGACTTCCTGTTTCCCTGGGGTATAAATATGACGTGACACAGAGTCCTAATTCTCTTACCCATTTGTCAACATGGCAAAGACAAGAGAACACACAATTCAAGTAAGGCAGATGTGTGTCGACCTTCATAAGTCAGGCAATGGCTACAAGAAAATAGCCACTCGCCTTAACTTGCCCGTATCTACAGTAAAAGGAATCATTAAGAAGTTTAAAACAACTGGAACAGTGACAAACTAGGCTGGAAGAGGTCCCAAGTTTATCTTGCCACAACGCACAGCGAGGAGGATGGTAAGAAAAGGTAAAAAAAAGTCCTAAGCTCACTGTCACAGAATTACATCAAAGAGTGGCATCTTGGGGTCACGAAGTCTCAAAAACAACCATCAGACGCTCTCTACATGACAACAAGCTGTTTGGGAGGCATGCAAGGAAAAAGCCTTTTCTCACTAACACTCACAAACGTAAACGTCTGGAGTTTGCTAAGCGGCACTGGGACTTCAACTGGGATTGTGTGCTTTGGTCAGATGAGACTAAGATTGAGCTTTTTGGCAACAAACACTCTAAGTGGGTCTGGCGTAAAACAAAAGATGAGTATGCCGAAAAGCACCTTCACCACCGTGAAGTATGGTGGAGGATCTGTGATGCTTTGGGGCTGTTTCTCTTCCAAAGGCCCTGGGAACCTTGTTAGGGTGCATGGCATTATGAATGCTTTGAACTACCAGGACATTTTAAATAAAAAACCTGATGGCCTCTGCCAGAAAGCTGAAGATGGGTCGTCACTGGGTCTTTCAGCAGGATAATGATCCTAAACATGTGGCAAAATCTACACAAAAAATGGTTCAGCAGTCACAAACTCAAGGTCCTCCCATGGCCATCTCAGTCCCCAGACCTCAACCCAATCGAAAAACCTGTGGGGTGAGCTAAAGAGGAGAGTGCATGAGAGAGGACCCAGGACTCTGGATGATCTAGAAAGATTGTGCAAAGAAGAATGGTCAAAGATCCCTCTGTTCTCCAATCTTGTGAAATGTTATAGAAGGAGATTAAGTGCTGTCTTGTTGGCAAAAGGGGGTTGTACAAAGTATTAACATCAGGGGTGCCAATAATTGTGGGACACATGATTTCAAGTTTTTTTTTTCTAAATGTGTGATTTTTTTTTTTACCACCAAAGTAATGTACTTAAATAAAAGGTTGGATTTTTCTCTTTTTTTGCATTTGGGTTCTATGTTGTTTAAAAAAAAAGGAGAATTTTTAGAAGTCCATGACCCCATCTTAAACAGGGGTGCCAATAATTGTGGAGGGCACTGTACCCCCTTAAAGTTGGATGATTTGCATGGTAAAAATCAATGCAGCTGAGCAATGCTGTGTCTCAGTTTGGATACTTACATGTAGTAAACATGTAGTAAACACTACACTATAATTAGCTACTTGCGTCGTGCATTATTTGGTCGTATATATTGACAGGGTAGTGTAGTGTCAAATTGCAGACAAGTTTGAAAATAAGTTGGTGGTCCCATAGCTTCGCTGCTTAGCTAAGAGGGCAACTGTTAAGGGTGAGTAGTGTCCAGCGTTCCATACTCAACTTTTTGTTATAAGTGCAGCATCCAGGTACTCGGAGTGCACTGCCTTTTGCTTCATACTTCTTAGTGTGAACGCACTTATGCACTTAAAATAGCAAGACAGAAGTGCGTGATTTTAGACACAGCAAGAGATTTCCTGACTTTTAATTCCTAATATGGTTAAAGTTCCAAAAACACTTGATGCTATACCTCCCATAATGCAACTTAATAATTTGAAGTCTCCCTGATCATCATCACGTGTTATTTTCTTTTTACAGTTTTATACAGTTTTCGCAGCCAACATAGTAGCCACGAGGAAAAGTAGAGTTTATGGAAATTCTCTTTAATGCTACTATGTTTTAAAGGGACTTAGAAATACTATGATAAAGCAAGTTTAAGCAATAGTAGGTCAAACTAGGGGTGGCACAGTGAAACAGTGATTGGCAACCTTCTGAGGATAAGTGGTTATAGATGATGGATGGATGGATGAATGGATGGATGGACGGACATATGGATGGATGGATAGGCTGATCAACAGAAGACACCCTGCATTTCACCTCTACAAACCAAACTTAACATTCAAATTACATGAATGACGCATGTTCACGTCATTCACGTTGTGGCATTTGTGGCATTCACGCCGCTCGCCGGAATTTTGCGTCTATTTGGGTCTTTGCATTGACTTTGTATGTAATTGCCCGGCCAAAAACGGCAAAATCGTGGTTAGAGGAAACGCAGCATTAGAGAGCGGAGTCTATTTTAAAATATAACGGAAGTTACATAATGTAACTCTGAGTCTATGAGTAATAGGCATATTCCGTCATTGTTTTCGAGCTTCTGTTACCTGTCTGTTACCGGCCTGCTGGATCTACTGCCTGTCCAGCCTGGTCAAGTCTGCCTTCCTTTGTTTGACTGCGTGTAAGCTACATTTCATAAATAAACCACTGAAATCGTCCTGCTGTCTTGACTGTCTGACTTTGGGTCTTTTCCTTGATGACACTCTCCCTCATCCCCTTCGTGACACTATTCGGAATAACAAATATCTCAATGTAAATATAAAAGGATGTTTTTACCTTTAATTTGAAAGAAGTTGTCCACATACTCCTTGATCTCGTGGCAGTCCCACCCTTGCAGCTGTCCAACTTTATCCGATATGCCTTCAAAATCCATGACATCGCGTGCACGACAGGTGACCACCACAGTACATCCTGGAAGAAGATGGCGATTTAACAGCCCTGAGATGAGATCTGCAACAGGCAGAGGCTGTTCTGGGTCCAAAAGCTCTCTCTGCACCTCTTGTCTGGTGAGTTTGCTGTTAAACTCTTCATAGCCATCCAGCACCCAACAGCTTTGCTCTGGATTGGAAAGTAGGTAATCCACAATGGCTCTCTGCTCAGAACACAAGACATGAGGAATGTAAGAATGACAACTGTAATGCATTAGCCCTTTGAACTCTGCAATAGGAAAGGTCAGCCAGTGCCTACATTGGTATGTTTGCTTGTTGTGATGTCATTTCTTGAAGTATCTTCAAATGCTTCCTAGCCCTAAAATCAGTACAACCTAAGCTAAGGAAGGTTAGGTAAGTCAATAAACCATAACAATTAATAAAAGTATTAAAATTGTGTCATGAAACAAACAGACGTGTTTTCATCAAATTTTACTAAATAAACACACAAAACATATTGATCCAAAAGATTTGTAAATGTAGAAACATTAACTAAATATTCCTTAACACTCCAGAAGTTATGTAAACTCCGTACATTTAAATTTTTTTTTGATTTACACATTTTTAGGAGCAGAGTGTAAAGGTGGGAGTTCCGTTCTCAAAGTGTTAAAGTACGGTGGACGACAGGGGCAAACGCCCTGCAACTTAAAAAAAAACACATGCAAATAGACAAAACACAAGCAAATTAAGAAAACTTCATTAATTTGACAACACGTGCAGCATTCCACAAACGCGCTGCAAATACACACAACACAACCAAATACATAAACAAGCTGCAAATAAAAAACGATGCAAAAAGAAAAGCACACAAACCCCCGAAAAAAGAAGCGATGCAAAAAGAAAAACAACTTCATTAATTTGACAACACATGTGCAGCATTCCGCAAACGCGCTGCAAATACACACAACACAACCAAATACATAAACGCGCTGCAAATACACACAACACAACCAATACACAAACGCGCTGCAAATAAAAAACGATGCAAAAAGAAAAGCACACAAACCCCGAAAACAAATGCAACAAAAAAAAACCTTGCATCCAGATTACACAACGGAAGTTCTCCAGGCCTCTAGAGGGAGCAGCTAAGTGGAACAGCTGGATTTTCGACCCCACGGGGAGAGAGCACTCTGCCTTTTTATTAGAGTCGGGTATGGCTGCATAGTAAAAAGAGAACTCCCGTCTCATGCCCTACCGTCCATAGACTGTATATTAAATTCATATTATTATTATTATTATTAATAACATAATATAATATATCATTAATATATAGTCTATGCTCCCATCTCATGCCCTCCCGGCTGGTGCCGTCCCCGACCTTCGAATTTTCAAAATAAAAGCTTGCGTCTGGTCCGCTCTTCGTACTTTGGTGTTTTGGATGTTTTTGAACTAAACAGTACGGCAATCATGCTAATGAATACAATAACCTTTTCAGCAGATGTCTTAGTTACAACACGATGGAACTAGCAAAGTAGTTTTGTGTTTATGTGCGGGCGGGATTTATTCAGTTTGATAAATCCCACGGTAAATTGGCTGGTTTACTAAACAGGGAGGGACTATAAATCCTGTCTGTTTTTGTATTTTTTGTATTTCAAGAGCGAATTGCTCCACAATATGAATTCAGATTGATCACGTATTGTGTTGTATAATCACAATATTAGGCTACACTTGAGAAGGCCTATACTTCAGTGATGCGCCTTTCGGACCTCGAAATTAAACCCTCTCATGTAATATGGCTTAAACAAACGTCAACGTTAAACGCTGATGCAGTTTTACATTTTTTATTAGCATGAGTTTAGAGACGTCTCTGCTGATTGAGTATCACCTGTGACCTGAGCCGAGACACACCCACCAAACGAGAGAAAACATATCTCAAACATAAACTTAATATTTACAGTCTAGGATCTCATGGTTGCACACCGTTCTGAGATTGAACGTTCTCTCTCTCTCTCTCTCTCTCTCTCTCTCTCTCTCTCTCTCTCTCTCTCTCTCTCTCCCCACGTGGGGTCAAATTATCAGCTGTTCCGCTTAGCTGCTCCCTCTAGAGGTCTGGAGAACTTCCATTGTGTAATCTGGATGCAGCGTTTTTTTTGTTGCATTTGTTTTTGGGGTTTGTGTGCTTTTCTTTTTGTATCGTTTTTTATTTGCAGCGTGTTTGTGTATTTGGTTGTGTTGTGTGTATTTGTAGCACGTTTATGTATTTGGTTGTGTTGTGTGTATTTGTAGCGCGTTTATGTATTTTGTTGTGTTGTGTGTATTTGTAGCGCGTTTATGTATTTGGTTGTGTTGTGTGTATTTGCAGCGCATTTGCTAAATGCTGCGCATGTGTTGTCAAATTAATGAAGTTGTTTTTCTTTTTGCATCGCTTCTTTTTTCAGGGTTTGTGTACTTTTCTTTTTGTATCGTTTTTTATTTGCAGCGTGTTTGTGTATTTGGTTGTGTTGTGTGTATTTGTAGCACGTTTATGTATTTGGTTGTGTTGTGTGTATTTGTAGCGCGTTTATGTATTTGGTTGTGTTGTGTGTATTTGCAGCGCATTTGCTAAATGCTGCGCATGTGTTGTCAAATTAATGAAGTTGTTTTTCTTTTTGCATCGCTTCTTTTTTCGGGGTTTGTGTGCTTTTCTTTTTGTATCATTTTTTTATTTGCAGTGCATTTATGTATTTAGTTGTATTGTGTGTATTTGCAGCGCGTTTGCCGAATGCTGCACATGTGTTGTCAAATTAATTAAGTTGTTTTCTTAATTTGCTTGTGTTTTGTCTATTTGCATGTGTTTTCTTAAGTTGCAGGGCGTTTGCCCCTGTTGGCCATCGTATTAAAGACATACACTAGTCGCGTTTGCTAGGTTTGCTAGCCTTTCAAAAAATATTCCTAGGAAGCTGACCATCGGTTTAAAATATATCTCACCGGTCATTAGATAAAATCAGAACTGATTGGACTGAAGAACTTGGGATGGAGATACCGAATTTATTATACCAAATCAAAACTGTCCAAAATATACCCAGACATTGATGACAGGTGTGACCGTTGTAATTCTACTTCAGCCGGCATGGCTCATATGTTTTGGACTTGTCCAAAGTTAATAGATTTTTGGTCAACTGTTTGCAAAATTTTAAATGAAGCATTTGGCACGAATGTGAGGCCGAATGCAGAAATGGCCATTTTTGGTGTATTAGTAAGTGAGGTCTTAATGACCACTATTAAGAGAAACGCGTTTGCTTTTGCCTCCCTGTTGGCTCGTAGAAGGATAGTATTGGAGTGGAAATCTCCTAAACCACCGTATGCGTCAGTCTGTCTTAACGACCTGATGCTATTCCTGAAATTAGAAAAAAATAAGTATTTCTCTAGAGCAGGGGTCGGCAACCTTTTTGATATGAAGTGCCCTTTTCAAAATTTCTTGTTTATTAGTGTGCCATGTTAACATGAATTTTTTTTTTATGACAACACATCAAAATGTAATATCCAGGGAATCTTTAATAATCAGGACCTTGTAATTATTATTATTGTATATTATTATTATGGAAACATGGTTTTAGTATGCAGTCCTGATTGGTGGAAAATGGGCTGACAAAAATATCACTGTCAAAGAGCCTGAAGCGAAAAGTTGTGGAAAAGCCCAGCTTTAATGATGAATGGACTGATAAGTAGGTCCTGTATGAATCATTTTCAATGAAACGATGCTGTGGCAAAATAATAACACAACCAGCATCATTATCGAGAATGAAGAAGAACATAACGATTGCGTCATTCACGTGCATTTTAATTTGCCACATGTATTTGTTTTGGTCTTATAATGCATCCATATTTACGCTCCAGCGGAGAGGATGGTTTCTTCAGACAGCTTAAGTTTATAAGAATTTGTCCAAATTTCAAGATTACCTGCAAACTAAGATAAATAGACTACAAACCGACAGCTTTTCTTTTAGCTTGTTTTGTAAAAATTAGCTATTTGCAGAGTAGAGCTGTGTTTGCGTAAAACTAGAGTGCGGTGGACAAGAGTGGTCTGAGCAGATTGAAATATCACTTTCTACATGTTGATGCCGGTTTACACAGGTGAGTGCATTGATAAGTATTGGCTTTTAACTCACGAAGGTTCAATTGTAGCCTCCTTACAGTAACGAGACTAGCGTTAGTTCATCTGCCCCAGGGCCGTTGGTAATCCTCTTTGTATTGTTCCCAGTCAGAGATATGAGTCAATCAAACTACCGTACATAACAGGTTGCGCACAGGAGCCGATTTATGTTTTCCTCCGTGGGTGCTCACACGCGCACACAGTTTAAAAGTAGTCAACAATGTTTGCATTTCAGAACCTTAGGAAATGGACAGCGGCCGACACGAACACACACGCCGTAAAGTAAGCTATCTTTCAACTCAGGACAGCGCCACTTCTCACAGATAGAATTGGGGATGAGAAGTTTAATCAGCTTCGTGGGACATTATAAATCAATGCCACCGACATGACCAATCACACTTAGCACTACCTGCAATGTTTAATATAAAATTAAAAATGAACTGGCAGTCTGGCACACGTGGGTGCTCAGTATTTTCCGTGGGTGCTCAAGCTCCGGAGCACCCACGGTATCGGCACCTATGAGGTCGGCAACTGTGAACGTTAATTTGGCATGCGGATGAGAGAGTGCTTCAGCATTTCAACCATGATTTCAACACATCAATAACTCTCTTGCACACATATTGCCAGCGTGCCATTGGTTAAGGTCCCGCGTGCCCATGGAGGCACGCGTGCCTAAGGTTGCCGACCCCTGCTCTAGAGGATCAACTGATCCTGACCCCCCTTTTTTAATTAATTTTTTTTTTCTCTTGCTTTTGCTTTGTTGTTAATGGCAGTATGTGGGTGTTGTGGGTGGGATGGGAAGAAAACAGAAATCAAGACACTGTAACCAAATGATTAGATCTGTATTGTTTTACCTTTCTTGAATAAAAACATGGTTTAAAATATATATATATATAAATATCTCACTGGTGGGCATGTTCAGTGGCAATATTATCAACCCATTATTCTCTAAAGTCTCTTTACACAAGTCCTTGACTGTACTACTAATGGACAACCAATATTATTGACCTTGCTGTATGGTGACTAATTTTATCACATATTATATAAATGTATGTTAATACAGAAAAGCAGTTTTTGGACTTACCTTCCTACTTCTGAGACCGAACCTATGCCCTTGTCTGTAGCACTCTACTAGATAACCCCTGTCATTCAATCTGAATAACTTTTCTCTTGCTCTCACTTCTTTTTTTATTTTTATTTTTTAACTTTTTTTGCCCCTTATGACCTTCCAATCAACCAGAGAGCAGTCTGAACATTGATTTCAGTAAAGTAGTGTAGCTGTTATGCTAAATGTAATCTGCTGTTTAAAGTACTACTTTTAAATGTAACATCAGAAAAGTTCTGATTTATGAAGGTGCTGTTGTAGTATTGCTACCTGCATACCTTTTCGTCGTTGCCCCCTTCCAGAGGGAGGTAGTGTCGGAATAGCAGCTCAGACAGGGAGAGAGGGTGGGACAGTACGTTGAACTGACGAAACTCTTGCAGGACAAACAGGTAGGATGAAGGGATAGGGCCCTACATGAAATAAGAGTGAGGGGAATAGAAACAGTGAGATAATAGAATAATCACAAAATGAGAGCATGAAACAAGCAGAGTAGGAACAGTTAAAGGGGAACAGCGTAAGGCTAAATTAACCACATCAAGCAGAACATAGCCAAATCTCCCACTGAAGTGTTGGGGGATGAGATGCATTGTGGGTAATATCAGTGTCAGATTTTTTTATTAAATGCTTTTTTTTCCAAGACAAGTAGTGAATATCTCATAGTGACTGCTGAGAGTTTTTAGAGTATTTCAAGGGCTTAGAAAATGCATTCAAAGGCTAAAAATAATTTGTGGGGCTATAGAATGACATCACCTTTGACCTTGGGGTGACTCTACCCAAGGTATTAAGTTCCGGTGTCATCCCAAAGCTCATTGCTTTTTCATTTTCTCGCTAAGCCGGTCGTCTACCATCTGTGGTAGCATTATCATTAGCTTTAGTTGGAATTGTTACAATGCTCGCCAATGCTTGCGATTTCGATCAGAGTTGCGGACTTTTTCGCCCTCCAAAGGCTGCGGCCGAGCTGTCCCTCTTCAGGGAAGAGGACCGACGTATTCGCCGTTCGGCTTCAGGCGAACGGCGGACCATTCAGGCGAACGCTCCGGACCCACTCGCAACTTCTACACTTGGTAAGATTGTTTCGTTTGTGTTGACATTGTGTCAGTGAACGTAGTGTGTTCGCTTCCTTCTCCTGTGTACAACTGTTTGTTTCACTGTGGCTGAGCGCTTTCGCTCTGCTGAGTGACGTTACTGACATTATCTGATAACAGTGTAACTTCAATTCCTAACGTGAGCGTGTTCGCTCTGTGTTATTAATTACTGTAACTAGGGCTGGGCGATATGGAGAAAATCAGATATCATGATATTCTTGACAAAATACTTCAATATCGATATTGCGGCGATATTCTAGGGTTGACAATTGGTGCTTTAACAAAATATCTTTACACTTCGATTTTAGATAAATAATCATCAGTCATGGCAAATAATAGAACAGCTAGAACAGTCTGGTAAGTTCAAAAAAGTACATCACTTTACTGTAATGCAGCCTTTACAACCAGGAAAAGACAACACTTATGTCATATAACGATATCCAAAATCAAAGATGATATCTAGTCTCATATCACAATATTGATATAGTATCGATATATTGGTGCTTTAATAAAATATCTTTACACTTATATTTTAGATAAATATTCATCAGTCATGTGGACACAATGTCTAAGTCTGTTGAGTTCAAAAAAGTACATCACTTTACTGTAAGGCAGGCTTTAAAACCAGGAAAAGACAACACGTCATATCACGATATTACGATATCCAAAATGTAAGATGATATCTAGTCTCATATCAAAATATCGATATAGTATCGATATATTGCCCAGCCCTAACTGTAACCACTGTATTGTACCGTGTCTCAGTAACCCAGTGATGTACGGTGGCTGGGGATAGACATTACGAGTAAAGCCGCATTTCTGTATGGCGCTCCTAGAACCACGGTAATACATTTCAACCACCACTTTCACGTATTGTTCACTACGACTGGTCACTTTCGCTGTGCTATGTGACGTTTATACCTTGAATGATAACGTGTAACTCCATTACTGACGTGAGCGTATTCGCTCTGTGTTAATGTTTACGGTAGCTGTATTGATTACCAGTGTAACTATTCACCTACACGTCATATTGTGTCAGTGACGGCAGGGTCCTCGCTTCCCTCTCCTGTATACAATTGTTTGTTTCGCTACGGCTGGGCGCTTTCGCTGCATGTGCTAAGTGACGTTAATGGCCTTGTCTGATGAACGTGTAACATCGTCAGAGCGTGTTCGCTCTGTGTTAATAATTACTGCAACTGTATTCACCAGTTTAAACACATTGTGTCGGTGAAGGGAGTGTGTTCGCTTCCCTCTCCTGTTTTAATTATTTGTTTCACCGCGGCTGGTGCTTTCGCTGTGCTGAGTGAACTTAATGACATTATCTGATAGCCATGTGGCCTCCATTACTAACGTGGGCGTGTTCGCTCGTTGTTAGTGTTTACAGTAGCTGTATTACTTACCAGTGTGACGTGTCGTGGTAGTGAGTGTTTTCGCTCCCCTCTCCTGTATACACGTGTTTGTTTCACTGTGGCTGAGCGCTTTCGCTATGCTGAGTGGCGTTTATGACCTTATCTAATAAACGTCAGTGTTTCCTTTAGGATTTTTTTTTAGCAGTGGGGGCAGGTCCGTCCAAACAACAGACAGGTGACATTTTTGTTGGAGCTGTTCGTTTAATAGTCGACTCGGACGAAAGAGAAGAAGAAGGCCAAGTCTAGCGGGCTGTCTGCTAAGGTAGACTTGCTGACCGCTGAGCCGGACCAGATGAAGTCTCTCCTTCTGGCCCTCCGTTCTGGTGCTGGTACAGTGAATGCTTAGCCTAGAAATCTAGACGCGCCCTAGTGGCAGCAAATTTATTTTGCAGATACAGCAAAAGTTTAAAGTTTAATATATCAACTAGCTTCTCTACCTTCTTCGTTGCTCTACCTGGTTGTAGCGCTATCCTATTACGTGCAGAGGGGAATTTGAAAGACAACCGCTTATCCCGCCCCTCGGATTGAGCTCCGTCAATGAGTTCCCAGACCCTACATCTGGATGTGGGTCTGACTTGTCAGGCTAGTGAATGCTAGCTCCTCCCAATCCACCCGCTGCTGAGTTTATTGCTGAGGAGGATATGGTTTCCTAGGCAGCTTCTGCCACTCGCTTTAATGTATATGCGCAGGGTGGGAAATTCACCTTTTTGCCAAAGTGGCTGATGGATGCCCAATTTTACCAGCCACTTTTTCCAGAATTCAAATTTATAAAAGAAAGTGAACTAGCATATTTTGAATTGCTTTAATAAATCATTTTTTATTATTAATACATATATTATTATTTGTAATTTATTTATTATATTATACATCTAATTTGAACATATGTGTCAGTAGCTTGTTGATCTTTACATTGTTAGTTAATTTCCTATCCTGGCCTGGGACATACGGTTTGATAAAGGACTTATTGGACTTTAACTTAACATTGATATTACAATAACGAGTGTAGCTGGCCTCAATTTAGGTCATCCTGTACGTCTCATCTCCGGTTTTTCCTGCATCCACCGTGTGTGTGTGTGTGTGTGTGTGTGTGTGTGTGTGTGTGTGGGTGTCAGTTACGGGGTAGAACTGAGTCTTTCGCTGTATGTTTTGTCAATGCGCCACTTGTTCGAAAAGTACCTTCTCTTCTTTACTTACGCTCTCAACAGTTTGTACATCCATAGCTACTGCTGACTCCGCGGCGGGCCTCTTAACACCGGGGATATGTCGCCGTTGGGTGCGCTATATAGCTTGCTGGCCACATCCAAGCCAAATCACTGCAGAACTTTACAATTTTCGCAAGGTCTGACAAGAGAGCATCCCCACTGCCTCAAAATGCCCTGACAACAATCCAACAGATTTACACAGAGCATCCTTGATAATGATGAAATATTTATTTTAAAAAACTATTGAATGATGAGAAAAATGTAAACTTACTAGTCCATGTGCCCACTGCTGTCCTAAACAAGACATCAGCAGAGTTTTTCCTGATCCAGCCTGGCCAACGAGAACTGTCACCTTCCCTGCACATCCCTGGAGGAAGGTCTCCAATGTCACTCTGGAATCCAAGTACCCATAATCCCCATCAGGTTCTAAATTTGGTGAAAAACAGTTATTATAGAGCAGTCTTTAATCGAGTAGGATAATGTTGTGTCTGTATTGTCATGGTTGTGGTTTTCATTTGTAGTTTTAGTGTGTTAATTTATTCCCTGTTTGCTTGTTTCCTTGTCATTTGTTCACTGTTTTGCTGAATTCTGTTGTTTTTTCCCAGTACCATTCTTGTTCATGTTCTCATGCTTCAGTTCCTGTTTTATTTTGTAGTCTCTGTTTGTCCTTTGTATAATTTTGGTTTGCCTACCTCTGTTTGGATTTATGGACTTCAGGATTAACGTTACCCTGGATTTTTACTGTTTAAATAAATTCTACATCTGAATCTGCCCTGTGGTGTCGTGCATTTTGTGTCCAGAATCCTTTTTTCCTTCTTCAGCACTCGGCCAGCCATGACATGTATGGCCCTGTTCAGACCTGGCGTTAACGTGTGTCTTGGGTGATCCGATCACAAGTGGACAGCTCTAACTACGTCAGTTAACACATGGCTTTAGAATTTTGCTACGCATGCGTCTTGAGTGACCACTTGTGATCGGATCTCACTTCCCAGCTCTATTTCCAAATAAACATGTACATCCTTTTCATTTGCATATACAAAACTAAATAGTTTAATGAAAAATCATTGTTATTGTTGTGTGTAAATTTCAGTTGTTACTCTCACATAAATCATACATTATTTAGCCTATTACAGGAATATGCAATGACTAATGAAAAAGCGCTGCCTGCAGTCTTTGTCTGTGTGCTGAAGGGCGTACTTTTCTTGTGTGTAATAAGTTCTGAAATAAGGTTATTCGGCTGCCGATGCCAGGCAACCACGGCGCACAACTGGGGGATAAGAGCATGCAAGACGGGTGTTCGATCTCTGCAGAGCACCAGAACAAAAACCCTGACAGCATGATAATAACATCCAAAACACAATATTTACTCTCAGTGGTTTCTGTGACATGAGAAATACTTTTTTTTAAATACTAATTATAAAAAAATACAAAAATGGCTAAAATACACAGAGCTACCTATAGCTCCTCCGTCGTAAACCTGCACTTACACAGAGGACGTCAGTTGACACAGGAACAGGGCCTATGACAAAGCTGTACCATAGGAGAACCAGTTTTTTTCACCCTTTTAATGTCAGTTTTTTTCACCACATTAAAGTAACCTATATTTTATTCAGGGTGCGATTTGCCGGGGGGATACATAAGAATTTCCCCCTTTCTGATCTACATACCCCTTTATCTGCTGAATTATTTTGTATCCCTGGTGGGGACAAAATGTATCCCCCTCCTCAAAGTGATCAATGCTACTTCACCAATAGCCTAAACAGGGGACTGTGAGCCAGGTACAGGCACCGCCAGATGACGGTCCTTTAGAGGCCGTGGTTTTTTTTTTTTTAGGAAAACGATCGTGGTTTGGATTAAAACGCTCCCGAGGAACGAACAAGCGTTTCATGGGTGAAAGTATTTTCGTTTTCGCCGCATAGTGAACTCCGCTCTCCGGCTTGAAAGCACTGTGTTTTATGTTGACACCACGTTGTGCTATTTCACTTTGAGATTATTTTCCATTGGATGTTGTGCATTGCCGAGTGGCATTATATCCATGGTATTGGAAGGGGGATTTAATTCTTGCATGTTTTGTTTTGTTGTGCATGATCAAAAAACATCCCACCCTCTGCTTTTCTCACAAATCACACCCTGATTATATTTATATTTTAAATTCAGCAGATTCCTGATGTACAATGAGAGGAAAAGGAAGTCATGCTAACCTGGTGTTCTGCCCCCTTTGTCTGCTGATCCAGGGGTTTGATCAGGTCTGTCCCTGCCTCTGTTCGCTGTTCTTAGTCTGACCCACACATTCTCAGGCTGGACCTCCCTCACCAGGTGCTCACTGAGTCGCTCCCACCTCCTCTGCAGTAAACGCATCACTGCAGCGATGTACTGCTCCCAGTGATCTGTGGGTAGAATACATTATAAAACACATTATTTGTAGAGTGCAGTATTTGTGGGCAGCACAGGGCCAGAAGGTTCCTTATTTTTTATATTTAATTGCAGTTTCAACAGACAATTTCATATTCATATGTAAACACACACACACACACATGTATTTTAGAACACTCAACATTCAAGATACAACATATAGAAAATTCACATTACAAGAACCAGATTATTTGGTTCGAAAAGGTCTGTGTGTCTGTCAAATAAAATGACTCATGGAATCCAAAACACTCCTTAACTACAAAAAAACTAAATCAGGTGCTGTACATTTACAGTTCATGCAGAGAGAGTTGGCTCTTGGTCATTCAAGTAGCTGGTTTTGGTTCAGCACATCTGAACATGAGAACTGGTTAGGGCTGGTTGGTTAATTAACTGGTTAAGTTAATATAATTATTCATGGTTTCTTCCATGTAAATAATGACATTTGTGATTTAGTGTCTCTTTCTCTGGACCTGCCAGCACACCCCATATACTTTACAATGAAATGTCAAACACAGAAAAAGGGATTTTCTCTGAAAACCTTTTTACAAATATTAAATCTTTAAAAGTTCAAAAATCTTTACATAAATGAAAACTAATGGGTTTTGATATGTCATGTTCACTGTTTTACAGCCACAGTTAAAGGACACTGTATTTAGGGGAAATGCTTTTTTGCATGTAGAAGAGTTTTTGGTAACACTCACTATAATAAGTACATGAATTATCATGAGTTCATGCATGACTTAATTCATGAAAAAATATGGATTCACTCATGTAGTACTCCGTGAACTATCAGTGTACAAGGTTTAATAGCATCTCATGCATGACTTAATGCAGGAACGTATTCTTAATTCATGCATCAATTAAGGTATTCCCATCATCATGATTTCTGATTTAATAACAATGTTTATGTCTTCTTCATTGGTAAATCTAAGTGACAGGCTAAAAATCCTGAATTGTAGTGTTGTAATTAACTAAGCATTATTTATTCATTACTTCATCATGTTTGTGGCCCTTCAAAAAAAGTTAATTTAATTTAACATTGATAAAAAGGATATGAATAATGGTGGCATAAAACTAAATGTATTAGGATATAAAGGAGTGGGTTGGCAAAATGATACTGAAGTCACTAAATTTACATGTAATAAAGTATACTGTAGATGCATTTTTATAGTTGCTTTATTAACATAACAACATAAGGCACCTAAACAGTAATGCCTGAGAACAATGCTCACCCAAGTAAGATATTTATGAATTTGACTTTTTACTAACTTTTAAGTGTCTGTACAGCTGAAATTTCTTGATGAAGTACAAAATTATTATTTCATTTGTATTTGTAATTTTTCAAAAAATATGATGTCTAAATAGACAGAAGGGCTGACTTTATTTGAGGGCTCACAAATCATATTTATCAATGTTAAAGATGGACCAGGTCCACACTTTATTGGAAGGGCCACAAACATGATGAAGTAATGAGGAAGTAATGTTTAGTTAATCGTGATTACAACACCTCAATTCAAGTTTTTCAGGTCAATTTAACTACTGATATACCAATGAGAAACACATAAACATCATTAATAAATCAGAAATCATGATGATTGAAATACCTTAACTGATGCATTAATAAACCTATTGTTCCTGCATTAAGTCATGCATGAGATACTTATAATCTGTGTACATTACTGATAGTTCATGAAGTACTACTAAATGAATTCATGCTTTTTCATGCATGAATTCATGATAATTCATGTACCCTTATTATAAAGGGTTACCATTTTTTTATTAGAGTACTGCAATTGGCAGTAGGACCTACTGGAAGCAATGCTGAATCTGCCACACTGTATGCAGTTCTCTTAATAAATCCATTGACTTTAACCAGTAAATGGCCATTTGCTATGTTAGTTTATACAGTAGCTGCAATGTAACAAGGTTGAAGCATTATGTATATGTTCTACCAATACGTGGCCGTTTGATGAGCTGCTGCTCTGAAGGCGGCGATGATGACTTCCCATCTGTTCCACAGGGACTGGAATTTTCGGAAACATCTAAAGTATAGAAAAACACATACAAGCCATAAAATACATACAAAATACACTATGAAATATCCAAAAGAATAATCCATAGAAATCCAAAAGAATAATGCTATCAACAATTTTGTATATGTTGCATACTATTTTTAGGCTTTGACTTTAACTTTCTTTCTAAATAATCTAGAGATGGGAAAAAAAAGAATCAAAGCAAATGCCAGGGATTCCCAAAGTGAAACAAAAGTCATAAGATTTACTGATGATATGTTGACCGTTGCTGCTTCCCCCCACGGCTGCCTTTTACTTTCACTTTTCCACTTCAGTTTGTCAATAAGGCTATTTTTACTTGGGTTGGGTGCTTTACTATAAACAAAATAAAGATAATGAAATCCTTAGTAAAAAAAAACAACCTAAAAAACAGACCACTGGATCACTTGCCATACATTGCATTTCATTTGTGTATTTCAATCTTCCAGGTGAGCCAGTGAGCCTTTCATTTTGAGACCAGCTTTGGGTGTGCTCAATATGCAAATACATAACAGCAGAACAAAGTCAAATGTGTAGTGGAGAAGTAGGTAGCATACAATTTACAATGTAAAATGTTGCCTTTTTAAATCATTGGATGTATGGCAAGATGTGCATGCAAGAACATGGAGACCTGGAGACATTACATATATACACATAGACACACACAATCATATATATATATATATATATATATATATATATATATATATATATATATATATATATATATATATATATATATATATATTGTCTGCAGCATTTTACTGGTATGAGTGAGTAAGTACCACTTATTAGGTTTTTCCACTCCACACTGTGTGTGCCCAATTGAGCAATAAACCATTTGGGGTTCAGCAGTAGTACTGTTCTGAAGTCACAGTTTAATCATAGCACACTACTTATGCAGTTTTTAGTAATTGTAGGTTGGCCAGCTGTGGTAACCACAAATGAGATTACCTTATTCAACTCAAATGAGCAACCATGCACATACACGATACAGTGGATTATATATTCCAAAAGCAAAAGTAAACAGAATAGGCCAAAGATTTCTGTTCAAATTGGTTACACATACATTGTATTCTGATCAGGATCTTTTTCATTTATTGTGAAAAAAAGACTCTGCTTAACTGCAGCACTGGTGAATTACTTAATTACACAATGGTGCAATGCGAAGGTGCTTTCCATAACACACTTTCGTTTTAACACAGAGAGAAATGCAGCCCCAATTCATTTCCTATCCTGTAATTTTTGATAAATGAACATTTAATACACATACATATTAAATGTATTATATTTTACATGAATTTCTGCCTTACACTGACTGTCTCCTTGCTTGGTAACATAATGCTTTTTTGTGGCTTTTGGCGTATCATTTTACGCCGTGTACAGTAGTTGCACTGGGCTTTCAACTGCAAACACATCTGCATCAACCAGGCCCAAAGTGCAACTGTGGAAGTGATGCAGCTGTGGTAGTGGATGGGTTGCAAAACACAAGACTTTCAAGCGTGGGAGCGGAGTTCGCGTCCCGGAACAAGTTAAGGTTAAAACACAAGACTTTCAAGCGTGGGAGCGGAGTTCGCGTCCCGGAACAAGTTAAGGTTAAAACACAAGACTTTCCCCCAGGAAACGGTTGTTCTGGTCCTGGAAGTACATATCTATCTGTACTTTTTGTTAAGTGAGTGTAAACTAAAATGTTGAGCTGTTAAACATTATACCTGATAAACTTCAGCATGTAAGCATTGTAACTGTGAGCATGTTAGCTTACAGTGTAGATGCGTCTAGACACGCTCAGAGAGCCGCAAGCATGGCTGATTTTGTTCTGTCTGTAAATATTAAAATGGCACTCTGTAATTTAAATACAGGCTACTTAGTATAATTTCAATGTATGTAAGGTATACAACTATTTATATCTCTATAGATATATAGTATATGTAGATGTAGATTACAATTTATACTTATTTATATATGCTGCTAAGCTAAATGGATTGCTGCCAAACCGAATTTGGTTGTGTTTAACATGCAATGACAATAAAGCATCTTATTATTCTCACATTGAAATATATTAGCAATCAGTATAAAATATAAATAAGATTATCATCTCATGTCAACATTCATAGCATTATTTCATACTCACTATTTGCATATCCAGCCACTGACATAAGCCTCGACTCCAGGCGCATGGGGATGCCCTCACATAAGATACACATGCTCTGAAGGAAGTTGCAGCAATCTGCATGGTTGGCCACCCTGAAGTACTCCAACATGACTTTGATATGTTCGGTTACTGCTGCTGCAGAACAGCTACGAGGGTCCATGTTGATGTTCCGACGAGCATCACTAGGCATTATTTGGCACAACTTTATTAGGATTGCAGGTGACTGATTGCTTAGGACTTGGAACAGTTCTGAGGATTCCTGAGCCAAGACGGAGTTCACATTTAGGTTGTCAGGGTCAGCCTCCTCATCCATGGTCAGACTCCATCAGCTGTAGGGGTGGGGGGGAAATCCATTCACGTATGTATCGTGGCAATTTTTAAAATCGATTATTTTCCCCAGAAACAATATTTTATTTTTTATTTATTTTTTACCAATGATTCACCGATATATATCATGTTTATGGATTCGTTTTTAGAAATGTCTCATGATATAATGTCTCTAGTAGTGTATTACTTAACTTTTGTTGTTAAACAAGGAAATGAAAATTTGCTCTACTCAATACTATCGAGTCGCTGTCTAACAGCCAGACATGTTGGCTTTCATTTATAACACTAAAACGTTTCACGTACGGGATGTGGTTGGTTTAAAAATGTACATCAACTTTCCAATATTGTATATTTACGATAGAGGATTAGGGCAACATGTGAAAATTTTATTTCAGTTTAAACTCAGAATTCTGAGTTTTAAGAAGATTAAAGTCAGAATTCTGAGGGATAAAAAGTCAGAATCATGACTTTAAACTCAGACTTCTGACTTCATTCTCAGAAGTTTAAACTCAGAACTGAAATAACATTTTCACATGTGGCCCTAATCATCTTCCGTAAATATTTCCTTGGTGCTTTGTGCTATAGTTTGATAAATGAAAATGAGAGATATAGGCTACTATTGACGCATTGTGTAAATTCAAATTTGGGTATATTCGGTGAATTATTAATGAGAAACAGACAACTGAGATAGTTGTGCTTTACTTTGATCAGCGAAATCCTATTTTTATGTCAGACATGTGACAAAAGGGCTGATTTTGTTTGTTTTTAAATGTGGATAACTCATGCGTACGAGCTATACTTCCATTACTTTTGTTTTGGACGGCCATTAGGCTTCTCATGCCTTCAGTGTAAAGGACTTGTCCCAAGAAAAACACATAACGTCAGAAAGTGCACTTTTATTGCTGATATCCTCAGCCTGTCCTGAAATAACGTATAGCCGAGGTCATTTAAGGTAACGAGCAACGCAGTGAGTTTTTTTATCTTCTGCCCTACAGTACAGACACAGATACAGGTAGGCCTACAAGTTGCATTAAACGGTGCAGTTCATATTCGTTTAAAATTTAGCTAAAAGTGATAAATATAAGCACTCACCAACAACTGTTGTCGTAGACTGCGTCTCACTGCAGCCAGGGTTTCTATTATTTTAAATCGAAACCAAGGACAGGGTATTGTTTTGGTTTCGTTTTTGCGCAACTCCGATTCAGTTAATTGTGCCAAGACAGTCATGGAAGGGGACCGACAGGTGCGGCGGAGGGATAGGTGGCGTGCCTGTTTAATTAACTACAAAGCTAGTAAAGTAGCCTATTTCAATGAGAATTGTGGGATTATGGTGGGGAGCGACATTTCGTTAGGAGACGTGCGTCAGGTGGGGCGCCTGGATAGCTCAACTGGCAGATCGTGCGCCCCCTGCATAAAGGCTCAGCGCATTTGCTGCATGTCGTCCTCCCTCTCTCTCTCTCTCTCTCTCTCTCTCTCTCTCTCTCTCTCTCTCTCTCTCTCTCTCCCCTTCCACATCTTCAGCTAGCCTACATAATAAAGTCCCCAAAAAATCTTTAAAAAAAGAAATGTCCGTCAGGTGTTGTGCCAAGTTTTGCATCCCTGCCATTATGGAATGTCGTTTTATTCAATATTAAATGAATGAATAAATACATAAATTAATTAATAAATGCATATATACATGAATAAAAAAATAAATATGCCTTTGAAATACATCATGAAATAAATAAATAATAAATAATTAAATATATGTAAATATTCATAAGTCCACGTTTATTTATTTCAAGAGACTTTTATTTCATAAATCCACATTTATTTATTTCCATGGACTTTTATTTCCTAATGCCACATTTATTGATTTCCCTCTCTATTTATTTCCAGTTCTTATATGCAAATCAGGGGGCCGTGGTTATCTCTTACATTCAGAACTGAGCAATGCGCAAAAAAAGTGAGAGTGCGGACATAATGGAAGACACCGGTGGGCTCCGAGATGAACCCAGCTGCTGTTTTAATCACTGCGGGTTGACACAACATTAGCTGAGGCATTGTTAAGTGAGCTAGCGGGAAATCGACTGCTCTAATCCACATAAAACTGAACATTTCCATTGATGGTAAAGTGAGAACGAGAAGCCCGAGCGCCGACAGCAGCGAAGGCCCTATTGAAACTGAAGGAATTCTTCCTCTGGCAAATTAATCGCCTTTTTGAGGGGCTTAACATACTCAAAAACTCACCAAAATTGTGCCCCCTACAAAGTTTTAAAAAATTCAGCCCCTGCAGTACCTTTAACATAGACTAATGAAACTTGGTAAACATATGTATCATGTCAAGACGTACAAAAAAGCTCATTGGAGCCATACCCTGAACCCAACAGGAAGTCCGCCATTTTGAATTGAATGTTCGAAATTAGTGCAATTTTGGCAATTTCCACATGTCGTACTTTAACAAACTCCTCCTAGAGATTTCATCCGATCAACTTCAAATTTGGTCTGTGCCATCTTAAGACATTAGAGATGAAAAGTTATTAAAAGAAAAACTTTTCATCGAAACAGGAAGTGGGTGTAACTTGAGTGTACATTGTCCAATTGGCTTGAAACTTTTCAGGATTCATAAGTGTCCAACCCTGAGGACAACTAAAGGCCGATATTTACTTAAAGTAGGCCTAAAAGTCAAGGTGCTATACTTCAACGAACTCCTCCTAGGGATTTCATCCGATCAACTTCAAATTTGGTCTGTGTCATCTAAAGACCTTAACGATGAAAAGTTATTAAAAGCAAAACTTTCCATCCAACGATGTGGACGTGGCGTGTTGGCCATTTTGAGAATTTATCGATGAATGAAGAAGTTGTTGTAACTTTAGTGTACATTGTCTAATTTAGCCAAAATTTCTCACGATTTACAAGGGTCCAGGCCTGAGGACATTTATAGGCCAAAATTGACATTGACTATTGTCATAGCGTCCCCTGCTGGCAACAGGAAATAAGTCATATATCAAACATCATCTGATTTACAAACTTATAATGTGTGGTCTACGTGTGATACTGAGCCGCCCCATATACTTTAACCACACCCACTTACACAGACCACGCCCCCTTTCATAACAGTTGAACCGTTTAAATTAGAGTCTTGTGTGAGGTGTCATTGAACTCAGCAGAGAGTTCCTTCTTCATAGGTGATGGTTTTGCCCGCCCCCATGCGTAAGCCACGCCCCCTTTCATAACATTTGAACCGTTTAAGGTAGACCCTTGTGTGAGGTATCATTGAACTCAGCAGAGAGTTCCTTCTTCATTGTTGATGGTTTGGCCTGCCCCCTATGCTTAAACCACGCCCCTTTCATAACTGGTGACCAATTTAAGGTAGTCTTGTGTGAGGTGTCATGGAACTCAGCAGAGAAATCCTTATTCATTGGTGATGGTTTGGCCCACCCCCTATGCTTATGCCACGCCCCCTTTCATAACTGGTGACCCGTTTAAGGTAGAGTCTTATGTGAGGTATCAATGAACTCTGCAGAGACTTCCTTTTTTATTGGTAAAGGTTTAGCCCGCCCCCTATGCTTTGGCCATGCCCCCTTTCACAGCTAATGAACTGTATGACGTAGAGTCTTGTGTGAGGTATCATTGAACTCAGCAGGGAGTTCCCTTTTCATTGGTGACGATTTGCAGTGTCTGAGTGCCACGCAAATGCACAGTTGCAAGGTTTGGTGTCTGCCAGTAACCCCGACGCGAGGGCCCGTCCAATGCTGCTTGCAGCTTTAATTCATCTTATTTCCTTCTTGCACAGCCACTGCATTTGACACACCTGTAAACACATTGTTATATAAAATAAACAATAAATACAGAAGCGTCCACATAAATAGCCCCAACGAAGTCCCATTCACTTCACCATCAACGGAAATGTTCAGTTTAATGTGAATTAGAGCAGTCGATTGCCCGCTAGCTCACTTAACAACGCCTCAGCTAATGTTGTGTCAACCCGCAGTAATTAAAACAGCAGTTGGGTTAATGAATTTGTCCACCTATAGCTAGCGATAGCACGGCAGCACCCCATAACAGCCTGACTTATAAAATATACGGCTACTACCACAGCCCGTAAGGGGGGTAAACTGCGGCCTGTATTATAAATGTTTTTGCCCACCATAGCCTACTCTTTAGCTCAATAAGTAAGTTAACTCACCTAAGGCCTTCCATTATGTCTGAATGTGAGAGATAGCCACGCCCCCTGATTTGCATATAAGAACTGGAAATAGAGAGGGAAATCAATAAATGTGGCATTAGGAAATAAAAGTCCACGGAAATAAATAAATGTGGATTTATGAAATAAAAGTGTCTTGAAATAAATAAATGTGGACCATGAAATAAGCTAAACTTTAAATTTATTTAACTAATTGATTCATTTATATATGAATAGTTACATTTATTTAATTATTTATGTATTTATTGCCTCATTTATTTATTTCATGATATAAAAGGCATATTTGTTTATTTATTCATGTATTTATTAATTTATTTATGTATTTATTAATTTATTTAATACTGAATGAAACGGCATTCCATACTCATGCCTGCCAAAAATTGCATCCACCTCACAGGCAGCAAGGACTGCTACTGAGTCTAATAAAACATTGATGACTCTAAACGTTTTAAAATTATAGACTTCAGTTTATTCAGGCTATCTTCATTGATGAACATGACAAAGAAGATGATATCGTTTTTAAACAGTGCTTTGCCTTAAAAATCATTAGTTTCCCTTGAGTATGCAATTATCGGCAGGGATGCAAAACTTAGCACAACACCGGTTCAGCTCTTACAAAGCAACAGAGGTTCATTTTGATTACATGAAACAAGTAAAAAAGTGTCGCAAACTGTGGCTCCGAGTTTCACAGAAGGCAATCATGTGAACAAGGCTCAGATGACGCTGATTCCTACGGTGTTTAGGTTCAGAAGGTGGCTGAGAGATGTGTGCAAGTTACATCCTGCATTTGAATCATGTTTAATTTACTATACTGTCAATGTTTTTTTGTTTTTTTTTACCGGTATAACTGTTAAGTATGCTATTAAATTAATTACTTACAGCTAGGTGCAAAAACGTATGGGTATAACGGGCATACACATGTCCAAGCACTGGCTGGCAATCTGCCATGTCTTGTACCGTTTCGCTGAAGAGCCCCATTCACTCCGGATCCACTACAGCACGTGTAGGAGACTCTTGACTTGAGTTATGGCTCAAATTGTGCCACTATTCAGTTTGACATTATCCACCCATATTAATACATACTGCCCTTCTGTGAGCTGTCCCTTTTATGTTTGTTTTTTTGTGTGAACATAAATAGGTTAAACCATGAATGGTAAAATTGTTTCCACATCACTCTGGTACTGTAACTAGTCAGCAGACTGGCTTTTTTCAGAAGCTTCAACAACTGCCTTGGGCTTCAAATGTCTGCCCCCACAACACCAGGCATCCTCTGACCTCTCTTCCTTTACAGGACTTTGACACATACATGTATCTAATTACATTGAGTAGGCGAGGTATTAAAAAACTCTCTCAAATAAACATTATTACAAAATTGATTGATCCATGGGCTTGCTCTCAGCGCTGGCCGAGCGTTGTACAAGATGAGCAGATACAACATCTCTTTGGTTTTTTGCCCCTTTTTTTTTAAACAACTAGGAGCCACCACATATTTTAATTAATTAGCTAATTTTGTTAGTCAAGACTGGGTTATTAAAAGGTCAATTGTTTGAATGCAGTAATTATTTCCATAATCATCATGTTTGGTGAGCATAAATTATAATGAAAACAATATAGTAGCTTTGATCATTTTTTTTCTTTCAAAGTAGCC